>NTHP01000545.1:31169-45980 GCA_003416845.1 Oplegnathus fasciatus
CAACAATGGAAACAACAATCCCAGGTAGTTTACAGCCTGTGAATCCTACAGTACAAATTAAAAAGTCTCTTAGTTGGAGCGGGAGGAGGAATATTTCGCTCTGTCTCCCAGATGTTTCCTGTTACTAAATACTTTGGTCATGTTGGGATTAAAAATGGTGATGCCCTGCTCAAAACAGCACATCTCCAGTCTTTTTACGGTACAGCAGATTATATGGTAAGCCCGACCCATACCGATAACGATATTTGGTGTTTTTTTCTTAATTATCCTAGTCTGACATTTCTGTACCGCAATTTCTTGTTACTTATCGGCCGACATATGCATGCAAAGGTCTTAGCCCTTTGGAAATGAAAGTAAATGTGGTAATTTTCCCTTTTTACTTTATCAAGCCCTAATACAAACATCTGCCACCAACAGCCTAACATAGTGAAACCTACAAACCCAATGTCTTTCTCAGTGTATGTCAAATTAAACACGTATGGTGAAAATGAATGGTCTGTTTCTTCAGCCAACCTTAGCTGACTTAATTGAGTGATTTCTGCTTCTTCTACCAGGTGTGCTGTGATCACAAGCATCCCAGCAGGTGTTACTGTTGAATTCCAGTGTAACGGGATGGATGGACGCTATGTTAACATAGTTATCCCTGGAAAACAGGAGTACCTGACCCTGTGCGAGGTGGAGGTGTATGGCTCCAGACTGGATTAGATCTGAGGAGGTTAAAAATGTATGACAATGACATTTTACATAGCAGGTGTTTAGCTGATGCTGTTATACAGACTCATGTTGCAGTCATAGCTTAAGCTTATATTACTAGATTGCCATCATTACAAAGGTAATTTGATTTAGAGCACCTTAAAGCTGCAGTAATATATTTTTTACCACTAGGGGGCAGAAATGGCATCTGGATTGGTGTCCACGGCTTCTGAAAAAAAAAACCTTCTTTAGCTGCTAAATGTTCCACTTTAATCACCAGCTAGTCGCTAACTTTGTCAGTCTGCTGCTCACAGCTGGGCAGGTCGTGCACAGTTTCATCTCTAATACTGAACTTTTCTTTGTACTGTCACTGCCTGCAGATAAATATTTTATCACCTTTGCTGAAATAAATTCAAACTATAAAAACAGCCCGTCATGTCTTTGTTTTCATTTATGCTATCCAGGAGTTTGGTTCCAGAACCAGTGCTATGTGTAGAGGTGAGTCTGAGAGGCCAAGGGTCAGCATGCCCACGTCCCTGCAGTTGCCTGGCGCCCGGCTTGCAATGCAACTCACCCCAATGCCTATTCCAGGGCAGTGGCTCCATGTATTTCTTTCGGGCTGTGCCCGGCCGAGCCCCATGGTTCAAGGCTTGGCCACCAAGCACTCGCTAGCGAGCTTCCCTCCCATGTCTGGTTCCAGGAGGGAGCCCCTGTTCCCTATCCTGGGTGAGGTGCTGCAGCTCCTTCTAGGCCGATTCATGTAGGGTCTGTGAATCGCTCTTAGTCTGGCCCCTCTCTTGGAACCAATTTGGTCACGGGGACACACAAATCCCTCCACCGTGTTAAGGTGGTGATTCTTCTTGTTATGATTATTTCAAACACACTGTTGCCTCTTTTAACACACACTCCCTGGCCACTTTTTTGTCCTACCTATTCAATTTAATGCAATCCAATACAACAGATCTAGCCTAACAGATTGATTTGAAACAGACAATCACGGTTATGGAAAGTTATAGTTAGATCTCCTCTCGACGTTCCTACTCTACGTACAATTCCCAAAAAAGAAGTCCGCAGGTGCCTCTGCGACTACTTCACTCAGAGCAGCAGTCAATCACAGCTGTCAATCATGATGTCAAACCCCCTTTTTGTAGCATCAAATAACTAATTAAAACCAAACTTATCAGATAAATGAACACTTGAACATACATCAGCGTGCTAAGAACTACCTAAAATGACAGAAACCATCTTTGGGAAAAATTTCTTAGACGTGTACTTTGATTTTTTTGTTTGGCCCATGTCCTATCCGCTAACATGGATGGGGCGGAGTTTATGACCGATACTGCAGCCAGGGGGCGATTGAGATGTTTTGGCTTCATTTTTGGGGAGCTGTCACGTCGTCCATCTTTATATAAAGTCTGTGGTTGGAAGACCTAGCCACGAGGTGATTAGCTTAGCTTAGCATAAATACTGGAAGCGGGGGAAAATAGCTAGCCTGACTCTGTTAGTTAAAGAATATACCTGTCAACATCTCTAAAGCTCACAAATAAACATGCTGTATCTTGTTTGTTTAAACAGTACACAAACAGAAATGGAAAAATTACAATTTGTGGTTTTAATTTGTGGGAGTTGCATAGTGAAACTGTTTCTTGATGAACAACAATTTATAAGCCCCCCTCTTAAACTCCCATTAAAAACAAAAATAGTTTTTACAGTTCTGTTTCTGTATGGATTAAGCAAACAAGAACATGTTAACTGAGCTTCTGAGGTACTGGTAGGGCCAGACTGGCTGTTTCCCCCTGCTTTGAGTCTTGCTAAGCTAGATATCTAAGCTAATCAGAATCAGAATCGGTTTATTCAAGTACTGCAACAGTCAAGATACTTAAATTAAATAGAAAAAATCGACAATAAAAATATGGAAAAATATATAACTTACTTAAAATATATCTACTTATAAAATGAAATGAAAGAGCTGCATAGTTTGTGCAGGAATGTGCAAGATATTGATAATTGGAATGTGGAAAATGTATATAATACAGAGGATGTGTATTAATGTAACGCATACAGTCAGGGGGCACAATCTTACCTGCACGCCTCAGGGTCCTGGAGGCGTACAGGTCCTGGAGAGATGGCAGATTGCAGCCAATCACCTTCTCTACAGAGCGAATGATACGCNGCAGCCTGCCCTTGTCCTTGGCAGTGACAGCAGCGTAACATGGTGATGGAGAAACGCGTCTTCCTTTTGCAACCTGAGCTGTCTGAGCTTGGCTGTGAACCAGGGTTTGTCATTGCTATACCTCACCCTGGTGCTTGATGGTACACAGCTGTCCTCACAGAAGGTGATGTATGACGTCACAGCCTCTGTGTACTCATCCCTCTCACCTCTGCACAACTGACTTATCACAGTGTGAAGTGGATTCTCTGTTTAGGAAAGTTACAGAAATGGTTGGACCCCCCCCCCAGTTCTGATGAAATGGAAAGGTGGTGGGGGGAGGGGGTTTCCAGAGCTATTTGACCATCCGACAAGTAGTTGGAGTATACTAGAGCCTTAACTATTCCTTAAAGCTAACTCTCACTGTTCAATTGGACCTTAAACTGAAAACAAACTTATTAAAAAAATGGATTACAATTCTAACATAGTTTTTAGAATTGCATTGTATGTATAGTTTCACCTGTGGTAAGCAGATGCTGTATAAGTATAATAACACACTCTGAAGTGTCCTAATATAGAATATAACTAATGTCAATAATCTAATCATAATCTGCTTTTAATTGTGGTGCTCTCTGCTCTGCATCGTCCATTATTATTGTTTATCACAACACCTCAGAGTGTGTTATGGCTTACTTACTGCAAATTTTATATGCACACCAAGTATCAAACTATGGCCCATAATCAGAATAAGGCATAAGCACATATTAAATGCCATAACACCTTCATATCCATAGTTACAGATACAAGTAAATTGGAGAGAGTTGGATGTGTTTGTGTGTTTTCAGAGAGAAAAACAGAGAAGTAGCAGAGCATTTGAAATGTTGAAACACCCAAACATTCAAGTGATGCTGGCATAAAACAGAGAAGTTCCAGTGAAAGTGCACATTGTGCAACGTAAAAATCTGCAACCAAGCATTTTCAGCATTAATGGTTACTGTTGTTTTCAAATTCCAGCCCCATGGAGTGAAAGAAGCAATAACACTCTGTAAAAATACTGTTACAAGTCCAACTCTTTACAGTTTTTTCTTAAGGATAAAAGTATTATGAGCAAAATGTACTTAAAGTATCAAAAGTAAAAGTACTTGTTCGGCAACTTGTTATATGTATCATATAACTGGAATATTATGAGTGATGCATTGACACATAAGCAGTATTTTAATATCACAGCTGGTTGAGGTGGTTTACTACATTATATACTGTTGGGTAGTTTCATCTTTCATAATGTATCATACTTTATAGGTTGATCATATGTATTGTATGTAAAATCATAATCTGTAGGGTAACTAGTAACTGTAGTTTTCAGACAAATGTAGTGGAGTAAAAAGTACAATATTTCCCTCTGAGATGTGGCGGAGTAGAAGTATAAAATGGCATAAAATCGAAACATTCAAGAAAAGTACAAGTACCTAAAAATTGTACTTAAGTATGTACTTTGTTTTATTCCACCACTGCCGGTAAGTGAGTGTAAGAGTGATTTTATTTATGATTTTATCGAAGTTAATGTATATTCTCTTGAACGAGTATTTGTAGTAAGAAATTGGTGTGTATTGTGTGATCTTTGGTTTACTTCTTGGCATGTACTTGGATAACCTCTGCAAGACCTCTGAAATTTAATCCACGAGTAGGGGAGTGAAATACACGTGCATGGGAGTAAACCAATGGGATGTGATTGGATAGTGTTTGATATGAATATGATCTGATTTCTGATGATTGGTTCAACTGATGTAGAGGTGAAGAAAGAGATGCATATAAAGAGAACAGAAATAGCTTAGTTTTGAGGATTTGGAATTTTTATTTAGTCTTTCATTGAATCACCAGACTCCAGGAAGAAAGTGCTTGCTCTGTCGGTGTCTCCAGGTAAAACATTTAATGTCTTTGTGGCTTCAGATCATCTCAGTGCAATCTCGATTGCATATTCTCTGTAGTCTGAATAATCAAGTTAGAATTTTTCATTTTGAATTTTGAGTCTGAATTGAACCAGTCCAGTTTGAATAACTTGAATGAAGTCTTTTGTGAAGTATAGAAATAGTTAAAATATATTTTTTAAAATTGCACCACTTGAAATTACTGGTAATATTAAATAGCGAAGCTCAAACCACATACATTTACATCGATGGTTTAATAGTTCAATATAAGATTCAAACACCAAACACAATTCAGTTTTCACCAACACTGAAACATTTTACTGCAATGGCATAGATTCTCTCACACAGAAACTACAACTGTTAGTGACTTTCAGACACGCAAACCAGTCATATTTTTTCCAACATGGTCTCATTTTCATTTTTACCCTTTTCAATTTCAGCCCTCCACATTTCTAACAGTAATAAGAAGAATAAGAAGTGTAATTTTTTTTAACATGGTCTATTAAAGACGCTCATCTGTCTCAACCAGAATGATGAAACTCAGTGTTTTCCTTCTGCTGCTCCTCCTGAAGACGTGCTCAGCTTCCACTTATCGTGAGTACGATCTGAGAGTATGTGTGACAACTTCATCGTAAAACATCACCAGATGCAGTGGCTTACATTTCTGAATGAACATTTGGCTGTGTCATTTGATTATTATGTGTAATGATGTATATAGAGTGGATAGGGAGGGTGTAGGGTCTGGAGTTGTGGTGGAAAGAAGCAACTCATTTTTTTCCACAGCAAAAAACATACTCATCAGCAAGTCAGCTGTTGTTGACAGAAGCTTTACAAATCCAGCAATAAATACATGTGACTTTTTATGTAGTTTTACTTTTTTACCAGCAGAGTTTTGTTCTGCATAAAAGGTTTGGAATTTCACTGCTCACATTAAATATATGTTTTATGCTTTGCTGCTATTGTAGTTAGACTGTATTAGCAGACTTCCCCTTTTCTGCAAACTTGTCTGCAACAACTTTCTGCAGGATTTTTGTATTGAGTAAAAGGTTTACTTATATGGTTTAATTATATAGAGGTCCTAAGAGCTCAAGGCACTGCAACAAACACAACCAAGTACAGACAAACAACCAAAGAAGGAAAGGCACTATAGTTGCCAATGCATCAGTGGTGATAGAAAATGAGCTAACGTTTTACATTTATTTCAGTTTTAACATTCTGATTACATGATTCAGATATTATTGCAGATATTTGCTTTACACTTAGTGTACTGTGTATCAAGTGTATATAATGTTCAGTGTTCATACATGTGGCCTATATCACATCCATAAGTCATAAAGATCCACAATCATGACAACTACTCGCCTGCCCACGTATTGTCAGAATCAAAATCAGCTATATTTGCCAAGTATGTTTACACATACAAGGAATTTGACTTTTGTTTTTTTTCATTGCTCTAAATGTACTTACACAGAAATAGACATAACAGCTAAGAGCAAGGACAACAAAGCTGAACAAATAAAGGTAAAGATTTGACAGGACTATTATGCACACAAGTATGTGAAAAAAATAGGCGTATATATGAATATGTATATAAATATATATTAAAAAGCACCACTATATGGCACAGGGCGGCAGATCATCCATCATCGCATTCATCTTCATCCTCCTGGCCAGAGAGCGGACATTTGCCAGATGGACTGACGAGAGTGCAGTTTAAAAAACCCCACTGTCTCCGTTTAAAGAGCGCGCCAACTCGTTTGCCCCATCGGCGTCTCTGGCAAATCCCATAGAGAGCTGCTGCTCCTCCAACTAAAAACTCGGTAAAACATTCCGGTTCAATGAAAAACGGTGAAAAAGTTTGACCAGTGGATATTCATCAGTTTTTAGTGTCCCCTGGAAATGTCCTATTGCTTCTGTTTTTTTCTGATCTACTTGCAGCATTTCTGTATTTGGTTGTGTTGTCCGTACTTTGTCTATTTGCATGTATTTCTTTAGTGCGCTGAGCTCTAAGGTCAAAAGTAAAACGAACAATGAAAGTGATTTAAGCTGAACAATTCACAATCTACCATTATATCTTTTATATGTATTTCAACTGTCTCATCCATAGAAAACGTGGCCTTGCGTGGAAAAGCGACCCAGTCAGACCGTTATGTGCACACATTTGGGGCTGCCTACAACGCTATTGATGGAAACCGGGAATCTACTTTCGATGCTGGATCATGCACCCACTCTGCTGAAATGACCAACCCCTGGTGGAGAGTGGACCTGCTGGAGTCCTACATCATCACCTCCATCACCGTCACCAACAGAGGGGACTGCTGTGAACACCGGATCAACGGGCTGCAGATCCACATAGGCAACTCTTTAAATGACAATGGTTTAGAAAACCCCATGTGAGTGAATATGATAAAAACGGAAATATCCAGCATTTTACTTTTTTTGTGTGTGTAAGTTTGTCTGAGCATCTTGCTGATTTTCACCTCTGCCCTGTTGAATATTCATCACCAGATATTCTCATAGGAACAGTTAGTCTTTACATCTTGCTGTAGGGTGCAGTGGAAGCAGTAGATGTTGTTACTGATACTGAAGTCTTATGGCAATACTGGTACTGGTAATTTGACTGGTGTAATATCTATGTGGTTGGGCCATCACTACTATGTGATTCCCTACAAAACTCTTTCATGATTCGAATCACGCAGTAACGTCTGCAGTGGAGAGGACACAGGATTTACAGATACAGTTATGGGATTACTACTTGCCGTGAGTTTCAACAGCCTGGTCATTGGCCTTAATGCACCGTTCAGCAGCTGAGAGGCTACCTGAAGCCATTTAATATCGTTCCTGCATTGATTGGGGATCCTTCTTCTGTTCGCTTCATATCGCTCCTTAATTACTCTTATGGGACAGCGTCAACCCAAACAGGGAAAGTAAAGTTTCACCTGGTGGTTCAGATGGCCTGGGGAGAAGCTGCTCTGGAGGGGGGAGGAGAAGCAGTGCCGTTTCTCGTGTGAGCCGCTCTCGGGCATTCACGGATGGGCTTGGTCCCACGTCACAGCTTGGCCATCTGATATGTCTCTTTCTCGTGTGGAACGCCCTACACATGCGGCCACGTGGGTACATATCAATTAAACGATTGACTATCCTTAGCTGGACGTATGGAGTGAACAACACGACATACTGTTGAGTAAGGGAACCACCCACCCAGACGCCTGAAGCTCACATGCTGTTTCCACAAATACGTCTAACAACTGTTTCATCCTCTTTTGAAAAATGGACTATGCACAATAGTTGTAGTATCATTAGAAATACACAAATGTATTTCAAATACACAAAATGTGAGAATTGAATTTTCAGTTCGTCTTTAAAGAACCATTCACAACAAGCCTGTCTCTTTAATCTTCATGTTACCATTAGACCCTTCAAGACATAACGAGAAAGATTTTGTTAAAAAAAAACAAAACACAATGTATAGACTCATATAAAAATAATCCCTCTCAATCATCACTTATGACCTACTAGAAGTGTGTGGCGGTGTCTGTATCTGCAGAGACCCTGCCCTCTGCCTGGATTTTCTTATTTTGCTGTGTTTGGGACGTTTCTGGGCGTCAGCCTTTGGGCAGTGGTGTGTAGCCCCCAACCAATAACAACCCGCAGAGTGTGAGGTGCAGGACTTTATAAAAACGTAGTGACCAGTCACCAGATCGTAAGCACGTGGGACCACCAGAAGCGTGCGCTTTAAGCCGTGGAGGAGAGGCCAACTTTGAAGGTTGCATTTACAAACCGCAACCGACAAATCCTACTTGTTATACCTTTAATGACTGCAGGTATAAAATGTGCTGCTTTCTTTCTCTCTCTCTCTGTTAGGGTCGGTACAATTGCTGAAATTGGTGCAGCCAAATCGTTCAGTCTGCCTTTCACCGATCGTGTGGAGGGTCGTTATGTGATTTTGCATCTGCCTGGTTCAGGAAGGATCCTTACACTCTGCGAAGTGGAAGTCTATGGGTATCGTGCCCCAACTGGTGAAAATTTGAGCAATTTTGTAAATAAATGTGAACAGTATGCAGTAATTCTCACCTTATCTATAAACTGTGGTATAAGTTAAAAACAAAGTCATATGATACATTTTTTATGTTTTTATAACATGCTTACAAGCCACATTTGCATTAAAGAAACTTTGGTAAGATTATATATTGTCGTGTTATAAATGGTGGTTGATCCTGCCTTTATCATCCTACATTATGACTGCACATTTTTCCATGGGACATCAGAAGTCATACATGTAGTGTACTTGATAAAATCTACAATTTATTGATTTTTAAAAATGTCTATTTAGTGATTTTGTTGTAATGATAACCGTAAAGAAGTCCACGCATCAATGGTAATTTTTTTAAGTGTGTTCTTTTTGCAGGAGAGAACCTGGCCCTCCAAGGAAAAGCTACACAGTCATCATTGTTTTCATTTGGCATTGCATATAATGCCATTGATGGGAATCGTGGCAGCAACTGGGAAGACGGCTCCTGCAGTCACACAAACAACAACATCAACCCCTGGTGGCGACTGGATCTGCGCAAAACCCATAAAGTGTTTTCTGTTAAGATCACCAACACAGATGCTGACGCAGACCGACTCAATGGAGCTGAGATCCGAATTGGAGATTCCCTGGAAAACAATGGCAACAACAATACCAGGTAGTTTACAGCCTGTTAATTCTAAAATCCCTGGTTTCTTCATTTACATCTTTAGATACATTTGTGCAGTATTTCAACACAACATCATTTATGGCTGCCCATATCAATATCTTTAGCCACACTAGTGGTCGGTCCCCCATTTTCGTCCAGACTGAAAAATATCCACTACTACTGGATGGATTGCCGTGAAATTCTGTACAGACACTCATGTTCCCCTCAGGATGAATTGTTTCATATAGTGCTATCATCAGGTCAAAATTTTAATTTGTCAGATACTTAATGACCGAATACCTACAAAAGTAATGTTATTCACATCAGTCTCAGCTGTACTTTGTTAGCATGCTAGCACGTTAAACTAACACAGTAAACATTACTTGTTGAACATCAGCATTTTAACAGACCTCACAGACCTGCTAGCATGTCTGTAGACTCTTCGTCTCATTATATTAACAGTGGATGAATTACTATGTATAAAGTGAAAGGGGTCACTCATAGTGATCAAGAAAAACATGTACAAAACATCTTGTATCACAAAAAGGCTTGAGACCTTCACTTACCAATCACTTACAAAGAATTAATGGCTTAGCTCTAAGCTATATCTCCGACCTATTAAGTTCAGACCATAGACTGTATATAAAGATGGCTGACATGATAGCTCCCCAAAAGTGAAACCAAAACATCTCGATCGCCCCCTGGTGGCTGCCTGCAGTATAGGTCATAAATCCGAAATGGCCCATGTCCCAGATGGGACACGGGCCAAACTAAAAAATCTAAACACACTTCAAATAAATTTTTTCCGAAGATGGTTTCTGTCATTTTAGAGCGTTCTTATCACGCTGATGTTTGTTCAAGTGTTCATTTTTCTCATAGACTGTATATAAAGATGGACGACGCGTCTCCACTTCCTCCCACTGTACAAAAGTGAAGCCAAAATATCCCGGATACGAGCGCTGCCATCTTGTGCTGGTGATGTCATTTGGAGCCAGAGTCTGTGCAGTGGTGATCAGGGAAGGAGCCGCGGTATCGAAGTCCCGCCCATGCACCCGCCCGACTTGATCGGTAATCAATAATTACTGACTGCTAGCTAACGATCACCTGCTAAATTTAAAGTTATATCTCCTCTCGACGTTCCTACTCTACAAACAATTCCCAAAAAAGAAGTCCGCAGGTGCCTCAGCGACGTCTTCACTGTGATTGACAGCTGTCAATCATGACGTTTCACCCTGTTTTTATAGCATCAAATAACTCATTAAAACCAAACTTATCAGAAAAANGAACACTTGAACAAACATCAGCATGATAAGAACTACCTAAAATGACAGAAAACATCTTTGGGAAAAATTTATTTGACGTGTACTTTGATTTTTTAGTTTGGCTCATGTCCCATCTGCTAACATGGAGGGGGCGGGATCTATGACCTATACTGCAGCCAGCCACCAGGGGGCGATCGAGATGTTTTGGCTTCACTTTTGGGGAGCTGTCATGTCGTCCATCTTTATATACAGTCTATGGTTTTTCTAATAAGTTTGGTTTTAATTAGTTATTTGATGCTATAAAAACGAGGTGAAATGTCATGATTGACAGCTGTCAATCACAGTGAAGTAGTCGCGGAGGCCCCTGCAGACTTCTTTTCAGGAATTGAATGTAGAGTAGAAACATCGAGAGGAGAAGTAACTTTAACTTTAGCAGGTGATCGTTAGTTAGCAGTCTGTAATTATTGATCACCGATCGAGTCGGGCGGGTGTATGGGTGGGACCTCGATACCGCGGCTCCTTCCCCGATCACTACTGCGCAGACTCTGGCTCCAAATGACAGTGTCTGTATCCGGGATATTTTAGCTTCATTTTTGTACAGTGGAAGGAAGTGGAGACACGTCATCCATCTTTATATACAGTCTACGGTCCAGACGTACAACAGCGCACATTTAGGTCGGCAGAAAAGCTCTTCTCGCAGTTGTCATGCTGTCATGGCATCTAAACTGCTGAAAAAATTACTGTTTTTTATCCCTATTGCTACTTCTGTTTCGTTTTTCAAAACATCATCTAAAAAAGCATATCTTTTTAACCTGGCTTTTGACTGTATTTTTTTATGTCCTGGACAATATTACACTATATTATTTATTGTTTCATCTCATTTATCTGGTTAAGATATGGTTAAGTATGATTTTATTACTACTTCATACCCTTAGTTAAAGCGACAAAGACCAACCTTTTTTGGAGTTAACTAAGTGATTTCTGCTTCCTCTGCCAGGTGTGCTGTGATCACAAGTATCCCAGCAGGTGCTGTCGCTGAATTCCAGTGTAATGGGATGGACGGTCGCTATGTCAACGTAGTCATCCCAGGAAGAGAAGAGTTCCTGACTCTGTGTGAGGTGGAGGTGTATGGCTCCAGACTGGATTAGGTCCAAAGACGTTCAAAATGCATAACAACAACATTTTGCTCTGACATATACTAACTGGAAACGCAGCTTAAGCTTCAGTATCGTCAGACAATGTAATGCAACAAATCACTTCCTCATGAATTCATTATCTACTGGTATGGCAGTGATTGCACTGTGGGATTTTTAGCAAGAAGTAGTGCACATGCTATGAACACACTCGATTTTTGTTCCATTGTGGGATTTTTTTTACGGCACTACTTAGGACAGAAATATTATGTTCGGCCATGTTTTAATTTCTAATGCTGTTGTTGAGTTGTCTTTTTTAATACTAAACTTGTGGTGTGCTGTCACTGCCTGCTGCAGGATCAAACTGTGTATGTCATCAATGCTGAGATACAATTAAATCATCAAAAAAGTCTACTGTCCTTTTCATTTCATCATTATTGGTCTGGATCAAAACATCCTTTTTACATTTAAAGTTTAATCTACCACAACTGAGTGACAAATTTAGTTGTACTTTAATTAGTTTATTTGTAGACAGGCTGTGACTGTAAATTAAATATATATATTATCCCAACTAGATCTTTTCCACTTTTACTTTAATATTAATTGATGAATCATATGAATGCCTCAGTGACTGAAATGTTCGAGGTCTTTCAGATTCGGGTTGATAGCCATCCAAGACTGTGATACCGTACGTAGTATGATGGTCCAGGTTTAGGGCAATCTTACCTGCTGTTCTGCATCTGACTAAAACTAGCATCTGTCTGCAAAACATATAAATAGGCAATTGTTTTCTTACATGTCAGCTATAACAACTTGATAAACTGAGCTTTGGTGTGGCTCGTTTTGGTTTTTGTGCGCTGGCGATATGAGCACAGTCACACATTTCCCCATTTTCACAGAAATGTTGGCGTTTGGGAGACTGGAGATAATTTCCCTCAAAATGGGAATTGTGGAGCATTGCTGTCACTGATTTGCCTCTCAAAAAGTCAAAGCATCACAACAAATTATTTCACGCGTGTATACATTTGCAACATAAGCCCATCTTTTCCTTGCAACCTTTTGTTCAACGTTTTCAGATGGCAGGTAAGTGGTCTGCCAACCACTCAGGGTTGCTTAGTTCAACAAGACTGTTTCCTTTTTCTTTTAATTAAAGGCCAATTTCAGATCCTTTCCTTTTTCTTGCAAAAAACAACCAAATTCAGATCTCAGAGAATAGAACCGCTCCAGGACTGTACCAAGACTAAGCCATCTGAGTGGTAGAAAATCCCGGTGATTAGGCGCTTTTACTCGGATGAGATTGATAGTTTTCACCATGGTACACATCACCCAGCCGGGCGACTATGGCACAGAGTGCTTCCTGTGACTGATATTCCCATATCGTGATAGTGTTTCAATTTTAAAATAACTCATGAGTTGTATAAATTAGCCCATCTTTTCCTTGCATGCTTTTGTTCTGTTTGTTCAGATGGCAGGTGTAATCTACTAAAAAAATAGAAAAAAGGTCTGCCAACCACTCAGAAAAACAGCCTTGTTGAATTGAGCAACCCTTTTTTCTTGTAAAAAGTGGTCAAATTCAGATCTCAGAGAAGGGAACCTCTCCAAAACTGACCAAGCCAGCGCACATCTGAGTAGTAGGTTACTTCCACGTACTGCACATCAATTTCCAACAGGTAAACTTGAAACTCCAGGTGATTAAGCGCTCTTGATTGGATGAGATTAATAGTTTTCACCACGGTACTCATCCCATCACCCAGCTGGGCGACTCTGGTGCAGAGTGCCTGTAACTGATATTCCCATATGGTGATGGTGATTCAATTTTATGATAACTCATGAGTCATATAAATTAAGGTGCTGGGCCGCACGTAGTTTGGACAACCCTACCATAATACATAGTGAAATCATACATTGTCGTCATTTTACAGTTAAGTCTAAGCATTATTGTAACTGTGAATGTGTTAAACCAAAGTCCAAGTCAAATGGTACTGTTGGATCAGTGCAGTCATCTCTCTGTGATGCAATGAGTGTGTATTACATGAACTTTCAGGAATATTTCAGGGTGTGTCCTTAGATGATCACTGGAACCTAGATCACCTGAAGAGGGCTGTAATACATGTGCATGGGAGTAGACTCCATGATGTGATGTGATTGGATAGTGTCTATGATGAATGTGATCTTTATTAATGAGGGAGGGAGATTTTAAACAAACAGTTTGGTTTTAAGAGCTTTTATCTCCAGACACAGGAGTTCACTCTGTCTCACGTCTCGAAGAGGCCGCCAAGAAGCTCTCGCTACAACTAAAAGCCTAATCAGCAAGTTACAGTAACTCTGGCAGAAGCTAAGAATTGAATCATTCTTCCTACCCCAAAGCTCTGATGCTGTTCCCAAGCATTGAAAGCGCTGGGTAAACTTTGTGATCAGTGATGTGAGCACAGTCACATATTTCCCCATTTTCACAGAAATGTTGACAGTTGGGAGACTGGAGATAATTTCCCTCAGAGTTGGGAAGTGTGCAGGATTGCCATGACTGATTTGCCACTCAAAAATTCGAAGCTTCACAACAAATGATTTCATATGTGCACACATTTGCAACACAAGCCCATCTTTTCTTTGCAAGCTTTTGTTCAATGAGTTCAGAAGGCAGGTGAGATCAACTAAAAAAGCGAAGAGTGCCAACTACTCAGGGTTGCTCAGTTCAGCAAGGCCGTTTCCTTTTTCTGTTAATTAAAGGCCAATTTCAGATCTCAGAGAACAGAACCACTCTAGAACTGTCCCACGACTAAGTGAGTGCACATCTGAGTGGTAGAAACTCCCGGTGATAAAGCGGTTTTGATCGGATGAGATTAATAGTTTTCACCACGGTACTCATCACATCACCCAGCTGGGCGACTCTGGCACAGAGTGCTTCCTGCAACTGATATTCCTGTGTGGTGATATAGTGAGGGTGATATAATGATTCAATTTTAAAATAAC
>NTHP01000545.1:76150-86748 GCA_003416845.1 Oplegnathus fasciatus
TTCCCTGTCCCTCTCTATTTTCCCATGTTCTTTTTTCTCATCTTTTCTCCACCTTTCACGCTTTTCAGTTCTTTGCATTTCTGACCACACTGTGCTATGCAGGAAGCAGTTACCTGAGTTATCGTGCCTGGAAAAGCACAGAAGAGGGACAATAGTCTTCTTACTTGCTGTTTGACAGACTATCTCTGAGGAACGTGTCAGATGGAGACCTAACTTCAGACCAGAACAAGTCTTCAGGCGAATTAAAACTTGTATAAACTGTAAATATGATCATGATGGAGTGCCTTTGTTGCATGTCTGAAGCTTAGCGAAAGTTCAGTCAGGAAGACTGTCTTCATGCTACTCATTTCTTTACTTCTCTCTCTCTCTCTCTCTCTCTCTTTCTTCCCTCTTCCAGCTTTCAACTCAATCAGCTGTCTGAGGGCGTTCACTCTCTCAGTGAAACAGAATCAGATTTTGCCACAACCTCTCTGAGCCAATCACCATGTTCCTGTCTTTGCTGCTGTCAGCTGTCATTTCAGTGTCAGATCGATGCAACCCTCCTCCACCCCATTCACCTCCGGTTCTATGATGTCATGATGGGGTCTCATCGCCAAAGACTCTTCACATATTTCTTCAACTTCCTTTGTGCACAATGTCAAATAAATGAATTGATTACTCTTTAAGTCTCTTTTTCTATTAAGTCAGCAGGCAGACAGAGAGGCAGAGGGAGACACATTTGTTCTCAGCAAGTTGTGTATTTACGAACTAAACAGTTGTAAAGTTGAGGACATGAGTCAGTTAAAAAAACAGTGGAATTGTATAATGACAAAAAATTATTTTCAGCATGTTTGCTGTTGTATGTTTGAGGTTGCATGAGGTTGTACTGTAGTGTCTTCAGTTCTGCACCCAGTAATTGAGTATACCCATTGACTCTATATTTTGTGTCATAGAAGACCAGAGTAAGCATTTTTTAAATTATTTGCCTTAAATGTTTTGGAAATGTTTTTGTTCATTATTTTTTACAAACAACCAAGTTGCTTTTATTTTGTTGCTTTGTGGATTTTGCATAATTGCCACAAGGTCACAAGAGGAAAGAACTCCATTCATGAAAAGTATGTAGTATGTTGGATGCAAAACAATTTAATATGGCTGAGACTGAACATTTCTCCAACCATTAAAAATATGCAGAAATAAAAAACAGAAGACATTTGTATAATCTCTTGTTATCCTCACAGCTAGCATTCCTCATGTGATTACAGTAAGTGCGATAAATCACTGCTTTGTTTCCTTCAATGCAGCAAATGTGCAAAATGCTTTTAATTAAAGCCCCTTCATTTGATACATGAACAACTATTGGCTACAACGTACATGTTTAGCGTGTGTTTAACTGCACCACACAAGGTCACAAACTGAGTTGTTCATTGTTGATGAATCATTGTTCCATAGTCACAATTTTCCAGAGGTAGTGATACAAAAAATTATATAATATTACCCCGTGCACGTATGTTAATACATGTTGCACTAATCAAGTAGACTGAATCATTTCTTAACGGAAACATATAGTTTGATAATTCACAATGACTATTAATCAGTATTATGAATCACTTTTCATTGATTATGTGCTATGTCGGTGCTGTTGCTTTGTTCCATGTAGACCACCCCCCAGTGAGCTGCCAGTGAAGTAATCCCACTGCTACTGGCGCGGCCACTCAGCAGTAGGAGCTCTGCATCCGCGTGGTTCGGGTAGAAGTTGAAGGAATCCTGTAACACAGCATCAAATGTTAATACATGACTACGAGTATTAGTATTCATAATTGTAACAGAAAGGGCAGAAGGTAAGGTACCCGTGTTGGTTGGCCGACGATCAGAGAGCGCCCTCTGGAGGTCACAAATATCAACTGATAGATGAAATTGCTGTGATATTTACCAGAGACCTGAAACACGACAGTGTGAGCGCATTAACACATGTGGTTAGTCCTCGATACCTAATGTATTTTATACATAATGATACATGAATATAGAGTAAAACAAATTACAGTACATTACTCATTTAAATCCTGACCTGTATAATATGTGTATAATAATGAATAAAAAAATGCATTAAATATCAATAAATGTCAATAAACATTAAATTGGCTTCCATAATTAGAGACACAAATTTCACAAATTACGCAAAAAAGATTTTTACAACAAAAGTTGCTCTTGTCAGACTTCCCCTGGATCAATATCAAACTAATATTGTAATGTCAGTGAAATCTCAGACCTGTACAATGACCTCTCCATCAAATAGGTTCAACTCCTGCGCAGTGCCAACTTTGCGACCAACCATTGCAGACCAAATGTACTCATAGCGCAGCTGGATACTGCAGGACAGACACAGGAGAGAGGAAACACACTGTTAAACACCAAAAGTGAACCTTATGGTTCACTTTTCTGAAAAGCAAGGCCTTTCTCAGCTTTACTAAAACTTTCAATGGACCCTTTGATTTAGAAAAGGAAACTGCAACACCCTCCCCACTAATATCTCAAAATAATATGACAGTGTTGAAATGGTACAACTTGTTTAATCGTAGAAATTTAAGGTGCATAAAGAATTTGACATGGTGTAAAATTTTAAACTTGTTAATGGAACAATCATTTTCACAATATCAACTAAAATTGCATATTAGTTCATTAGCTAATATAACGAACATTGAATAGTGTATTTATCAACCTGGTTTTGAATCAAGAGCTACAAACTGAACAGTTATTACCACTGTCAATGACGAAATGTAAAAGCTTTGTGCAGTTAAAGGGAGGGCTGAAATAAAATATTAATCTGGCATAAGAAAAAACAAACAAACGACCATGCCTGCTTCCAAAAATTTCCAACCATCCCCCTTCAGCTAAAACACGAAAAAATAAGAACCTTCCCCTTTTTTATAATAATAATAATAATAATAATGATAATAATAATAATAATAAACCTTATTTAAATAGCTTTTCTTAACAATGTTACAAAGTGCTTCTCAAAGAGATAAAATACAATAAAACAACAATAAAAGAATACGAAAACAACATATTAAAAAATAAACCCCCTCTCCCCCCTAATAATTTTCACACAGTCCCTCTCACATCTGGCCAAGAATGAGGAGAGACTGACCCAGTGATGTAAGCGCTGGATGTCTCCCAGACCCTGACCGCTGTGATCCTTCCCTCTCCTTGTGTGGAGAAGGAATTGCCACTACCACCTCCAACAGCAGGAGAGTAGGAGAAGTGCATTGAGGTAGCTGGAGAGGTAAAAAAAAAAAATGTGAAGGACAAGAGGAAGCTACTGTTTCTTGACTGAACTTAACCATGTACACAAAGATCTAATCAGAAGCAAGATGCTTGTGTAAAAAGTATCAGTATATGATGTCAAAAGGACTCAATAGATGGGTTAAATTCTTACGTTTTGCCAGGCAGCTGGTGCAGAGCACAGCAAAGAACAGGACGGAAAACATTCTGGTGTGTGAAGGCGTCCAGAGACAACACTGGAATCAGAAACGAATTCATTAAAAATCATCATTATCATCACCATAATATAATTATAAACAGCAAAAATTTCTTTAGACATAAAACTAATCTGACATTTGTTTTTAGAAGCAGTACTCAATAATCTCCACATGACCTAAACTCAGTGTAAATAATAATAAAATCATTACAATTTAAATAATCAGTCCCCGTAGCCACAATGAGGTGCTATCAAAGTTAGTCCATTGTAAGCAGAGTTACAAGCCACATAGTTAAACCTGCAGATACAGATGTTCAAACTCACCTGCAGGTGTGATCTCCTGAAACCAGCTTGATTCCTGAACTGATACTGTGCCACTGACACTTAGGCTATATATTGCCCCACACACACACACACACACACACCCTAATATTCCTGCTAGACAGCTTCAGACAGCTGAACAATAACACACCTATTTTTATTTTGCTAACACGTTTTGCTAATTTTAAATTTAACCAGGAGGAGAAAATCATTTTGAAGTTTGTCATTACGGGAAAAGGCAGTAGTATCTATTGCATTTGTACTTTACTGACTTAAACCAGTTCGTCAAATCCATCCAGATGGAGTTTGCCCAGTTGTCATGGAAATGTACATGTTCAAATTTATTTTTTTTCCTGAGCACTTTAAAGCTAGGGTTGGTAATGTTAAAGAAACCAGGGAGAGTAAGCTAGATTTTGAAAGAAATTTCTCTGTCCTGACCATGGAAACAACAAGGACAAGAAGTCCTTAAACTGAATGAACTCTATCTGCAGATAAAGATCATGTGATATGACTGAAAGCTCATAAATGGACCTTGAGGTGAGACTGTCTCATCAACAGAATTTAAAAACAGATCTGGGTGCTGACTCATATGGCGGGAATTCCCTGCAAAGATAAAATATTAAGACAACAGAATTAAGGATGGGCTTTTGTTTATCACACTTCTGCTTATGCATTATTACAAAAAAACAAACCAGTGAATAGTAATGAATCTGCTCATTTACAAACTACAAATGTGCAGCTTCCTATTCTGGATTTGAACCACAAAAATTTCTCCAATGCGTTAAAAGCCATTTAGAAATACTGTAAGGTTGCAGATTGATGTCAAAATGTTGTCTTTCCCTGTGCTATGGCCTCTGCTGATGAAATAATTTGGAAAGTTTCTGTCAGAAAGATTTTTTTAAATGACCATTCACTTAAAATAAATAAATTCAAATGTTTCTCATTAATTTCAATGTTTGTCAAACTAGGAATTAATCTGCAAATAACAGAATCCACTAAAGAGTTCAACAACCTTCTCCTGTTAAAAGAGATGATTGAAATCTTCCCCCTGAGTTGATGGAATGAGACATGCCTTGAACTTGTGACACCCTTCAGTGACGCATAAAACCAGGAAACAACATGAGAGGAAAGTTCCACAGCATTGTTTCAACTGGTTCTACTGGAATAGCCAAGACAAAATAATAATCAATAACAAACAACAATAACAGCAGCAGATGGTTTCCTTTTAATTGAATGAATCATACAGCATATGCATACAACACATCCTACTTGATGCTGTATTGATGCTGTTTATACCTCATGAGCTGATAGTCTGAACATATATCACACATCAGTAGTTTTTCAAGATTAGATCAGATAAAACTTTATTCATCGTGAAGATGCTTGATTATATGTATATATACAGAGAGAGATAGAAATGGTTATACTTACATACTAAAATAGACATACATACTAAAAAATAATTGAAAAAAATAAATGAAGGAAGGCGCAAAGTACAAATGAAGGTTACAATGCATTGACGAAGGTGCAAGGTATCCACTTTCCAAATTTCAAGCAATGAATAAACTGTACAGAATGGTACATCAGTGTCACTGTAATACTATCATGATGGTGTTTTATGATAAATCACTGATATATTTCTACTGCACTAGACTTCCTTGTGAGTGCATTAGAGACTGAAAGAATTAAATCTACAAAAAGTCAACTGCAAGATCCACAAACGTCAGTCTCACTCTCTGAAATGGGGTGGTGATCTCTCTGGTTTATTTAAATCATTTGTTTTGCATTATAAAAGTGTGGTTTTCGTTGCTTCTTGACAGCTTAATAAAATAACATCCTTCCTGCCTTTATCTTCTGTCATTTATTTTTGTCCATACATGATTGTAATTGATGTCTATTATGCAATGACGCGAGACAAGGAAATAGTGCCTCACCGTAAAACATATCTGAACTCAGGCATGAGAGAATGCTGGAAGTCTTGTGGTTCGTGTTGTCGGAAATGCACCACACCCTGAGGATCCCCATCTGAAACGATGCCACCGCTGCCAACCGCAAGTCGCTGCAAAGTTGAAGAGGTGACACATAGAAGTGCCAGGCCTGCCATCGTGAAACCATGAAATGCCCTCTTTTGGCCACAAAGCACAATATAGTACTATAATATAGTGTTTAAGTGTGTTTAAGTTGTAGTCTGTATTTATGCCTTTACACACATGATTCAAGCGGACAGCAAAAGTGTAGACTGCTTAAAAAAGAGGTTTAAAATGGGTAGTTTATCAAGTCTACCACTGCTGTTGATCAGTCTAGTGCATTTATTTTGATGTGGACGAAATGGGCTTTTCAACTCATTGGGTGCCAAATTCCTAAGTTTTAAACCCGGAAGCTGATGGTTATGTTTTTCATGCGACGCAGAGATGCACTGTTTGAGCCTATTCATCTTGGGGGAAACCAGTTTGACAAAATGGTCTCGACACATGCATTGTTCATTTGCACATGGACCATGACAGTTGTTCATAAAAGACATTTGGTTTGGCAACTTGTTGTCAAACATTTTAAACCTGCGCTTCTCGGAGAGCGGCCTGACGCTGTCAGTGTGAAAACCACAGCCATGAAGGCTTTTGCCATCCTGGCCTACAAATACTGGACAAACCATCTGAGGAAGTAAAGCTAGGATTTCTTTTAAATCACTACCATCAGACCTTAATGACTCAGACGTGTCCAAACCTCTACCCACTGCTGGGAAGTAGTTGTATAACTGGCAAAAAGGCTGACAGACAGAGTGAGAGAAAATATGACACAACACAAGAGAGAATCCAAACACAGAGCAGTCTGTACTATGTCAATTCAATTCATACTGTATTCAATACTGTATCACCAGCATGTTTACAATTTAAACCTGGTTTACAGGAAGTTGTTTCACTCTCATGTTAACACTGCAAGTATTGTAGGTGGAATTACAGAATAGTTTCACCGTGTAGAAATACTCATTTTGTGTGATACAAATGCATACTTCACCTTGATGTGATCTCTTGATGTGACTGCACTGAAACATTAACTGCCATTAAAATGTTAGTTGCTTCCAAATTACTGAGACAGGAGGGACTCTACGGTAACAACATTGCTGTCTAACTTGACGTACCAGAAATAAATTCTTGATTATATCTTGTTTTCTTTTGATCCGTGCCCTCAGTAGTGTGGTACCTCCCCCTTAACTGTGTCCAGATTAACAACAAAGTATTTAAAAAACGTAATACTTCAGTGCTTCAGCGCTTGTCGTCTACTCTAATGTTTATTTGTGCATCAAAGGACCTGTGAGTCAGGAATGAATGCAGGTTCCTATTGGATTACATTGGCATTTGTTTCATAATAATTGAAATCTCTCAAGAATAAAAAATAATAATAATCAAAAAGTATACTACTTAACTATTAAACTTTGCACTAAAACTATTCAAGAGTGCTCATCTGATTTCAGTATTCTCCACTTTTCTTTCACTTTCCCTGATCAGGATTTCTGTTTTGCTGTCACTTTTTTCAGTTTCAGTTCTGCCACTGAATTCTGGTGTGGGCGGGTGTTACAAGGCTGCATCCCTATTGGTCAGCAGGTTTTAAGCAGGCATTTTTTATTTCAAAGCTTTTACATGGACAACATGTCTTGTTGACTCTGCTGCTATTAATCCCACCACTGTCACTTTAACCGCACCACTGTCACTTTACCATGTCATTGTGTCTCCAAATGCTCTTGTGTTTTATTACTACAAACCTCCCTTTGTGCAAAAAGACAGGTGAAATGACAGGAAGATTCTGGTGAGTGGTGTGTCATAACAGGTGCCATTTTGTTGGAGGTGAGTGATGAAGGTAAGATTTAAATGTCAGATTAACATAAGCACAATAATCTCCAAACCACAAAGTACAGCAATGAGTAATAAAAATGCTGTTCGTTAAAGCAGCTCAATGAAACTTTTCATTTTGTGTTGATTTTGGTGGTCCCTGTGGACGGTAGTGTTTCACCTAACGTTAGGCTACATGTTCCCTCTGCTTCACTCCCCGCTGTGAGGAGACTACTTTGCCAGGAGGAGACCAGCTCCAGAGACGGACCCTCAGTTAGGGGCTGAAGCAACTCGAATTCAGCCAGAGCAAACCCCAGCGCCGTTTTGTCTGATGTCGTGGAAAAATCTGACCCGGTGGCAGACATTAAGAATAACTAACTAATAGAAATAGCCAATCTTCTAACTGTTGGTCAAGTTAGCGGTTAGTCTGCGGTTAGTTTGCCCATGTAGGTCATATAGAGGCATCGGTATTAAATTGAGACTGTTTCCAGTAACCAGTTAAAAACTCCATTGAGCTGGTTTAAGCTCAATTTATTTAACAAAAACAGTAGATTCAGAATGTATATGTCTGCAGGATGGTCTTTGTTTTTTCATCTTGGAAATGTTGTAGGTGCTACACTGAATATCTCACAGCGTAATGCTTTTTAAAAAAGAAAGTAGTACCTTGAAAACAATTCATGCAGCTCTGTAGAAGTGGGGGCAGGTATTGGGATGTTATCTAGATGACTTTGCTGAGGAAAATCTGGACCAGCAGGTTTTCAGTCCATATTCCAGATTTAAAGGGGTTTCAGGTTTTATAAAAAAAATAACACTGAAATATGGATACTGAAATATGCAATGTTATTTTACTTTGATTAGAGAGATATGACAGGAAGCAGTGACCTGAGCTATCCTGGAAAGCCTCATAAGAGGGACAAGAGTCTTCTAACTTGCATTGTTTGGACTTTCTTTGAGGAACTTGTCTGATGGAGATGTAATGGTCGACCCTCAGGCCAGAACAAGTCTTCAGGCGAATTAAAACTTGTATAAACTGTAAATATGATCATGATGGAGTACCTTTGTTGCATGTCATATTTTTAGCAGGCAGACAGAGGGAGACACTTTTGTTCTCAGCAAGTTGTGGATTATGTAACTAAACAGTAATAAAGTTGAGCTCATTGAGGACACAAGGCAGTTAAAAAAATATTTTCAGCATGTTTGCTGTTGTATGTTTGAGGTTGCATGTGCTGTAGTGTCTGACTATATACTTTTGTGATAGAAGACCAGAGTCTGCCTTTTTTAAATTCTTTGTCTTAAATGTTTTGGAAATGTTTTTGTTCATTATTATTACATACAACCAAGTTGTGTTATGAACTTTGCATAATTACCACGAGGTCACAAGAGGAAAAAACTCAAAATGGTACCTTTCATGAAATACAAGAGTATGTTGCATGCAAAAGAATTTAATATGGCTCAGATTGAACATTTCTCCAACTATTAAAAATATGCAGAAATCAAAATCATTTAGACATCATCCTTACAGTTATCATTCTTCAAAATGCATGTGATTTTGATTAAGTGAGATAAATCACTGCTTTGTTTCCTTCAGTGCAGCAAATGTGCAAAATGCTTTTAATTAAAGCCCCTTCATTTGATACATGTAGTTCCATACAAGTAGTGGCTATAATATACATGTTTATTGTGTGTTTAACATCACCACACAAGGTCGCAAACTGAGTTTATCTTTAGTTGTAACCATCAATTCTTTTTTTTTCATGGCTGATGAATCATTGTTCCATATTCACAATTTTCCAGAGGTATTGATACAAAAAGTGATATAATATTACCCTGTGCACGTATGTTAATACATGTTGCACTAATCAAGTAGACTGAATCATTTCTTAATGGAAACATATAGTTTGATAATTCACAATGATTATTAATCAGTATTATGAATCACTTTTCATTGATTATGCGCTATGTCGGTGCTGTTGCTTTGTTCCATGTAGACCACCGCCCAGTGAGCTGCCAGTGAAGTAATCCCACTGCTATCGTGGCGGCCACTCAGCAGTCGGAGCTCTGCGTCTTCATGGATCGGGTAGAAGTTGAAGGAGTGCTGTAACAGCATCAGATGTTAATACATGACTATGAGTATTAGTATTCATAATCGTAACAAACAGTAAGGGTAGAAGGTAAGGTACCGTTGTTGGCTGGCCGATGATCAGAGAGCGCCCTCTGGAGGTCACAAATAGTAGCTGATAGATGTAGTTGCTGTGATATTTACCAGATACCTGAAACATGACAGTGTGAGCACATTAACAAAGTTGTTACATGTGGTTAGTCCTTGATACCTAAACAAATTATGTATTTTATACATAATGATTGATGAATATAGTGTAATACAAAGTACAGATCATTACTCATTTAAAAGAAAAAAAAATGCTTCTAATATTTCCTAGAGCTGTATAATATGTGTATAATAATAAAAAAATGCATTAAATATCAATAAATGTCAATAATTTTAAATTTAGATGGTTTTAATGATTAGAGACACAGATTTCACAAATTGCACAAAAAGATTTTTAAAACAAAAGTTTCTTTTCCGGGCGATGATGCTCTCATCAGACTTCCCCTGGAACAATAGCAAACTAATATTTTAGTATCAGTGAAATCTCAGACCTGTACAATGACCTCTCCATCAAATAGGTTCAGCTCCTGCACAGTGCCAACTTCGCGACCAACCCTTGCAGACCAAACGTAATCGTAGCGCAGCTGGATCCTGCGAGGACAGACACAGGAGAGAGGAAACACACTGTTAAACACCAAAGATGACATATACAAGAAGACGTGAGGGCAGTAAATGAAAGAAAGAATGATCTGAAAAGAAAACATTAGGCAAAGTCATAATGTAGCTGGATATTGTAATGAATCATGCAAGAACAAGTAGACAATAGAGCAAATGCATAGAAAGAAGTGATAAACACTGAAACCATCTGAAGCAGTAAGGGACTGTAGTAAGA
>NTHP01000545.1:92758-111732 GCA_003416845.1 Oplegnathus fasciatus
GGGCTGTAGGTGGTGAAGCTGGTGACCGGGATGGTGTGTGGGTAAAAACACAAGCCCCAGACCAGAATAAGGCAGCTTATGGCAGTTTTCTTGAAGTTTGAGTGGGAAGTGTGAATAGCACACTGAACAAAGTATGTGCATAATTACTATGAATCTATTAATCTAGCTATTTATCTAAACACTCATAAGAAAGGAAGGAATTGCTGGACAAACAATGAATAAATCTAACAACGAACATAAAACATTATATCAGGTCTTAAAGAAGTCTTACAGAATACACTTTAGTAAAAGTCATCTTACTGATATTTCTTTTCCCTCCCAACTCTGGGTGTCAAAAGGACTCAACAGGTGGGTTAAATTCTTACGTTTTGCCAGGCAGCTGGTGCAGAGCACAGCAAAGAACAGGAAGGAAAACATTCTGGTGTGTGAAGGCGTCCAGAGACAACACTGGAATCAGAAACCAATTCTTTAAAAATCATCATTATCATCATCACCATATAATTATTATTATTATTATTATTACATTATTAACAGCTCTAAAAATTTCTTTAGACATGAAACCAATCTGACATTTGTTTTTAGAAGCAGTATCTCAACAATCTCTACATGACCTAAAGTCAGTGTAAATAATAATAAAATCATTAGACTTTAAATAATCAGTCCCCGTAGCCACAATAAGGTGCAATCAAAGTTGGTCCATTGTAAGCGGAGTTACAAGCCACATAGTTAAAACCTGCAGATACAGATGTTCAAACTCACCTGCAGTCGTGACTTCCTGAAACCAGCTTGAGTCCTGAGCAGACAATGAGCTCACTCTGTGACTCTGACACTTATATAGTTATACCTCCCTTCCTCACCGCACACACGGTATGTGCATTCCTGCCTGACAGCCTCTGACAGCTGAACAACCTGTTTTTATTTTGCTAACACGTGTAGTTCTGGGAACTTGAAATTGAACAGGGAAGGAAAATCATTTTGAAGTTTGTCATTACGGGAAAAGGCGGTAGTATCTAGTGCATTTTTACTTTAATGACTTAACCAGCTCGTAAAATCCATCCCAGTTTGCCCAGTTGTCATGGAAATGTACATGTTCAAATTTAAATTTTTTACTCAGCATTTTGAGGACTTCTCTGTCCATGTTGGCTTGAAATCTGTGTTTCAAAGTTCATTCCTGAACATGGAAACAGCATGGACAAGAGGTCCCTAAACTGAATGAACTCTATCTGCAAATAAGATCATGTGATATAATTGAAAGCTCAAGAACAGCTAATAAATGGACCTTGAAGTGAGACTGTTTCGTCAACAGAATATAATCTGATGCACAACATATTCAAAACCTTTTAATGCACAACATGGGTCAAAATTGACCTGTGATCATTTTCAGTGCTATTTGATACAAAGCAGAATGTTTCTTTGTAATATCTTTTTAACAAAATGATGTCATCATCCAGGATTTTGAGAAATAAAGAATTATTTTGTTTTTATTATTATAAGTCACTCTATTATTTTCTGTACCTTGCTGTGTTAAGAAAAAAAAACAACCTTGTTTACATATCTAACTGAAACCTGCAGACATGGGTCAAAAATGACCCACCAGGATGAAAGTCAACAGTATAATTATTTTTCTAAAAAGAGACAAAACATAAACATCCACTTCCTCTGTTGTTGTCTCTTTATGGACAATTATAACAATTAACCACGATGTGTTTGCTACTATGATCCTTGCACATGGGTCTGTTGCATTGAGAACACCAACTGCTGCCTTGTAGTGAACTATACCGATAAAAACACTCTAAACTGAACAACCTCAACATCCACTTGCATTCTTTTGTACTTTCTCTCGGTGCATATACTCATAACAACTCAGCTTGTGGAGCTGCGTTGTGTCTTCCAGGTGCCTCCTCATGTATGGCATGAGTCATGACAAGCTCTTGGGCCAGCTCCTTGCTGAATAGGCGTCGTGTATGGGGTCATGGGGACACCCCCATGTAATCAGGGTGTAGTGCGGTGAAGGTGGTGTCAGCATTTAGGGTGGCAACATCCAACATGTTGTGCCAGACCACCATGGGCCATCTCCAAGTCTTCCTTTTGAATGTGTAGGTGTGCACCTCTGATCCATCATGTCGACTTCTCCTTTTGTTCTGTGTAGTACTGGATTATTTCTGGCTTTCTCTTCACTCCATCATGCACCACTTTGTCATCATGCTTACTGCTAAGGAGGACGACAGCCTCGTTCTTTTTTGGCACATAACTGACCATGTTGTTGTTGAATCCAAATGCAGAGCTATACACCTCCCTGGATTTGGAAGGTTTCATTATGGCTGGTATGTCTGGCTTGTTCTGATGAAGGGTCCCCACAATGGTAGCTAAAGCATCATAGGTCAACAGCTAGCGAGCTAAAATACAACAGGTTAACAGCTAGTTAGCTAAAACACAATAGGCCAAGCCATCTCAATAATGATTTTTAACATATAACTATTCTATTCTCACATTTTTCTAACCACATACAAATTTACAGAGTGACGTATGTGCACATGATGCATATTCTGAGGTAAAAGTACAATAAAACTTAACCATGTAATGACAGCCTTAAAAACAATCAAACCCGTGAATAGTAATGAATCTGATAATTTACAAACTGCAAATGTGCAGCCTCCTATTCTGGATTCGAACCCAAAGGTGTGTCAGAGAGAAGACCAATCTGGTTTTTAAGTTTTTTTCCACAACATTTTCTCAAAGCGTTGAAAGCCATTTAGAAATAAGGTTGAAGATTGAAATGTCAAAATGTTGTCTTTCCCTGTGCTATGGCCTCTGCTGATAAAATAATTTGGAAAGTTTCTGTCAGAAAGATTTTTTTAAATGACCATTCACTTGACACAATCCTTCATGTCTTGTCATTTAAGGAAATTCAAATGTTTCTCATTAATTTGAATGTTTGTCAAACTAGGAATTAATCTGCAAATAAAAGAATCCACTCAAGAGTTCGACAACCTTCTCCTGTTAAAAGAGATGATTGAAATCTTCCCCCTGAGTTGATGGAATGAGACATGCCTTGAACTTGTGACACCCTTCAGCGACACATAAAACCAGGAAACAACATAACAGCATTGTTTCAACTGGTTCTACTGGAATAGCCATTCTTAAAAAATACGTCTTACTACACACACTTCTCAGCAACGGAACTTCAGACTTGGGCGTGACTAAGTACATGAAAAAGGCAAAAAAAGGACCAAACAAACATAATAAAACATACTTACAAACAATAATAACGGCAGTAGTTAGTTTGCTTTTTACTGAATGAATCATACAGCATATGCA
Organism: Oplegnathus fasciatus; assembly: GCA_003416845.1. Classification (NCBI taxonomy): domain Eukaryota; kingdom Metazoa; phylum Chordata; class Actinopteri; order Centrarchiformes; family Oplegnathidae; genus Oplegnathus; species Oplegnathus fasciatus. The sequence continues at coordinate 96,077 of NTHP01000545.1, forward strand.
TACAACACATCCTACTTGATGCTGTATTGATGCTGTTTATACCGCATGAGCTGATCTGTAGTCTAAAACAGATATTGCACACCAGTAGTTTTTCAAGATTAGATCAGATAAAACTTTATTCATCCTAAAGGAAATTTCTTTGCCAAAGATGGTTAATATACTGTATGTATATATATATAGGGAGAGATAGAAATGGTATAAATATACTAGTTATATATATATATATATACATATATATATGTTAAAGAAAACATACGTACTAAAAAATAACTGAAAAAAGTAAATGCAGAAAAAAATGAATGAAGGACGGTGCAAAGTACAAATGACAAATACTATAATAATGGTGTTATTATAAATCATTGATATATTTCTACTGCACTAGACTTCCTTGTGAGTGCATCAGAGAATGAAAGAATGAAATCTACAAAAAGTCAACTGCAAGATCCACAAACGTCAGTCTCACTGTCTGAAATGGGGTGGTGATCTCTCTGGTTTATTCAAATCATTTGTTTTGCATTATAAAAGTGTGTTTTTCATTGCTTTGCTAAAGCTTAATAAAATAACACCCTACCTACCTTTATCTGGTGTAATTTATTTTTGTATTAGTGAACCTGCATTTCTCGGAGAGCAGCTTGACGCTGTCAGTGTGAAAACCACAGCCATGAAGGCTTTTGCCTTCCTGGCCTACAAATACTGGACAAACCGTCTGAGGAAGTAAAGCTAGGATTTCTTTTAAATTATTAAATTCTTTTAAACTCAGCATATTTACAATTTAAACCTCGTTTACAGGAAGTTGTTTCACTCTCACGTTAACACTGCAAGTGTTATAGGTGGAACTGCAGAATATTTTCGCCCTGTAGAAATCCCCATTTTGTGTGATACAAATGCATACTTCACCTTGATGTGATCTCTTCATGTGACTGCACTGAAGCATTAACTGCCATTAAAATGTTGCTTCCAAATTACTGCGACAGGAGGGACTCTACGGTAATAACAATGCTGTCTAACTTGACATACCAGAAATAAATTCTGATTATATCTTGTTTTCTTTTGATCCGTGCCCTCAGTAGTGTGGTATAAGTGTTTTTAAAATGTAATACCTCAATGCTTTGGCACTTGTCGTCTACTCTAATGTTTATTTGTGTATCAAAGGACCTGTGAGTCAGGAATGAATGCAGGTTCCTATTGGATTACATTTGTTTCATAATAATTGAAATCTCTCAAGAATAAAAAATAATAATAATCAAAACGTATACTACTAAACTATTAAACTTTGCACTACATAAGAGTGCTCATTTGATTTTAGTATTCTCCACTTTTCTTTCACTTTTGCTGTTTTGCTGTCACTTTTTTCAGTTTCAGTTGTGACACTAAACTCTGGTGTGGGCGGGTGTTACAGGGCTGCATCCCTATTGGTCAGCAGGTTTTACAGCAGCTCATCTTTGTACTGTGTGTCACGGCAGCATCACGGTGTGCTGGCTTTATTATGTAGCTAATAGCAGCAGACTGTTAGTGGCATTAGTAATAACACCTCGACACCTTAACAAATGACACTAGTGTTTCAACATGTAACATAATTAAGTTTAATACAAGACCAACGTAATTACTTGGTGACTTATCATTCATATCAATAATTCTCCATATTAGGCATATTATATGAAACCATTTACCCTGATTAGTTGTTACATCAGTCATTAATTGTGGCAGGGCATTTTTTGTTTCAAAGCTTTTACATGGCCAACATGTCAACAGACAACATGTCAATCAGAAATGAGGACTGCTTACTTCCACCGTGATTAAGCGTGTCTCAGATAATTACTACAAACCTCCCTTCGTGCAGAAAGAAGGTTATGAGGTTCTGGTGAGTGGTGTGTCATAACAGGTGGCATTTTGTTGGAGGTGAGTGATGGGGGTAAGATGAACATAAGCGCAAAAATCTCCAAACCACAAAGTACAGCAATGACTAGTAAAAATGCTGTTCGTCAGGCTCAATTTATTTAACAAAAACAGAATGCATATGTCTGCAGAACGGTCTTTGTCTTTTCATCTTGGAAATGTTGTTGGTACTGCACTGAATATCTCACAGCGTAATGCTCTTTAAAAAAATGTTCATGCAGCTCTGTAGAAGTGGGGCCTGTTATTGGGATGTTATCTAGATGACTTTGCTGAGGAAAATCTGGACCAGGTGTTCATACAATAGTCCATATCACAGATTTAAAGGGGTTTCAGGTTTTACCAGGCAAAGTTGTCTTGATAATTCAGCAAACTGCTTCTTACAACAATCCCCCGAACACACCTTCCATATTGTTTTTGTGATTTAAAGCTGGAGTGCGGGACTTTTACTTATACATGAATAATGGATTATTGTCTTGGAACTGTGGAAATTTCTCTGTATTTTTGTGAACACAAGTCTGGGACTAATGGGGTTATGAGCTCACCTGTAGACATTACGTCATGTAATTACTTGCACTGCCAGAAGGGGGAGACCGAAGTTATGCACTGCAGGTTTTAAAGATATTTTTTTCCATAACAAAACTCCACTCATTTAATTGTTATGGATAATTAAATATGCACTGTTATTTATACTCCGACCATAGCATTTGACCACTCAGTGACACTGAATGTCTTAAACATACCAATTGATAGTTTGAGTTATAAATTAAAGGGAATGCACCAGTAATTTCTGCTTGTGCCTGTATTTGTTTACAGGATTTACTTGATGGTATTCTTAACTGTACTATCTCTGTTATAGCAAGGTGGACTACAGAGAGATGCCAGTGCTGCAGCGGAGCAGTGAAAGGACCCTGGTGGAAGAAGTCTGTCTCCCAGAGGCTCTCTTCATGGACAAAGAGGCTGAATTCAGAGACCTTCAAGAGCTGAACAGTTGAAATTGAGAGAGATGACGAAGGACAAAGGTCATTTACAGTTTTTATGAGATCTGATGACATTTAATTGTGTTTAATAAAAACAGGAGTAGGACAAGTTTACACTAATGCAACAAATATGGCACCAAACTCATTTATTCAGAACATTTTTTTAAAATGATCATGACATGGTTTTAATTAATTACATGACGTGACATGATATTCTAATACAATGGACTCTGACCTGATAGTCATCATGCAAACATATTCGCCAAAAATATTTGCGATTCTTGCACACCAGAGGCCTTTATCACAAAGTCAGTTCAGCTTATCATGGCTTTCTTTGGGTTACCTGACTGGGTAACCAGTATCATCAAGCTGGTGATCAACTGGCTCATTTAACTCTGGGTTTTCAAATCCTGCCATTAGTGCGTTCCCATGAAAGAGGCAGAGTTTTTAGAATTCTTGGGTTGTTTTGATAAGATATCTAAAATATTTTTCATTTTTCCTAAATCATGTTTTTTTTATTGTGCATTCAATATCAATCAAACTGGTGTTGGTTTTTTCATTTTAAAAATCTGTTTCTTTACTTTTAGAAAGTCTCCCCCGGAAGGTGTTCATAATGTTGCTCTTGATTGTTCACATGAGAAGTGACAGAAATCGCTGCGTCAAGAATGAAAAACGAGAGCTGAGAGACAGAGGTTCAAACCGTGCTTGCTTTCTCTCCTCCACACACCTGGCCAATCACTGTGTGAAGTGGGTTTGGATGTCGGTTTCAGAAAGTTACTGAAATTATCAGACCCCCAAATTCCGACATTGGAAAGGTGTGTGTGGGCGGGAGGGGGGTCTACAGACAAGCACTTCTGTTGAAGCATAGTGACCCCAAAATGCCACACTAATTTATTTGACATCATGATGGCCAAACAGTCAGGGAGTGATAAAATTAAAATCTGAAATAAAACCTTTATTTAAAGTGTGACACAATCTTTACATTTAAGTTACCATTTTGGAAACTGAACACTTCTTAACACCAAATAGTTTGCACTTGGACTGATCACCTGCACAGAATATATTAGTCATTATACTATTGAGCGCTTGGCTGCAGCCAACTAAGGTATTTCATTTGAAAGAATGATTAAAGGTGATTGGTGTTCTACTTCACTCACTGTATCCTGTCATACCTCACCTCCCCAGTAGATGCCCTCATTGAGCTTCTTAAGTTCACCTGACCTGCATGCACAGCTGTTCATCCATTCATGAGTCATGCAGTATACAGTATATACTACAGTACAGAGCTGTTTTGTCCTGTAGTTTGTCACATTGTGCAAGCTAACTCAGTATATTTTGCTGTGGTTCCTGACAGGTTGAGTTGTTTGCATATCAGCTTAAAGCCGGTCTACCGCTCGTCTACTGTATTTTTAATTAGGGTCTGCTCTGGGGTAGGAATCTAGGCTACCACAATTGCCACAGGAAATGACCTATTTGTCCACGTGGTATGGCGACTGCTTGTTGAACTTTCCGATATCACATCCCACTGAGCAATAGACATCATTTCAACATCAGCTCTGTGTTTTAGGTCTGATACAGACCAGGATTTATTGGCTACATACAGCCCGGTTTTAGACCATGTTTTATTTTTAAAAATGCTTAAAAACCTGTAAATATTTAACATAAGCACTGCACACCCCCGCGTTTACAGTATAACTGTTTACTCATATCCCTAGACATCTACTAAACTTTCACTTCTCAACCTTGAATAACTTTAAAGCTGCAGTCGGTAGGATTGAGAAGAGAGTGGACTTAGCTTGAAAAATTGAACGAGTACAACTTTCAGGCCCTCCCCCTCTCTCTCCGCTGCGCTCCAGCTCACCTCCAAAGCTCCTTCCCTCTCCTCCCAGTGTTGTTCGATCTAATTCTTTCTTTTTAGCTTGAGTTTTTTTCATTGGTCTTCTTCTGTTTATTTGTCTTTGTCCTGTAAGCTGTTGTTGGAAAAGGAGGGATGGGCAGTTTTCTCATTGCTTGGTTATTCGGTGGTTGTTTGTCCGCCACTGCGCCCACTCACTGAAGATGCGGCGCTTGACGGAGTTGCGCATGCACGGAGGAGGGGAGCTGCTTGCAGCGTGTGCAGGGGCAGGGATTGACACTCCGTCAGATACTCCTCCTGGCACTGATTGGTTGTTTTGATTCGGGCGCAGTGGATTCTTGCCAATGGTCTAAGGAGCAGCAGGTGGAGCCAGAGGAGCATGATTTTTTTCACAGATTATCTGTTTCATGTACTTTTGCAATACTAATTTAAAGTATGACATTTCATTTCCCAAGAAAAATTAAATGAAATCACCCAATTAGTTGTTTTGAGTATAATTAACTTCACAGCCAGTATGAATGATTACAGTGACCATTAACTCTCATTGTACACATGGGCATGTGAATATTGTCTGAAGAATTGAATTCCTTTAATGTACTCACACACATTGCCAAAATTTTATGTTGCTCCACACAGTCACAGGAACTGCTAGATTGCACTTTATCTTCCTAGACGTTTGAAGTACAAGAGCTGCTTTTATCCAGCAGTTTTGGCTCTCTACAGGAGGGTTTTATGGACGTCTTCTTGGAGCTCCTTTACCTCCACAGCAGATGAAGCAAGGTGGAGATGGGAGGTGTACGCTGTCTTCGCCAATTTTACAAATGCCTCATTGTTTCTAAGTATTAAACTTGCTGTTTTTATTTCACTTTTTGCCTTCTTGCTCTTGACCAAATAAGTGATTTGCACTGCTGGTGTCTTTTCTGTCTGTCAAGTAACTGCATCTGAGCTGCTGCACCTATAGATAATGCTTCATAATGGCGATAAAACCTTAGCAGGCGCTCGGATGTCAAAGAATGCATCCACCATCATATTGGATAACATTTAATATCCTACAGGTTGCATATCCTCATAATTCAGAATGGCAATTTAGTATACTGGAGTGTTTGCTTGCATGTGGTTATGAACAATGCTTGCAGTGCTTGCACTTGTAATGATTGACCCACTGGTTGGTCCAACATTTTACTTTGAAATTGTATTTCATTTCTCCATATTTATCAAGTAATTTTCTCTTCCTCATTTTTCATCCTCATATTTGTTGATATTTAGTCATACTTTAATCAATTGAAATGGCCTTTGTGTTTCTGTGTAGTAATGTAATGTAATAATGGACTTTTTCATAGCAGACATTTTGATTTGTCATAGCAGGGAAAGTACAGGTGTTACTTATAACAATAACAATGGCTCTGCTATATTCAAGTGTCCCTGTAAGCCATGACAGTGTGACAGTGAACCAGCATGCACAATACCAGGACTCTGAAACTGAAGCAGCTAAATGGAATTCAGCCATAATCAATTTTATTATTTACACCTGTGCTTTTCCTGTCAAAATATGTTCAATAAAAAGGGTCTACGGGCTCTTATACTGTTTTACATATAAAAAACAAACAAACTAAAAACAAAAACAAATGCTGATATGTCATATCACCTTCAGGATATTTACTCCTCATACTGGATTGACTGTTGCAAACCACTTTGTATCTTTTCTTTAACCCAGGGAAACAGCTTGAAATACTTCGTGAAACTCTGAGGCAATATCCTAAAGTTAGACATCTCGTGTGGAAAAACTATTGGTTTTGCAACATACCACTGTGTGTTAATGCGTGGTACTGCCAAGAAAACCATCAAGTATTGAATAGTATTTATATATATATATATATACACACACACACACACACACACACACACACACATATATATATATATATATATATATATATGTATATATATATATATATATATATATATAAGATCTAAATTATTGATTACAGTTTGATGTGTGTGTTTATGTATTTAACAAGTTTTTCCATGTGCATTTTAAATGCATTTTATTTAGTTGTTTGTTTACTCATTGGAATGCAGTGCTTTAATTAAAAACATATGTTAAAATCCGCCTTGACGTTAACAGCAGCGCTGTTGCTGGCAGCATCACTGTTCACCAGAACTGGTCAAGTAATCACATTACCGAATCTGTTGATGTGTAGCTCAGTTATGAAACAGGACCTCTCTTCCACTGCAAAGTTGCTTTAATCTCAGTGAGTCTGTGAGTAAATACGCCTCATTGGAGTGAGCATGAGTTTCATAATGGTTTCATAACATAGAGAAAGTTCTTTGTATAAAAGGTGGCTTAACTGTTATTAATAATCTGTTTCTATTCTGTATCTGTAAAGACAATACACTGTTAGGTTCAGCAACGAATGGACCCAAATGCAGTGCACAGACTAAGGGAGAAGTTTTAAAAGGTTTATTGTAACTTCAGGCTGGATGGATGAATGACAGCAGGGGGGGAATTGGGCTGGTAGCAGGCACAGGGATGTTAGGCGATCCAGTGGCTCGAACAGGACAGAGATGTAGAACAGGAATGGCGGTGGAGAGTGAGCAGGCTGGTTGACGGAACGATCTGGCGAAGACCGAAGGGAGAGCCGGGGTTGATGTAGTGCAAGGGTGATGAGATAATGAAGTGCAGGTGTGTCAGCCAGGTGTGTGATTTGTGATATTGGGCTATATAAATAAAAACTGACTTGACTTGACTTGACATAGTAGAAAACAAACTGAATGAGGAGAAATGCAAGCAATAGCATCTATTAATAGACGCTTATGTCATGCTTATGTCATGCTTATGTCTTTCAAACTTCATATACCCAGTTTGTAACACTTAATTTCTGTTATAAATTTGTTGTCCCTAACCCCAAGATGATATTACTTACAGCAAGTGATGCCACTTAAGTAACTTCTTCAGACTAAACAAAGCTTCTTTAGTGCTACAAAGGTTATTATTCACAGGCTGATAACTTCCCATGACTAATAAACTAGCCTTTATGTGTAAAATTGCTGGAGTTCCCCTTTGACGTGAATTCACTGACATGAAATAACAAATCCAGCTTTACTTTCTTATGTTCTATCAAGATTAAAAGTAAAATATTCATTTAAAGAGAGACTGAAATATGCAGTGTTTATCATGTGTGTTGAGCTAATAACAGTGTCCCTAAAACAACGTCGAGTGCCACATCAGCTAATCTTTTCAATCTCTGTTGTGTTTGGTAAAATATTAACAGTTTAAGTCTATCAATGTTGGATTCTGCGCGTAGAAACGTAGTATTGTCTTGTATAACTTGTAGCATAAAATTTGGGTTAATTTGATGAAACAGAAATAAAATGGTTAATCTTCTATAAGTACCATAACCTGCAGTAGATATACGTACGTCTTAATTTACAAACCGTTGTATTTGCAGTGTAGACTACATTCTCCTGAAAAAATGCTGAACTGAAACTCGAGCAGGGATGACCCAGGTTGAACTTGAACTTGAATTGCAATGCAAGAGGACTTCTGTATGGATCAGCAATGATATGACCATACTGACAAGCCTCTGTAAATGTTTCTTAGTTGGTTTTACACAGACATACTGTACCTCTCATAAACATTTATGAGTTTAAATTGAGAACAAGCGCTGCAACCTGAATACATGCCACGCAACCTCTGCTAAGTTCAGCATCGTCTATGTGTGTAGAGCAGAAACAGGTCACTGCCGCTGACCTCTGATTTGGACTGAAATCATGCCAGCGTACTGCACGTGAAACACATGAGATGACAGCAGAGCGGCCAGAGCTGGCAGTACACTGAAAAAACACTGACTCTTAACCTCAAGTGTGAAATCAAATTTGGATGAATGAACTTTGTTAGGTGCATGTTTTCACATTCCTGACTGGATACATGAGCAATTGAAACTGTTCTTAGTATATAGATTGTGTGGGTCTGTTTAACTCCCACGCAAAGAGACCTGCATTGCTGGGGATGATTCATTTACAAAGTTTCAAGCACAAACAAAAAAAAACACCTTCACCTCTCCTACTCTTTTTCCAAGCAAATTACAAAAAAAGTACCCACCCAACTCCCACCAAAGGAAAAAAAATCCACTTTTTATTTCATCCGCAATTGTATTAATTGTTGTGATTGTTATCAGTACAATTAATACAGTTGTCTTAAAAAGACCTGTCTCGTTTTATGGCTGTCCATGGCTGTCCATGTAGCACAGTTAGCAAAATGGACAGGCAGCATAATGCTGGCCTTGGCTGCTGCTGTGTAAAGAGCTGTCTGGTCTAAAGTGCAGAAGTGATGGTTGTTTAGTTTGCTGAGAGTCAGGGTGGTTTTGGCAGGCCACCAGAGTGTGTAAATCTAACATTTTGACAAAGGTACGACACACTTTTTTTTTTAAAATCTAGAGGTGATGACGGTAGTAAGTATTATTGGTCTTAAATACTGTGACTGCTCCCAGACAGATAAGGTTCTCTATACACTTCTAATAAAACTTCATGAGAGAGCCGGTCACTGCTATCTTGTCTAAGTGAACTATATCTACAAAGAGATAAACCCCCTCAAAAATAAGCCACACACTGCCACCAAACTATGTTAGGGACATATTTAGCAGGTCTGTGAGGCTGTACTTGGGCATAGCAATACTTTGAGCTAAATGCTACCATGTTCAGTGACAATTCTAACATGCTGATATTTACTGTAGCAAGCAATGGTTACCATGTTCACAATTTTAGGTTAGTTAGCATGCTAACATTTGCTAATTAGCACTAAACACAATGCACGGCTGAGGCTGATGACAATGACATTAATTTAGCAGGTATGTATTGGACAAATTCAAATTTTGACCTGATAGTGGAGCTGGATAAAAAGTTAAGGGATCACCAAAGTGATTACAGTTCATCCTCTGGGCACCTCTGGGATATCTGAACCAAATTTCATGGCAGTTCATCCAAGTTGTCGAGACATTTCACTCAAAACCACAAATGTCAACCTCATGGTGGTGCTAGAGAGGAAAGGTCAGGGCATCAGCAAAGTCATTAGGACTCATGATCTGGAGAACATGACTTTTTATACAAAATGTAACGGCAATCCATCCAATAGTTATGATATTGATATATCAGCGGTGGACCAACTGATAAACTCAGACACCCATGGAGCCACGGCGGAAGCATGACTTAAAATAAGAGTTACAAAAGGGCTTCTCGGTAATTTTAGTCCATTGTTAAGATTAGACATTGATTATCATCATCATAATAAATAATATGGTTTGTCATGGAATCCCCAATCAAACAACATTCAACAGTTCATAGAAAAATATATGGAATCATTGGTAAATAAGTGACGTCTGCTGTAGGTCACATTTTCTATTTTGACTTTTTCAAAATTTGGAAACACTAACAGGTTCAGTTTAATTCTGCAAAGAAAGGATTTTTTTTTTTTTTTTTACAGCAGATGCATTAAGAAAGTACGCACATTTCCTTTGGTAAACCATCGTTTTATCTTGTACCCACTCAAGTTTCCCTTGAAGGCCCCGGTTGCAGAGGAAGTCTCATTTTGGCATCTTCTTGAACATGTTGAGAAGTGTTCACTTGTGGTCTTTGTTAACCTCTGTATCCCATGATACATCTTGTTCTGTATGTGGGTCAAAGGAAACCACATTCTCTCAGAAACATCACTGATTAACCCTGACTGACACTGCAGAGTTAGAACTATTACACTGTCTTTAGGCCTAAACCTGTCCTTTACTACCTGCTGCCACACACGTTGCATCAGAGTGTCACTAAATGGCGTTTAAAGTTAAATGTCTCTGGGAACAAAGTGCTAGGTAAGCAGATTACCTCGGGAGGGGGGTGGGTGAGAATAAGACATAAAAAGAGAGAAAGAATATTGATGCCATATATAGGCATGTAGGTTTACAATCCCGAGGTATAGCATTTACTGTATGCTAACGCTTTGTATTGCTGCTGTATTTTCTGGTCCTAAAACGTAGCCTATGACAGACACACACACACGCACACACACAGAGTACAAAAGCAGTGCCTTATCTGGTCCAAACCAGTTTTTGCGCGCTCAGAGATTTGGCCTCTCAGCATGCAGGCAAAAAAAGAACAAAAGCATAATTGCATTAACCTGGTTTTGAGCACTAATACTTCCCCATGAGCAGCCATGCGGAAAAAGTCTGTGACTATGCACAACTGAGCAGAGGAAGAGGTATTGAACTGAAGAGAGTGGATAAAATAATAATACTTATCAACACATCAATTGGATATCAAGAACCAAACAAGTTAGAGTCATCCTTGGATTCCAGGATAGCTTCAGTTCTCCCTGGAATTAAATATTTAAGTGGAATACCACAAGTGTGTATTTAAAATTTACTTTACACACCACATGTACTGCATGCACTCCATGTATAATCAAATAGAAAAACAACAATGAAGAATATTTTGAAGGAAAGAGACCGGCTAAAATTCTAGTTCTAGTTAAATTCTTAATTGTAGTTAAAGCGGCTCTATGGAACTTTTTATCTTGTGTTGATTTTGGCGGTCCCTGGCAACAGCTCTGGAGACGGGGTCCGCACCATTACGACGCCGCCGTATGTCTGCGGTGCGCCGAGTCTGTGGAGTCTGCACACCATTTTAAAGCCGCCTCAGCCGGAGCATACGCCAGATGCCCCGCTCAATTCAACCGGCGAAAGCAGCGTGTACACCTAGTGACGCCTCCTGTGTTCGTTTCCCCCTCCATTTTAAAAGATATACTCCTCCCTCGCTGCTCGTCATCAGTTCTCGCCAGATTGTGCCCCGGCTGCAGGAAAAGGAGCGCAGCCACAGACCTTCAGTTAGTGGGTGAAGCAACTGGAATTCAGCCAGAGCAAACTCCAGTGCTGTTTCAGCGGGCACCGACCCGGTGGCAGACACTGAGAAAAACTATTAGAAACGAATAGAAATCACCGATCTTATCGCTGTTGGCCTCGTTTGCTTATGTAGGTCATATAGAAGCATCGGTATTAAATTGAGACTGTTTCATATCCACTCAAAAACTCCATAGAATACTTTTAAGATTACATTTGTATAACACAATTCACATGGAAAACTGGTTGAGCAGGACATCCAAACTGATACACGTTCACCTGTAACCTTTTTGTGAACTCTGCAGTGGCCATGCTCTCTGAATTGATTGACAAATGTTCAGTCCTGTTTTATTATCATTTAGACACGTACACTGTTGACTTGTGTGCGTGTACACCTGCATATAAGCAGATGAGCATAACTTACGTGTGAATACAGACCCATAAACAGATCAAATCAAAGCAGGCATGCGCTTGCACACACACGCACACATCCTGTACCTACGCACATGCATACACTACGTGAGTTTCAGCAATAATCCCTAATGGACTTTTGGATAGTTGGAAATCAATGCTCCTGTAGAGTTCAACTTGTGGTCATGTCACTTTAAATGACCTCTGTACTGCTTCATTTTAGCTTCGTGCTGACTGCAGAAACACACAAAGCTAAAAATTGCAGTAAAGATGGATGCTTATTTGATAGAATATGATTAAAGCACAGGCTCAAAAATAAAATCTTTAGGATTTTCTTAAAATGTTATAATGACAAATTTTCTGATTATTATAACATTCCAGTTTATTTTATTGAGAAGATGTTTCTCTTGGCGAATGCAATTTGTTTCGATGCGTAACAACAAGATGACAGTAGAAGTAAAGTCCCTGTACCGCATCCTTTCTTTGTGAAAATTCAGCCTTTAAAGATTTCCTGTGGAGTTTTCTCGTATGATACATTCACTGTTACTCACCAAAACACGTAGTGTGTATCCTGTAGGTGAATGCATTTCCTTCCTCATAAAACAATTGGCTGATAATTAGATTTTTTTTAGAATTGTGCATTGTTAACATCCCTGTACTTACTTACTTTCTTCCTCTGTTGCTCTTCCTGGGATTTCTTCTTTTCCTGTTAAAGTTATTTTCTGAGGAGTCTAAGGACAGACTGTGTCGTATGCTGTACAGATTGTAAAGCCCCTTGAGGCAAATTGTTATTTGTGATATTAGGCTATAAATAAAATTGACTTGACTTGACTTGACTACTTGCCAGCAGTCTTATTCACTGCTTTTGCAGGCACATTGCTACACTTCTTTGCATGTTACCACTCAATCTGCGAAGTGTGTGTATCACGTCGCCCACATTCTCACACGCATGCATGACACAAACAAAACGGGGACCCACTTGTAAAAATATTGCTCCATAGTGGTACTAGAGGTCAAAAACAGGGTGCCTTTAAATATTTTCGCATGAGCCCTTGCCTATGTAAAGCACTTTGAATTGCCTCTGTGTTTGAAATGTGCTATATAAAGAAAGCTGCCTTTCCTTGCCTTTTGACTAATTCTAAGCAATTCACTAAAAAACAACATTAATATGCAGGCCTTTTGCGATTTTACATCAGCAGTGGAAGAAAGCACTGGCCACAGACAAAGAGCGATGAGCTCTCCTGTTGCTTTCTCTGCATCTCTGAATAGATATGGCTCTTCAGACATAGCACCAATATGGAACCATATTGGGGACTTTATTCAAATGATAATGTAAACTTGAAAATGAAATTCCACAATAGCATTATAATTTTCAACATATGCATGTGTTATTTTAGTAAAAATGAAAATGAATATGCAATAATCCAATTTTAAGTTTAATTTTCACATACTCGTATGGGCGTTCTATGACCATATTAAAATGAAAATGGAAAAGCTGTTTGACATTTCACTGTCAAAGTTGTACCCTGCTCTACAGTGGACAATATTCAAATGTTAATTCAAATTTGAAAATTAAAATGCAATATAGGGAATGTAACCTGATTTTCCATTTATGCAAGCAATATTTAAATCACAATTAAAATTAAAATGCAATTTTCTAACAATTTGAACATGAAAATGAAAGCAGCATTTGACATTTCATTTTTAAAGACTTCACCTGCTATATAGTGGACAAAATTCAAATTAAATAAGCGAAACAGCACCCCCAGTCTATTGCATTTCCATTTCCATTTTTACTCATATAACGCAGACATATTTGGAAAATTGTAATGCTATTGTGGAATTACATTTTCATTTTCAAGTTTACATTATCATTTGAATAAAGTCCCCGATATGGTTTCATACACAAAGGTGGTTAAAGGGATATTTCGGATTTTTTGAAGTGGGGCTATATGAAGTAGTTATCAATAGCCAGTGTATTACCTACAGTAGATGGCGGTCGGCGCGCTCCCAGTTTGGAGAATCAGACTGGAGTACCAGCACGGAAGCTAAGCAATGTACTGCTGTGGATGGGGCAGGAGTAAAACGTAAGGAGTAAAAAACTACATAAGTTCTACGGTTGAGAAAATGTAGTGCCAAAGGAAAGGCCTGTCTGACGGCAAGGTAAAGTGGTGAAAATGTTCAAAATATAGTGAACACTTAAACTGATATAAGTTTTTATAGGTGGGCCTTTTTTAGGTCAAAACCTAGTATATGGCTGGACCGTGTATGGTCAATGTGCTCTATTGTGGCCATATTGTTACAGGCATAGTCAGCGGTCGTGTCTATAATGTGAATTCCTGGATATTGAATGCTCATCTGGAATTTTCTATAGTGATCCCAGTAATATTTGTTCTTAAAATGTACTGAAGTAGAATATCACATGACATGGTTAAGCTCCGTTTGACTATAAAAATGCTATAAATGCAGTTGCAAGAAGAGGTTTGATTTGAAAGAGAACTTTTTCTAATTATAATTATAACTATTCTAATAATCTATTAATTCCTTTCTCTTTCATTTGTTTCTATCTGCAGGATGTCTCTCCTTTTTCTGACTCACTGTGTTGAGTGTTTTGTCAGAGCGGTTGAAGAGTGGTTAAACTTTGCGCTGTCCCTCACTCTCTGCACAGCTGATTTCTTGTTTCTCTCCTACTCTGCTCTGTGCTGGACTTGTAACCATCTTCTCCACTTCTCACAGCAGCAGGTTTTATCTTGTTTGAGTTTCATTCCCTCATAGTGAATATCAGGTATTGTCTGCCATCTGTACACATATGATTTACTGTGATGCGCTATTGTGCTGTGACGCACTGATGGAGTTTGGACTGGTTATTGTTTCACATGAAGTGGGTGTGCGTTTGTTTGTGCTATTCTCAAGTCAAGAGTGTCATGATCTGAAATATATATTCATTCGTTTGATCAGCTACTTCAATGGAGTGTGACGATAAGTTGTAAAACAGGAATAACAGTGGTAGTATGAGGTAGTGTNGTCTTTGTCAGTCACGTTAACTACACACTGCTGGGTCGACAATGTCGTATACGACATGCTAAATGAATATAAAATGTAAATAAATATCTCAAGAACTCTGCAGCCAGAGACCAGAGAGCGTATCGTTACCGCTGTGCCATTCCAATTAGCCCTGGTCCCTTTCAGAAGCTTTGTAATCCAGCCTTGAACTGCGGTGTCTTTTTGGAGACTTTGTAAAATAAATCCATGATGATAAATCCAACACTGAATGTCTTCTGTGATTATCTATCGATTCTTCTATGTTGAAAACAGCTATTGTTATTGTTAGCCATCCATTAGCAATCCCATGATGCATTGGGTTGAATCTGTCGACCAATCAGAGGCTGTGATCCTGACTTGCCGACCAATCAGAGACTGTTTCTGACTGGGGTTACATGGTCACAAATAGGCTACCAATATAGGTAACATTAGCCTACAGTCTCTCTCGTCTGCAGTCCCAATTAATCCCATTCAAAACTTCACACGGTATGGCGGCGACGGAAGTGTAGACTGCTCCTTCTCCTGTAATCCTTAAAGCTAGGGTAGGCAGTGTTGGAGAAACCAGCAAGAGTAAGCTAGATTTTTGAAAGTATCCAA
>NTHP01000545.1:111829-130105 GCA_003416845.1 Oplegnathus fasciatus
CTCCTGGCATGCGTAGTGAGTGCAGGGTCAGAGTGCGCGCAGGTGTGTAGGTAGACAGGCAGGCAGCCCGTCCAATCATTTCATTCGGTCTGAATGAAATGATTGGACGGGCTTATTACAGTCCTGTGACAGCCTTTTTTTGTCAGAGCATTTGATTTATTGATTGCTGTCTGGATGTAAAGAGAATTTCAACAAATATAACAAAAAGTGCTTCTAAAAGACATTGCCTACCCAAGCTTTAAATTGAAACTATACACCTGTAATTCTAGCGGTAGTTTTAGAGGGTGGCGCCTGTACTCATAGTGTGCGTATGTAACTAACGTTCGCGTCTATTCATCTTGAAAGAGCAAGGGCCAATGAGGAAACTCCAACACTCGACTGACCGATCGTGTAACTCACTCACTCACTCACTCACTCAGTGACAGGCTTTTGCGTTTGTAGGGCTGGCCCTCTGCGGTCCAGCCAAAAATCCGAAATATCCCTTTAACATGGAGTGTACTCTTAAAATGAAAAAAAAAAACCAATGACCATATTTAGCAGGCAGTGGTCAGAGAGGTATTTGTGTCTGTGAGACATACAGCAGAGTACAGTATACATGGGAAGTAGTATTCAGTATCAGCTCCCACAGTACAAGATGTATCCAACAAGCTAAATGCAATCATTAGTCATTTAGAGGTGTGCTCTCTGTTTCTATTGATTAGTTTTGGTTTCTACCATAGTTGGCTCATTAAGTGCTGCACAGACATGCTACATGCTGGTAAAGTACATTTTAGAATAAAACATAGAGGTAAATACGTTCCACTTTGGGCCTTTAGTATTACATCATTTGGCCATTGTGTCATTTTCTATAATTACCAGAATCCAACAAGTAGCAGCTTGATGAATTGCACTGCACTGCAGGGCCATTTCATTTGAATAGGTTGCCAATGTGAGATGAATAATTTTCACTGTCATAAAATCTTGATGGTTATCTTGTACTGTAAATACCCTTGATATTGTTCAAAACAAAATGACAGTGATTCTATGTTAAATGTTTGTGGTAAGAAGATGGTCTTGCAAAAG
Organism: Oplegnathus fasciatus; assembly: GCA_003416845.1. Taxonomy (NCBI): domain Eukaryota; kingdom Metazoa; phylum Chordata; class Actinopteri; order Centrarchiformes; family Oplegnathidae; genus Oplegnathus; species Oplegnathus fasciatus. The sequence goes on from NTHP01000545.1 coordinate 112,892, forward strand.
CACATAAAGTCCCATGAGGCATCTTAAATTGCTATCAAACAAAACAATGGCATCAATCTTTGGATTTATCTACTACTGATAGTCACTCTGGCTATAGATTTCTGAAAAGCCACCATACTCTTTCAGCTTACTCATGCACAACTGTTGCAGAAGCACACTTATTTGCAACTCTGGGCTAGATAGTGGCCCAACTTGCATCTACAACTCGACAAATCATAAAATGCATTGACATTCCAGGCTCCAAAAAACAAACGCTTGCAGGAATAAACAAGACCTAATATGTCAGCCTAAAGAGTGATGCTTGTTCGTGTGTGTGTGTGTGTACTGAATCCAGAATAATGAGCAAGTTGGCTCATAGAGGTTTTTCCCATGTCTGATTGGAAGCATGCATGGGGCTGAGAGGATTTACAGGAATTGGAGGAGAGGTTAAGCAACAACGGCTCTGCAATAACTGATTCCACAACCTCCTGCCAAAAAATGACGACGGCTTGTTATGCGTGTGTGTGTAAGGGTGTGTGCATGCACTGTATACACACATCATTTCTTGGAGACCCACAGCCTCTGGGATAAGACCCCAACATTATCTGATGGTCTGTTCACATTCATACAGAGACCTCTTTAATTTTCTTGGACACAGTTATTTGCAGTTACAGTGGAAGCAATTGCCACATTTATCAATCGCAATCACATATATAAATATATACATACAGTATGTTTCTCTCTGGGATTTACAAATACAATACATTGTACCACATAATGACAAACACAAAAGAAAATTGAGTATGACATTTTTAAAAAAAAGGAAGAAATGTTTTTGTACAGATTATTATTCTATTCTGCCTGTTGTTCTAATATATCCTCATAAATTTTTCCATTAAGTGTCCCATATTTTTCATCTTCTATAAACCTGCAGTGCAGAACTTTTGTCTCCTTCAGGCTCGTGTTCACAAATTTCCACAGTTCCAAGACAATAATCCATTATTTAGGTAGAGTAAATGTAATAGCTACATATACTCCAAATAATTTACAAATACCAACCTGTCCAAGAACAGTGACGCGACATCCATGTCTGAGAAGGGACTCTTCTTTCAGCGCTCTCCAACAAGGAAAAGCTACACCAATGGTTATCCGTGTTTGTCCTCGCCATCTATCCTCTTTTTTTTAGACTGTTCCTTCCTCTGAATGCCAAGTTTCTTTGTTATATGGAGCATCAGAAACTTTTCTTGGACGCTTCTTAGGTTTTTCCGCCATAGGCTCTGCCATACTCCTAGTTGCTGTAGGCTACTCCGTCGCTCCCCCCCTTCAGCTCTGGCAAACCAGTCATTGCTGGTTGACGTGAAACGCATCACTACCAGTGCACCAGCGCGGGAATGCCGCCACAGACACCAGATTAAAAAACTACGGTATACTGCGAAATACAGAGAGATTTACCTGGTGGTAAAAGGTTCAGTCAGTACTGTGTGAACTCGTTTGGCAAGGGCTTGAATGTAATGGATGTTCATTTAGATGTAAAAGTCCCGCACTCCAGCTTTATGTGCAATTGCAGATTTCAGCAGCAAAATATTTTCTTGCTTGCTTTGATGACAGGAAACTACTTCTACTTCAAACCATGCATGTGTGGCGCAATTTTGATGCAACAACATTTTAAGTGGGAACCAAAATTTCTGCTGACTGAGTGAGACTTCTGCTGTCATGAAAAGCAGAGGGTTGATTTAGCAAAAGTTGGAAGATGAAGGTAGAAATCCAAAATTTAAAAAAGCAACAAATGCCTCACTCAATGCTAAAACCTACTCATGCAAGCAGTTCATTCACCCATGCATGCAGGTGTCATTCACCGCTGTTAGCGTCCTGCTAATACAGAGCAGCAATGCAGAGGAACTCAAAACATAATCTCAACATAGTGTCATCACCTGCCAAATTATCAAATTATGAATTACATAATTAAAAATCTCAGCTGTGATTTTTCTGCACAGACTTGAATGGGTCATTCAGTAACAATGGAGAGCTCTTCTATGTGTGTGCACATGTGTAGGACTGACATATATGCATGCATCAGGTGTGTATATATGAGTATGGGCTCATGCATGTCTGCTGGTCTTTGCACATATGCACGTATCTGTCTTTTTAAGTGTGTATATCTGTGTGCCTGTGTGTTTACTTATCGATCTTGCCTGTGTATCAGTGTCTCACTGTCTCAAATTGATCTTCTCCATCCTATTTCTCTTGTGTAAGAACATCATGACTGATTGTTGACCCCAAAGTGTCCCTATTGTAATCTCCTGACCTGATATCGGAACATGAACAAACCTGTGTTTGAGCACTGGGACCGCTATCATTTTGTAATTTCGCAGTATACAGTCCTGTGATTGTAATTAATGTAACTTTAAAGAAGATGTTGTACTTGTACTTACTTTTTACTGTATATATCGTGAATTAGTAGATTTTTTTATCATAAATCTTTCATAAAATATGTAAAAAATTATTATTTGCTGAGGTGGAGAGAAGACTGTCGAAAGATCTAGTCATAAAAGTTAAGATATTTGGAAATAACACAGTCAAAGCTGCTCTCACAAATAGGATTACTGCTTCAACAGCGCAGCGTGTTCAGATGATTGAGAAGTTTATTTGTGTTAACCACTTAATCCTAATGACCACAGATAGAATGAAACAGACAACTCTGTGATTCTGTCTGAGCACTAGTGTAAAGAGATAATAGCCAACACTGGAAATTAATCAAGTCTGAATGGCCAGTATTGAACATTGATCATTTATGAATGGTCAACACTGGAACCAAGTTTGGCTGCTTTGATTAAATCTTTATATGAAGGCTTGAGGCTGAGACTAATCCTGATAGAGTGGAGACTGTTGAGATAAAGGCCTAAAATGATAGATGCAGGGAGATAGAGTTGAGATGAGTTTATGTAACCATCCGTGTCATTATGTGCACTCAAACCCACTATCTGAAAAAAAACAACAACCTCACACACACACATATACTTTATACTGTATATACACACACACCATGAACATGAACAGTAGTTCTCTGCCAGTGGATTATGCCAACACATCCCTGTCAAACCATTTATCATCAAAACTGTCTCCCAAAAACTTCTACTCCAGACCACAGTAATTCCTTTATGTACCGTTCATCCTACTCTTAGAAACTGCCATTTCAGACCGGCCAAACCCACCATTAATCACTTCCCCTTTTTATTGTTTGAGGGAAATCTGAGAGCGAGGCAGAATGACTAACAGACAGGCTGCACAAGAAAGAAGAAAAAAGAGAAAGTGAGAAACAGGGATGAATGTGATGGAATACAGAACAAGTATCCAGATCCTTTAAGTACAAGTACCAATACGACGATGTAAAATACTCAATAACAGGAAAATGTCTTGCATTCAAAATCGTTCTTAAAGGAACAGATTGACATTCTGGGAAATATGCCTATTCGTTTTCTTGGTGAGAATTAGATGAGATGATCAATACCACTCTCATGTAGCCTACTACAGAAATGAAGCTACAGCCAGCAGCCAGTCAGCTTAGCTCAAATCCTGGAAACAGTGGAAAACATCTAGTCTGGTTCTGTCCAAAAGTAGCACCTCTAAAGTGCACTAATAAAAGACTTTTGTTTGTTTAATCTGTACAAAAACAACTAAGGGATGTGTACAGGATTATTTCTTGGCTGTGCACAGTGACTTCCTGAGATATAAATGAGATAGGATGTGTTAATTACTGAGCTTCAAAGCTCATACAGTAGGTGAATTTTGTCCACCTTTTGTTAGCTGTTCCCCCTTTTTCCAGTCTTTATGCTAAGCTAGGCTAAGCTAACCAGTTGCTGTCGCTTGCCTCATATTCACCATACAGACATGTGAGTGGTATTAATACGCTGACAGGAAGACACAATGAAAAGGCGATCAAACTGACACACAGACAGGCCTTTATCTTTCTGTCAAGCCAGCTCATTCAGTCACTGCGCCACTACCTTGACACAGTAACTGTCTGAACTTCAGCCAAACTTAAGGACAGGGACCCAGAGCAGGTCAAGTTAATGTGTCACCACATTTGGCTTTCAGACACCATTGTGAAATCCTTGTGTGAATATGTACAGGCCATGTAGACCTGTTGAGGGAGAAGGGAGGGTTTATAGCCAAAGGGCTTATCTCAGCAATTGATCCGCTGGTATAAAATGCAGCCCATGGCAGAGACTCAGAGTGGACATGCTGCTTCAGCACTGAGCCTCCAAACCATCTACTCTCTCCTTCTCCTTACAGTTAACCATCAACGCCTTCTTCTTCAGTCAGCCATGGGAGTTGCCTACAGTGTTGGAGAGTAAGTGAAACAAATCATCAAGACATCTGTGAACATTGTCCTGAATATGGTGGTGTTATCTGGAGTAAAAAAAAACATTTTTTTTTGTTGTTGCTTGTTTCAACTAATTTAAGCAAGAAAATGTGAGCTTAGACTTGCAAAGACCATTTAATTGCAAGAACATTTTACATCCAATCTTCTAAATTTATATGTGCAAAAGAAGCACATATAAATATTGTCATTCCATTGTAGCAAGAGGTTGTTGCACTGCAGATTGATTTGGAGAAGAACTGGAGATTGTTTGCGTGTGTGACAGGAAGAGAGGGAGAAAGGGAGGGAGAGAGAAAGAGAGAGGCTTGCTTGAGGATAAACATCTCTAAAGTCAAAGTAGGTTTAAATAGACTTCCAGGATTTCAGCACGGAATTGCCCAAAAGTGGTTCTCTTTTGGAAAGCTGTAGAAGGTAGCAGCATAAATAATTCAACATAAATAATTTCAAAAAAGGGGTTCCTAATTTTCACTCACATTCTCAGATATCCTCAGTCCAGCATGATTAATGCATAAAACATTCAAAGCATGCCTTTGCTGCTACTCGTGTTCAGGCACGTCTCAACAGATATTCGAGTATTGTAGAGTGGCATTTGCTCAACTTTTAAATTGTTTTCTCTCTCATGGTAAATATAGGTTGGGCCAACTGTCATTAATGCTTTAACAATGCATGCTCAGTGTAAGTTTGTCTTTCATGAGAAATAGAGTTTAGGCCAACTGTCACTAATGCTTTAACATAGCAGGCTCATTTTAAGTCAAACATATATTTACTGTATTGCAGTTAAGATGATGTAACATAGAGTGATTCTGCTTTAGGTTAATTATTTTCTTTTATTTTCTGATAGCATTACATCATACATACAATGATTATCTATGAGTAAAAAGTGCACTTTGTCCTTTTGCTTCTACAGGGTTGACCACCTCTACACCTTCTTTGTGCAGTGGTCACCAGAAATCTACACTAAGGGCAACAAGAAGCACCGCCAGCCCCGCTACCTCATTAGAGAGAAACATCAAAACAGTTATCTGGTAGTGGAGAAGAACAAAGTGGCTGTGATCAATAAGCTCCTCAGTAACCCTGTTAACTCCACTGCTAAGAACTGGGAGGTAAGGTTGGCACAGACATGCACACATGATTTAAGATGAAACAAAAGCCCTCTGTGGCTCTTTAACTGTAGGTTAACATTAGGTCAAGACCATAAGCACTCTACAGTTTAAACATTTGAAAATAACAATCAAGTATCCCTGACTTACAGTAACTGAGGCATCAATGTGGTTGGCAATTATCCCAGAGGTTGTGGGAAATCCCACTCTCTCTATATATGGACATCCTTTCTCTAACTCCCTCCCAGCATACCAGAATCGCGCTTCACTTTCCTGTTTAGACAGAAAAGAAACTGTTCAGTATCAGAGCTAACCAATGAGAAGCCCCTTCACTCAACTTTCCCACCAATGACGCAGAAAGTGAAAGTAACCCGGAGGGTACAAATGATGGATGCTGGCTGGTTTGGTTAACAGACGCGTGGTACTGCAGAGTGCAGAGCTTGACAGAGAAATCAGGAGCTATGAAGCTGCTACCAGAAAATATCAAGGTGCTTTATTTTGCCAGTGATTGTGTGGAGCCGTATGTCGAGGTAGGACTACTATGCTGCATGTAATCACGTTAGGAGATGTATTGCATTTATGGGGTGAAATATACTGTACTTTGGCATGAATTTCTTTTTTGTTTTGTCATCATCCATCCACCCATCCTTCCTAGCCAGCTGGTCATCCAGCAATCTAGTTATGAATTCACTTATGATGTTGCTGTGTTGAACTTGTCCCTGCAACCTGCCACTTGCCGGTACAATAACATGTTTACCCTTGAGATCTGACGTGTGCACTGTCTGTAAATGAGTCAGCCAACCACAGACCACAGACCTGTATGTAATATAGAGGAAATTTTCAGAAAAAACAAAAGTAGGACGTGTGAAAAGTGAGAGTATGAAAATGTCTGAAAATAAGTGTTTTCTGATCTTGTGCCCTCCTCCAGATTATCACTGTTAAGGACTCAAAGCGCCGCCTGAGTCTGTGTAGCTCAGAGGACTCGGAGGCAGAGGAGCCCGAGTACCAGGAGGAAGTTGATGATGTTCTCCCTGTCCTGAATGACCACAGCCATCTGCTGGACGACGACCACCTAAAGAGCGTAAGTCATACCCGGTAACATTTCAAAATTATCTAAGTGGACAATTAGAAAAAAGTTTTGCCTTGATGAATTGTGATCATTATTTTGATACCTTTCGGTATGACAGGTATCATACTGAAAGATACTGATTAACAACTCCTGTTCCAACAGCTTGCTGCTCACATGCCAGCGAGGACCCAGGGCTATTCATGGCAACTGGTCTACAGCACAGCCATCCATGGGAGCAGCTTGAAGACTCTGTACAGGAATATGGCTGGCCTGGACAGCCCTGTGCTGCTGGTCATCAAAGACATGCACAAAAAGGTTTGCATCTTTATCTTAACTTTTCAGTACACAAATGTAGTCAAACCGATACCTTGATTAACAGCATACCTTTGGTTACTGCTTTAATGACCTGGTGTCTTATTTATTCATTTTTTTAGGTGTTTGGGGCTTTTTCTTCCGATCCATTCAAAGTCAGTAAATACTGCTACGGCACAGGAGAAACCTTCCTGTTCAGCTTCAACCCTGACTTCCAGGTAAGAGTGGAATTATTTTCCATTACCTATAGTCTGGTTACAAAATCATTTACAGTAAAGTTTGAACTTTCAGATAAGGATAAAACAGACATTATGTAAGAATTTCACATATTTCAAAACTTGTACACTGGGTTTGAGTGTCTAATGTCTTACATTTGGCGTTTTTCCAGGCATACAGGTGGAGTGGTGAGAACTACTACTTTGTGAGTGGCAATTTAGAATCTCTGCAGATTGGTGGAGGAGGGTAAGTTGTGTAGTTAGTGATTTCCCCTATAAAATATAGACATGCTATAGGCAGTTACATCTGTCAGTGTCATAAAGTAATAAAAAGCAAGACCATAAAATAATGAGTTTAACTGCTACCTGTGAGGTATCTGGGATTACAGCACCTGTTATTTGACAGCATAAAACATTAACAGCTTTTAAAAATTTTGACCTTAAATTGCAATTTTCTCTCGGTCTGTAGGGGCGGATTTGGCCTGTGGCTGGATGCAGATCTGTATCATGGTTCAAGCTTTTCCTGTCCCACCTTCCACAACGCGTCTCTCTCCACACATCAAGACTTCATTGTACAAGACCTCGAAGTCTGGACTGTGCAGAACTGAGGGAGAACATCTGAAAAGATGAGATAAAAACAAAGTAAAACCCACTGTCCTGTCTGGAGTTACAAAACTTCAAGACTTCAAGGAGTGGTTTAGCCACTACTGTACAAAATCTGATAGAGCAGTTGCTATCATCTGTGCACCTGGCTCAGATTAGCCCACATATGGCATGAAGCCTGTTCTTGTGGTTCTTGGGCTGGACCTTCTGTTTATGCTCGTTTGATCTGTGCCTGTTAAAGACAAGTGGCTGGATGAAATCCTGCGATTCAGGGACCTGCTGCTTTAAACTACCAGCTATTCATCTGTCGGCCCGTGCTAAACCCAGTAAGTAACTGGCATCAGTTTTAAGCCCTCCATGCCCTCCCTTGATTGTGGAGAGCATTATAATACAAAGTTCACAGTAATGCTGTTGGATAAAAAGTTTGTAACTACTGTAAGCACATTCAGGGTTTAAGGAAAATGTTTTTGTATTTTCTGTCTAACAACCAAGTGTGACTGTGACATTTTAAAATGTGTGTTTACAGTATGTACCCCTGTGTGTGTAAGTGTGTATATGTTCCATTTGCTTCTATGGCCCCAAGGTTTAAGAAATATACTTGGCACATAAAGGGTCATATAAATCTTAAAGACAAAAAAGCTTAAATAATTAATTTATGGTAAAAACACTGTAACATGATAGGACCCAAAATAGGACCCTGTCTGGACTCTAATTGCACTTGAGTTTTTTCTTACATGAGGTCATGTTTTGATATTTTCAATTTTAAAACTGCAGCTGCGGATGAAAACCTAAACACTCAGGTTGAAAAATAAAAGTATACCGTTGTACTATAAACCACTCATTATGTGACATGTGTGGTTTGTGGAGGAAGGGACCTTAGCTGTTAACTGTCACTTCTGCTTTTTGAAAGTGACACATCTGCCAGCTTATTTGCATAAATTTCACATCTTTTTACTGTCTATATATTTAAATGTATTTTAAAGAAAATTTAAACAGGGAAGAAAAGCAAAATTTCATGTTGTTCCAGTTTGTCTCTTTGTTTTACATTTCTTTATGTTTATGTGTAAACCAGAGTCTGCCAGGCGGTGCCGGCACTGCCAATGTTGTTTTGTGGAACCACACTAAAACTTTGTCTTTCCTGGTGAAAGACAAGGTTTTCATAGCATTCATATTTTATAATGAATAAACCCTTAAAACAACATCACCTTTTCTACTGGGGAAGCTGTTTTTTCATGCTATAAATAACAAAATTGGAATAGACTTTATATACGAATTGTCATATTTGTGTGACTCTAATCTCTAGCTGCATCAGTGTCTCACTGGTACTTGTGCTATGATATGGCATGCATACAGACAGAACAAACACACAAGCATATATTAGGATAAACAGAACAACCACAAAAGAAATGTTCCAATAGAATATTCACACAAAAAAGGGAACAAGAAAGAAGAAGTAGAAATAAATAGAAAAACTGTAGTATTGCAAACTTGAAGTCTCCCAGACAATAGGTCCCTGTACCTTTAGGAATTTCAGGCATAAAAAGGGACTCCCCATCCATCGAAGACAGTGTAGTTTGCAGTGCTACAGGCTTACAGGACACCACACATGGAACCGATCCTGTTCAGTGGTCTGCATAGAAATATTGAGACAAAGCAAATCAGAAAAGAATTGCCGGCGCTTCATGTTACACTGTGCATTCATCCGTAACAGCATGCACTGAGTGAGAGGCAGAGTAGTTTTCAGTTTACCTGACTTGCATGACTTTGGACCAGCATGCCCAGAGGAAACCCATAAAGGCATGGATGAGTTACCAAATGAGCCAAGGCCCGGTCAAAAGTAGAGATGCCCTGATCATATTTTTTTTAGATGTTGATCTGCCTATACTAAATCTGATCAGATATTTATTTTTATTATATTTGTGTTCATTTTTCTTTAATATAGATGCGCAGTACATGTGTAGGCCATAAAAAGACCACATTAGAATTAGTAATCCAATTTAAATGTATGTCTGAGAGCAGAACAGTTGTTCTTAAAGGAATTGGAGCCTGCATCACATGTTTCCTTTAATGTTTTGTATAGTACGTGATAGTATTTTGTATGATATGTGAAGATAAGTGTCACTTCAAATCTATGAAGCTAAGCTTTAGAAAGGATTTAGACAGCATCTTTTCATTTCCAGCTAGAAGTAACAACAAAACGTTTTTTTGTTTTTGAGTTTAGTGGTTGACCTGTAAAATACCACGGAAAAAAGAAGCAAAACCACAGTGAATTACCCAGTAGTGTGGGTTGCCGGTAGATGGGGGTGGCTTTTACGTCTGTACCCAGGAGCTAACTGTGTCATATAGCCTACCGTACATGATACAGGAAGAACACATTTTTTTTTAAAATTACATTTATTTAGCCTATTTCTCTTTCCATCCTTAATCAGAATCTGTACGGCCACTATTGTTCACATGTGTATTCTGAGGTACTTTTCCTTTGCCAAATGAGCCCCCAATCTCATTTTAATTGGACCACATAGTGAACGACTGTTTGTGCTCCGAAAAGTCCAAAAGTTTCTGTTTGAGTAAGGTTAGTTTCTAATGTAGGTCCTTTTTGCAGTAAAGAAACAGTCCTTTCCACAGAGTCATCAACCCTCGTTACAATGTGGCAGAACTTTGAATTAAAATGACAAATTCTAAGCACCTAATGTACAAAATAACCTCAACATAACCTGATGGTTTCATGAAGCACATTAATAAGCTGAATCCAGGTTGTGGAAACCATTGTGCCAGAAGATAGAAAAGTTAGACGATGAATTTTAAGATTTTGTTTAGGTGATGCCGATGGTCACCAGGTAAAATGAGTTACCAAATATAATATGTTGAACCACATCGCTCTCTGGTGGCACTTTCCTTCCCTTACACTTTCTATCTAGATCGACAGTCATTCAGTTTCCCCTTGTGAGCTCGATGACCTCTGGGATCGACTGTGCAGGTCTTACTTTTAACAGTCCACTGTACAACAATGGCAGGAGTCGATGCTACACAACCTGCCCAGGTTGATATCTCCAAAACTAACAACGTGGCAGCGGAAGGATATGACAAGAAATGTATTTTCTGCAAGATTGTAAACGATGAAATGGGCACGGAGCTTCTTCACAGTGTGAGAATATTGTAATAGTTCACAATAATATTGAGTGCCAAGCTAGCTAGCGTTAGCCTGTTGCTTTTGTAAACAGTTGTGTTTAGAAGCGCCGTAATTAGCTCTTTAAAAAATACTTGCTTTTTGAAGATGTAGGTAATGTTTAATTTTCTTTGAGACTATGTAAGTTAACTGTGCAGTAATTTGATTTGTTTTTATTTAATGTTAGAGTTTATAGTTTATGGATTTGCTGGTCTGTTGTGTCGTATACATGAGGTTATTGTGCGTTGGTTATATTTTGTATCCAACCCATGCAGGCATGTGATAGCTTGGTCTGTTTTTCACACCAAGGACCCGAAGACTTAATTGATTTAGTTCAATTAATACATTTATTTTTCGGGATCCCTTGAAACACACTCTCACTGCAGGTTCCAGTTAGGAAACAGCAGCTGCAGTAAGGTGATTAAATTTGTGATTTAATTAGCTAAAGAACAAAAAGGTGACCAGCATGCAGTTGAAAAATAAGTTGCGCACCCTTCCAGTCCTGAAGCTGATTTATTAATATGTACAGTATTCACTGATTTATTCATTTATCTCCACTGCAGGATGAAGAGATCTCATGTTTCAGAGACATCAAACCTGGAGCCCCTCACCACTACCTGGTCGTCCCAACCAAACATGTTGGGAACTGTAAATCACTCAGCAAAGAACATGTGCCTCTGGGTAAGGTTTAAACTACATGACAGTTACTATTACTGCCAACTCAGACAGTGTCACTGAGAGTGCATTGCTAACTAATCCTGCGGACTGGGACTTGCATCTTGTTTGAACTGTTCAGCAGCTGAGTAAAATATATCTTATCGTGTTTTAAATGGTGAATTTGTACTATAATTAAAACTGAACGTGTTTTTGTTTGCATACCCAGTGAAGCAGATGGTCGAGACAGGGAAGGAGATCCTCCAGAAAAACAACGTAACAGATCTCAGTGACGTCAGGTGGGCTACATTCAGTGGTACATTTTGTAGTTCACAGCTCTCCACGCTGATAGTTAGTCGTGGCTCATGACTGTCAGTGCTATAATGTGACTACTACAAAGGGAACATCCCCAGACATGTGCAGTGAAGCAGCTTTTCATGACATTAACCCCAGGTCAAGGGTCAGTTCAGCTTATCTGTTTACAAATAGTGACTGACGCATTATTTTGAGGTGAATTGTCCCCTTAATAACAATCAATACGAGTGATCAACATAATGCCTGTCTAGACTGAAGAACGAGCAAACAATTCACAGTGATAGCAGGTACTGATAAACATTTATCTGCACAGTATTTACTTAAATGTTGTGTAAACTATTAACCGTATTTACCAAGTGAACAGTACTCAATCTAATGGAAGCTGTAGTGGATTATCTTTTAAATTTAACTGTTTCTGACTAACTGATTATTTCGCTTTGGTAACATAGGTTGCTTTGTTGAGTAACAATTGGGCAACTGGCACTGAGAAACATCCTTCCTATAGACTGTGCAGTTAACCCTTTTTCTTTGTCTGCAGGTTTGGTTTTCATTGGCCCCCCTTCTGTTCTGTCACACACCTACACCTTCATGTCCTGGCACCTGCTAGTCAAATGGGCTTCATGTCCCGCCTCGTCTATAGACTCAACTCCTATTGGTTTATCACGGTAAGCCCCCTCTTGGTAAAGATACATTAAGCAAAATCGTACAAAACAGGCCATGTACCATGTGAAATTGGAGGTGCAGAAAATGTATTTTTCCCTTATCATAAAGGTTTAATTTCTTACAGGCAGCATGGTTTAAAAGTGTAGAGACCATTGGCCCATTTAGTTCAGTATTTCTCTTAGTGACCAACCCTTTAAGAGTTTAAGGTCAAGTAATAGTCTTGTCAGTCTAATTTCTGTTCTGTCCACATTTGTTAATGTCTTGCAGGCAGACCAGCTGATTGAGCTTCTCAACTCTAAAGGAGAGACCAACTGATCAATTGCTTTGGATACAGTTCTTACAGTACTTGACTGTGATGAAGTGACTGAAACATCTTGCTGATGCCATGCTGGATGATACACACTCACATTAAGTTGCTGTCTGTTTGGCCAGAGCTAATGACAGTATTTTAAACTGGTGACATACTGTATTTTCAGTATCAAAACTCTTCAGACTGGAAGCCAAATGAAGGCTTGAATGAAGCCAAACCTTGTTTCTTGGTACTTGAGACATGCCACAAATCTTCATTAATCCGCTGTAATAAAAATGTATTTAGTTTATGGACCAAGTAGCATACAGTGTGATTCACATCTGTTAATCAGAAAAAAAAATGTTGAAGGCATTCTTTCTTTTTGCTGAATGGGAGATGTGAGCTGAGAAATTGATGTGTTGAGATGACTTGTATCATTTTCACTATCATAATTTCACAGCCAGAAACGCCCATGTAAGTCACAAGCTGTTTGATTTCCTGACATGCAGGACTGCTTTGGTGCTTTTATGTGGTGGTGGTGGATTTTATGCGTGTAGAAGTGGAATTTATTCAAAACTCTGTACGAAAAATGAATTTGTATAATTCATACAATGACAAAACATTGAACAGCTGTGTATACCATGAGTTCCTCAGCTGCTGTACGTGGAGTTACCTCTTCTGCTGATGGGCATTTTGTGGCCTAGCTGACATGGGTCAAAGCAGAGCAACATCTTCATTAACTATTTACAAGGCTTCCTCACAGCGGAAGCAACTAAGTCGTCCTCTGACAGTGTAAAGTATGTATAATGATCTCATCAAGCACTGAAATATAGTGGGGTATTTGTTAATACATGCTTATTTATATTTGATTTGATGTAATGATTGTGTTAATATAAATAATATGAACTGAGTGGGTGGTGCATGAAGTGAATGCCATACTATACTACTGTATATTAAGGAACATGAGGAAAGAAAATCACACTATGTACTGTGCAAAAGTGTATGCACTTTAAGAATGAATTTAATTTAGAATAAATAATATGTTGCTGCTTCTTGGTGTGTCTCTAATGTAGTAAGTCCTGGATATCAGTTTACACTCTCTTTCCCAGTCATTAGTTTAACTACACCGATCAGTGCTTACAGTTCACAAAGCACCTACAGTAACACAATAACACACAGGGTGCTGTTACTTCTTTATTATAATACCATAAGCAGTACTTGCAAAGATCAATCTACTGCTTTATGCTAGAAAATGTTCATTAGTTTGCATGGCCATTACTTTTAATAACAGCAGATATTATGGCTTGTATCAGTCAGTGCATAGTTTACTTTGTAGTTCTAGCTCCTTTAAAGCAGCATTCTTAGTTCATTGTACATCTGTCTCGGTGTGGTGCAGGTATGCAAAGTTTCAAACTAATGAGGTTGCCTAAATTACAAAGCACACTTGTAATAAATACATGCTCTGAAGCACCCAAGCCAAGTCAGATCAAGTTCATCCTATAGCACCATATTGTCTGTCACAGGCAGCCTCATGTTCTCTTTGGCTTTGGTTCAGTCTCATTAGCCACTCTGACTTCATTTCAGCTGCTCACTCCTCGACTTTCCCCACATTAAAAAGCGAGTGAAGGAAATATAGCGAAAGGGATTTGTTCAGCTAAGACGTGAGCTGTTAAGTTTGACCCCCTGTTATTTAGACCAGGGGTGGTTTAGCAACACAGAGTGAATTCTAGTATATGAAATAATGTCAATACATGCAAATTATTTACTATTTTTGAAGTAACTATATCACTCTAGCAATATTAGGCATATATACAGTATAGCTGTTATATCTCTTGTTAGGTTTCAACGTATTACCAATATTTCTCTTTAAGGTTAAGTTTTACTTTGGGATATCCTGTCACGATTTTATTCCCATGACATTTGATTTTATCATTTTCTGACTGATGCACTTGCAGTTTAGGTACAAATGATTTGACCTCTCTGCGGTGCTATTAATTGTTTTGAAAACTCACATATCCACGTGTCGCTGATGTCTTTTATTGCTGACAAATGCTGCTAATATTGTCATTTTAGCATGAGGAGAAAATGCACTAGTACGCCTACTGTACATTCCTCAGGGAGGTGGTGTGAATTATCAGTCACAGAGCTTTTTACCTGTGTAAGCAAGAAAAAGAGGTTTTTTTTCTAAATAAAAGTGTCATTACGTAACTAAAGTACAATTAGTGGGACCCCCTGCTATCGGAATACTACAGTGAGTGCTGCCATGAAGTAGCTCTGTACTTGCCACTGCATGTACTGCATGTAACATGAATCAAGGCATAAACACTAATCCAAGTTTCCAATCACTGCAACAGAGTGATAACTACATGGTCATCCTGCCCCTGCCACAGCATCTCCCCTTCAAAGTCAACTAGTCTCTGCTTCCTCGCTCGTAGAAGAATCCCCACCAGTTTATTAGAGATAGTCACATAATGCTCAAACAGTTTCCCAAATTCTACAGTGATCACTTTCCCGTCACTGCCGCTTCCATCCCCATCTTTGGCTCCAGGCTCTCCAATGTTCCTTATCACCTCACACAGCTCCTGAACCTCTCTGCTGATGTGTGTGTGAGCATCCTTCCCCCGCTGCTCCGTCATGGAGCCCTGCAGGGGCCTCCCGTAGTCGTCCTGCCCCTTCTGAGGGACCACCACACTGGGCCTGGTGTCGTGACTGAAGGGGTTGTGCTTCTGGTACTCCTGGTGCTCGTCGGACCACTTCTGCCAGTTCTCCTTTAAGCCTTTCACAGAAACGATGCACACTGCAGCGTCGTCGCTGAACTGGGCAGCAGCTGGGACGTCATCTTCAGTTTCCATGACGGTGGCGCTCTGGCTGTGTGTCCCCATCACTGGCTCTGTTGAGGAGAAGATAACATAGCTTTGATTCCTAATTTCTGCGTACAGGAATACAATGTTGTACTAACTGAATTACAGCCCTTTACTGTTTTTATTGCTTCATTATTTAAAAAATAACTACCTAAAATCATGAGAACACTTAATTATCGTTGTACTAGTATGCATTTGGTGTGTTTTTGTGATTCAAATCTGTATATGAAGAGTTATGCTTGGCAGTTTTAGCCCACAATCTGAACAACAAATTCAATTCACATTTCATAAAAACTAAAGAAGTGAAAATATTTTACAAAATCAATATCAGTTCATCATTTAAACTAGAAGAAGTGAACCTCCTGCTTTGTAGAGTAACCTAAGTCTGTACAACCTTTCAGAGATTTGGAGCAAACGGTTATCAAACATGATTCAACTTACATGTCACACACTGACTCGATCCTCTCTTATCTTGCAATAATGCTTCATTGTAGCCAAAGTGCAAACAAATCCTGTGGTCACTCTGTAACTATGTGGTGCAATTTAACAATACTGCAGCACTGCTGACAGCAGCAAAGAGTGCCGATGCTTTTCTGTCCCGAGGCAAAACCACTCTGATGGACGTGTGTCCCGACCAGTGGCCTGTGAGGGAAGATCCGGGCAGCCAATCACGGATCAGAGAGGAAGACAAGGTGCCTCTGAAATAAAGCAGATTACAGTCTGGAGAGGGCAGAGGAGTTTATCCATCCAGGCACGCACGTGCAGAATAGAGAGTTATTGATGACAGAAAGTAGGTTTTTGGTGACGTGTTATTATTTTGGTAAAAACAAACCAACCAACAAACAAACAACATAACAAGTTAAACTTAGACTTAGGTCATCAAGTGATGTTAAAAATGTCAAACTATCAGCAGTTTATGGAAACACTCGTTATCCGCCTGTAGATGTGAATAAAAAAACAAACACTAAATTAAATTATATATTAAACGAAGAGAAAAGACCTCATTCTTTTCCATTTATGGTCATTTGGTCTCCAAGCGGTACTTTTGTTTCAGGCTCCGGTTTCCAGCCGGATGTATTTTGAATCCGCAACAAATATGGCGACCTCCAATAGCCGATCATGCCTCCAGTATCTTTTACATCTTGCTCAAGATAATCTGGACTTCAGGTTGCCGGTAACCTTCATAACCTCCTCTCAGTTTCCATCCAGCTCTTACTGTGAATGTTTAAGTTTAACTGTCCGTGAAAAGAGCAGAATTTGACAGACAGGAGGCTCCTCCTCTCTCGGGGTGCTGCGTTAGCTTCTTGCTAACTCACACTGTGCAAACAGTCTCATCTGTTACTGTAGCCGTGTGGCTTTGGTTTCACGTGAGAAGTTCTCCATGTTTTATCACATGACGATATAACACATTTCTCCACCTGACCTCCATCTGTGAACTCTTATCGATAAAGTGGTAGTTCACACTTACATGATCTCTTATTAGCCTTTTTCTAATCATAAATGTATGCTCATCTGTAAATTTCACCATCTGAATAGGACCAATATGCAAGTTAGTGGACATACATTATATATATATATATATATATATATATATATATATATATATA
>NTHP01000545.1:130125-310543 GCA_003416845.1 Oplegnathus fasciatus
ATGGATCCTTAAAGGTGCATTTCGCTGATTTTACTCTTGAAGATCAGTATATTCATCAGGAGGAGTACTGCTCAGCCTGTGAAAACAAACAGCTGCATGGTTTCTAAAATCTGCAAAAAAAAATGTTGGGTTTGAGACTTTACATTTATAACAGCCTGCGGTACGAACAGGGGGGCTTGGAGTTTGACATACGTGGTCATTTACCCAGCAGGAAGGTTCAAAAAGATCCATTGCATTACCCAAATTGTATAATGTAGCATTTTTAAAGCCAGATAATAAAATTTGTGCCTCTGCTGAAACAAATTCGACAATTAATCTGGCTCTCTTAAGTCCCCCAGCTTTATGAAAGTGCAGTACTAAATTTCTACTGTATCCCTATACGCTGCATGTATGTGTAATGTTTACCAATAGATTGGAATGCATATGTCAGTATTTGTGATATGTGCTTATTCTTGCAGGAGATCAAGGCTCTGCTGGCTCTCCGAGGAAAACCATTTCATCCTGGTGAAAACTTCAAAGAAAAGGTTTGCAAGCGACTTGTACCTGTTTTAATTCTTGTCCTTTTGTTTTCCTAGCCGTTTCTAATAAACTGATATGTTGGTTGTTGGTTTGACAGCTGCCACATCAGAAGGTTTCGGTCCTGTAGACCCCAGTTCCCCACAGTCATTCCTCTTCTTGCCTTCTTCTCTCTAGTCTCCTTTCTGGTGTCTGGATGGTTTGTCTGAGGAGGATGTCCGCGGCATCATGGCCAGATCTGTTTGTGCAAAGTAAGTGTTTAAGCTTTGTGGGAAGGTAAGTGATGGCCCTGCACCTGTGGCGATGGGATGACCAAAACAGGACATGCATATTGCCATCCATCTTAATCCGTGCCTTGTTACCTTGGCAGTATATTCTGTACTATAGTGGTTGAGATGTAGCTGTAGCTCATGCTGCATTATCCTTGCAGGTCTGCTTTTGAGCTATGGGGCCACGGACAAACACACAGTGAACTCAGAACATCCCTCTTGAACTACCCGTCAGAGAGCATGGTTCGTGATGCTACGGCTTATTAACACAAATCCCTGCAAATGTAGAAAAAGGTTCATGTGAAACACACAGAGTCTGAGCTAATATGTTTCTGATTGTGCTCTTCCTCCACATTCCCCTACAGTCACCATTCATGCACAAAGACTCCACTTACAGAATCAATGTCTACACTTTCAACAAGACTCTGGAGTTTCCAGACAGAATCAAAAGGATTGATGTGAGTATTTAGATGTATGTGTGTGTGTGGAAATTAATGGATGAGTGCATGTGAAAACATGTGCGTGGTGTATGTGCATCTTTGAATGTCTGTGTGCGTGTGCAGAATGTCACGTTTTGTACTCTCTCTCCAGGCTTTGGAGTATCTTCCGTTTGAAGGCACAGTGAGCCTGAAGAGCCCTCAGCACATCTTCTGCTTGATGGAAGATTATGGCACAGACCCCAACAACATCCCTGAGCATCCAGACTACATCTATTTTGGCCGATGGGTGAGACACATTTGACTGTTTGTTTACATTTGAAGAGGTGATCTGCGACTGAACACTTCTTCGTCTTTATATGTCCCCTGCACCAGATAGCGGATGGGCAGCGTGAACTGATCCGCTCCCACAGTGTGAAGAACAGACACTTCATCGGAAACACCAGTATGGATGCTGGGCTGTCATTCATTATGGCCAACCACGCTAAGGTCAAAGAGAATGACCTTGTCTTTGACCCATTTGTTGGCACAGGTGAGATCCTCCTGTCACTGACTCTCAAGCACATGCATAGCTGTAGACAGGCACACACAATTGTTTCACTTCTTTGTCTCTTAATCTGTTTTAGGGAGCCTGCTGGTAGCATGTTCTCAGTTTAGAGCCTATGTCTGTGGAACAGATATTGATTACAACACAATTCACGGCAAAGGTACGTTTTGTCTACTCAGAGCTTACATGCCACATCGACTGTAGTCTCTTACATTTTAGGATTGTAGATGTATCTGATATTTAATTCAAGCATGCAAACATTGCTTCAGCTCATTTCTGTGTTCAGAAACAAACAGTGGCAGGACCCTGCTCTGACTGCTCTGAACTATCCAAATTTCCCAAGAGTGACTTTGTCTTTCAGGTAGGTCGAGCCGTAAAAACCAGAAGTGGCGAGGACCTGATGAGAATATCAGAGCCAACCTGCGGCAGTATGGAACAGAGAGGATGTATTTAGATGTAATGGTGTCTGATGCATCCAAGCCCGTGTGGAGGGAGGCTGCACTGTTTGACGCCATCATTACTGATCGTAGGTCCTTATTCTTAACAGACCACTATTAACACTTTAGGCATGCTGGGTAGAAAACTTGTGATAAATGTGTCGATAGATTTTGTGTAATTCCTGCTGTTCTTTTTTTTTTTCCCTCAGGTTTATAGTAACACTGAAGCAGTACTGCAACAAGCATGTGCTCCAGCTAAATCTGTGCAGTCACTTACGTTCCTCTCATAATGATAAACTGTCTTTTCTTGTTTGTGATTCCTATGTGCTCCTTTTGATGTCAGCTCCGTACGGTATCCGTGAGTCCACAAGGAGAACGGGCTCCCACAAAGACATTACTAAACCCACTGACGGCATGTAAGTTCACCTTCACTCTATGACTTAATGACAAAACGGACCTTAATTTGCTCCAAGGCATGAAATACTGGTTTCTAACTACAGTAAGGCCGTATTTTACTCCAGTGCAGGAGTACCCTGGACAGCCTACAGATTTTCATTCCCACCCATTACCTCAGCAGGTTATTTCACTGATGAGCTCTTTCCCTCTACTTGAAGGAGCACTAATCAGGTGGGGTCTTTGGTTGGAACGAAAACCTGCAGACCCTTGGTCGATCACCCCTGGTCTAGCAGTGAATTTCCATGAGCTCTTACAGTTACTTTTAGATTTCTTAGGCATCATTTTATAATAACTTTGCCCAAGTAGATGGACATAAAAAATGGAAACACTTAAGAAAATCATTTGAAATGTTTTGTTTATTATGTTAAATGTTATGTTTTTTACTTGCTCTGGTCCAAACCTGTTTGTGTTTATTCGATTCTTCTGCCCAGCTATGTAGAGTCCCACGTCCCTGTCTCACAGGCGTACCACCTGAGTGACATCTTCACAGATCTGTTGAACTTCTCTGCCCACCACCTGGTCATGGGCGGGAGGCTCGTCTACTGGCTGCCTGTCTACAGACCGGAGTGAGTGTACAGACTTATTGTATGGTGTCGTTAGATGATAATATAAAGGTCTTTAGAATGCCTCAACAAAAACTTAAGCCTCTCCCAGTAACATCCAACTCTTTAAAGCTTACTGCTTTCTGTTATTTGAACAGTCAAACTACATGTGTGACAAGTTTAATGTCTTTGTTTAAAAACCTGCCTTTGTGTATGAATATTTAAATTTTTGTACTAGATTTGAGGTGTATGTCCTCATAGAACTCTCTTTGCTTAAATCGTGCTTTTCTCCAAATAACAATTTGTATCAACAGGGGGCAGGCTTATACCATAAACTGGAACTGCACAATACAGGCTTGTTGTGAGAGCCACCTACAACATTTAAATCTATTGTTGGCCTAATAAATTCCCAAAATAACCAAACAACATGAAGCAAAGGATTATTATAATGTAAACATGATTACATTTTATAAAATCTAATTACTACATATAATTATATTTGGCTTTGTAAATGAATTGAGAGAAGTGTAAATGTAGCACAGACAGTAGTGAATGTCTGTTTATTAATTAGTTTTGACAGATTAGTTAATGAGGTGCCAAATGCTTTTAAAACCCTGTGGTGTGTTTGTAGCTCTTTCAGTTCGAGTCCAGTAGACTGGCACACAAAGGACTTTTCCACCACACTTTTCCACTTGGGTTTTCTACCCTCCAGCATTTCCCTGTAGCACTATTCCATTCCCGCTCCTATAAAACATTGTCCTGCGTGTGTAACCACCTGTGTGAATGACAGTGTTTATACAGAGTAGTATACAGGTGTGTTGAGGTTTTCCCACCCAAACAGCTGGGTTACAGTAAACCACAACTGACAACTCCTTTATACGTGGGCTCTATAAGACGGCTCCTCTGAAACAAAGTTGTGCATTGTTAGATCTTCTGTGCATTTGCAGAAAGTGAAGTGCTGACTCAAAGTGCAGGTGTTTGACTGTAAAGGTATGAACCACAACAGACAGCGTCAGCAATGGACGTTTGGGGAAGAAAACCCCCGCAGGGGTGGAACTGTTTCTGGTCCCTGATTATAAGACCGGGAAGTAGATGAGATAATCATGCATCCTCTGGATTTTAGTATGTGTGTATGTGAATGTGTGTAAGAGGCAGAACAATGTACAAACACGCTATACAAACCCTTTGGACCTTTGCTCATGTCCCTGTGCGTTTGGCTCTATGTGTGTATGCATCCGTTCATATGCATGAATGTGTGTGGTCTTGTGTATGAGGCCATGCATACATGTGTGTCATCATGTTCACACATTTGTCTTTGCTACTCATCTACCGGTGCTTGACTCTGTGCCTGTCAGAGCGCCTTGCCAAAATAAACGTATGAGGTCAGGAAAGTCAGTTATGTGAACTATCTGTCTCTGCAGGCTGACCTGTGTGTGTGTGTTTCTGTGTACAATCGCATGTGTGTTTTTTCGATATGTGTGTCTGTGTGTGTAAGCCCGGACGTAGACTGTCTCCTGGGCCTAATCTGGGGCTCTACAGGGGAGATATCAGATTTCTGTCACCCCAACATATGTGTGTATCTGCGTCCATGGCTGTGATAGAAGCAGTGGGGATTGTGTGTGTCTGCCTGCTTCACGAGAATGGGGAGGCTGTGTGTGTATGTGTGTCTGTCTGTCTGTGTGTGTGTGTGTGTGTGTGTGTGTGTGATGACAGGTGACACAAAGTCCTGTCAGCAAAAGATGCCGTTTAGACCAGGTCAGACCCCTTAAACTCTCGTCTCTTTCTTCCCTTAAAAAATAAATGAAGTAAGAAAAAGTATCAAGACAGATGATGGAATATCAGTCATCACAGCCATAAAAGTGACCTAATTACAACATAAACAAGTGACGCGAAGAAATAAAGTGGCTGTATTGTCAGAGGTAAGGTGATATGTACGTCATTGAGTAAAAAAATGAGCCATGTTTTCATTTTCAGGTCATCATTTTTTTATAGGTTTCTAGACATTTTGGCACATTACTAGAGGCCACTGCTTCAGCATCAGTTTTTGCATGCTGTAAAATTGAGAGAACGTGCATAAATGGGCTGATTTTTAAATATTATGGGTCAAATAATATATTTGAATTTTATTTGAGGCATTTTAAATCATTTGTTTTATGTAAATATAGCTCATGTAATCATATAATTTTGTGTCTTGTGTGATAATTACCTCCAGCTCGCCCGCCACTGTTGTTATTTTTACAGGCTTAAGTGGCATAAAGAATAAGGAGATTTCCAAAACAGTGGTTTTTAAATTCTTAGCTAAACAAAAGGCATCCCCCAAAAAGAAAAATACAGTTTAAATTAGCGTGACACAAATAAAGCCTGTGAGCAGTAGCATTTTGTGTGACCTTTACAAAGTCATAGACTCTGATGGAAAAAGAAGCTTTGAAGGTGAAAGACAACCCCTGCTTCCACTTAGACGTTAACACTAACTCAACAGGTCGTACTCTCCGCTAATGACTCCTGATTGGCAGGAGAGAATTATCGCCTGGCTGCATCACCGCCAGTCACCGTGACGACCAAACATCCCGTCGCCGCAGAGGCCCACATGTGGCCATGGCAACGGGGCAGACAAACAGTGACGTTCGAATCTGGCTTTGAGTCTGGACTGTTGCTACTGTGATGGTGGTTTGGAGAAAGTGCTACTGACACAAATATGCAAACACATACATCATCCGCTTTTAATAGGCCCTAACCTGGCCTGGCTAGTGATGACAGAGCCAGCAGTCGACCTGTCAAGTCAGAGTCACTTTTTCCACCTTCATCTTTGCACAAAATGAGCTACCTTAGCTTTACCAGCCGTGGTTACACTGCACTGGTCAAATGTTTAGTTATTTGATCGGTGAGAGAGAAACAGAAAGAGGCATGAAGGGAGGATGAAAGGAAAGACATTGGAATGGGTGGCAAAGAAAGTTGGCAAAAGTTAGGTAGTAATTTTGACAGGATTAGTCTGTCTGTATCCCAGCAGCCTTTTTATGGCCTCCAGACAAAATATGAACTGTATTGCTTTCACAAGGACCCTAAACATTCCTCTCATGTAGTTCTTTAGGTGTGTACAGTCAAAATGTATTATGCCCAGATGTAGGAAAAAATAAACTTCTGTTTTTCTGTCTCTGCTCCTTTCTTTTTGGAGATTCCTGGTGCGTAACTGTGCGTGTGTATGCATCCACCTTTCAGGTACTGTGAGGAGATGGTACCTCTTCATCCATGTCTCCGGCTCATCAGTAACTGTGAGCAGACGCTCTCCAGCCACGCCTCACGACGCTTGATCACCATGGAGAAGATCAAGGACCCTGAGGTGTGTGTATGTGCTTTTGAGTGAGCTCAAACAATTCGAAGATTAACGGAGAAGTCGGTCAACAGAAAAGTAATTGGCAACTATTCTGACTTAATTAATTAGTCAATGATTAATCTTGATTAATATACATCTTGATTAATTGTTGCCAAACATTCTCTGTTCCCAGTTTCTCTCATGTAAGAATTTGTTGCTTTTCTTTGCTATATGTTAGTAAGGAGAAGAAGAATTACTTTATTAATCCCCCGGGGGAAATTCGATTTTTTCACTCTTGAATTACACACTTAAGGCCAGAAACACAAACATCCACACACAGGACCCACAGACATGTGCCCAGGAGGTGAACTGGCACCTCTCCAGCTACCAGTCCACACTCCGTACTGTTGGTTGGATAAAACAAGCGATTTAAATAAGTCAAGTTGGGCTCTGGGTAATTATAAAATTACTATTTTCCAACATATTAATTGGCTGAATAATCAATAATGAAAGTAATCGTTAGTTGCCACTCTACATTAGTTTGCATGAAGGTCGTGTTTGAGCTTGCAGGGGTTTGAGGACATCTGGAGATTACTTAATTGCGTATTTATTTATTTGTTTACTTGTTTTTTAATTGGGTGCTCCATTAATGGACAGTGCATTTTTGTTTTCATAACTGTATTTCTTCCTACAGGTATTGTCTTTGCTCTGTACAGTAGCACAAATGTATCCTCACATTGTTGCTTGGTTAATGTGCAGGGGAAAAACAAGTTATTTATCCGTTTTTCTTCTCATGTGTGTATGGCCGTAAAGCTGACCACCATATAATCTAATTTTCTCATCCACAACGTCTTAAATATATTCTTTTCAGTTATGTATTATGGTTGCATAGTTAGAAATGACCACATATCTGCACAGTGCCAACGTGTGTGCTGCAGAATTTGTTTACTGTTTTTGTATGTGTGAGCATGAACAGCAACACAGATATGATTTAGTTTATGTAAAATGAAAGCATGTGTGTGCCTGTCAGTTCTTTCATGTTTTTTTTGTGTAGTTGTTTGTATATGTAACCACATAAGTATGTGTCATGTTCATGTATGTAGCATGCGCATATGTGTATGTTTTTTTACATGTCATCCCAGTGGAAGTGATGGTGTCTCTCTGTCTGTCTGGAGTAAATCCTCACCATCTGGCTGTGATTGGCTCATTTCTTTTATACTGGAACTCTAAATGGCTTAATCACACTTCGTATGGAAAACAATCCATCTTTGGATCTGACATCCATTCCACTTCAAAACCCCAAATTGCTCCCATAAAGGGCCCTGTATGACACGCACACACAAACACACAGTTGTTTGATCTTATCTGACTGGTATCTATCACAGGTCGCAGAGTTTTGCCTTTCCAAATAAGCCTCAATCCGCACCTATCTGCACTCATTCACCGGGGTTCACAGTTTGGTGTGTGTGAACACTTAAATGTGTTTGTATGCCTATGATACATGTGCATGTGTCCACACTGCTTGTGTGTTTTGACAAAGGGTCCGACCTAATTGCTGTAAACGTTTCCTGTTAAACTAGTGCAGCAAAATCTCTGAAACCTCACATTTTCTTATTTATGGGGTGTGACAAAATGTGTTTGGTGACCATAAATTACTTATTTGCCCAATTTAACACTAAATGTATGTAACCCACCACCTGTATGATTGTTGGCAAGTACTGAGTGGTTATTTCCACAGTTTTTAGTTATTTGTAGTTATGTCCATCTGTCCTTATTAATTTGGGGTCGTGGCTGTGTTGTCAGTCTTGTTACCCTCAGTTTTCCCTCAGAGTGGTCATGGAAACTGTTTCCAGGTTGCTTGGCAGCATCAGCAAGCAAAAGAGAGGTGTTGCTGACAAATTACAGGCCCAGCATTGGAGTCATCACTTCAAACTCAACTCAGCTCATTTTTCCTCTTCCCAGCATCTCTCTTCCTCCCTTCATCCCTCTGTTGACCAGCGGCTACCTTACAGCCAAGACAAACTGTTTAACTGTAGGGATTCATAACAGTTCATATACATTGTTAATATACACGGACGCAGTCCTGTTCCTACATGCAAACATGGGAAAAGTATGCAAAAACCTTGTGATGCCAATATTCTGCTGACATGTAGTGGGAGTTGCTGGAAAAAGGAAGAGCTGTTTCAACTTTTACATCCAACTTACCTGTATAGTAATATAGTGTTTTTTAGTCCCAACACATGCTCAACACACAACATAACTGGCAGCTGCCTGTCATCCAGGTTTATTTGTATTTCTTTTATTTTTCTCATAACATTTTTTAAGAAGCTGTACATTTGAAAAACAAGATGTATCAGGAAGCTGCATAAACTCTTGTTTTTTATTATTAAAAACAGTCGATGGAAACTAAACACATGCAGTTCGCATTTTAATACGTAAAAGGTTTTAACTGGGGAAAACAGGCAGCACTTTTAGGCAGTCAGGTTAAGTAAGTTCAGTGTGATAATCTCTACATTTGTTCCTTTGCAGGAATTTGACAGCCTGGCTCATCTAGCTGACCCACGCTTCAGCCCCTACCAGGGACACAACGCCTTCAGAGAGAAGTATTTCAGTGGACTAAACAAGAGGTGTGGCAAGGAGGACAACAAGTCTGATGTCAATGGAGAGTGAACGAATCGATGGCCCACGATGAAGATCAGAGGAATCTCTTCAAAATGTCTTTATAGAAAATGGTTGTCAGTGGACTCAAAGAGAACAAACTGATAACTTATTTGTTATAGTTACCATTTTTTAAATCTTTCTCACTATTTTAATGATTTTTATGCCTGTACTTATTGCTTTGCAAATAAATGGAGAAAATACAAGTGTCCTGTCCTGAGTGCTGACTGTTAAAACTACAGGACAATTGCTACACCTAGACAGCTGACTGCCTGAATGGTAAATGCCATTTTTTTTAACTTTTACAAAAGAACTTTTACATGGGCACATGGTGTAAAACATTAAAGAGGCACTCCAGTGATTTCGTAGTACGCTTCCATGATGTTGGAGGAGACACAGACTGAAAAAAGGAATGGTCTAAATCAAAGCAGCAGAGGCTGAGATATCCTGACTTTTATTCACTAATATGGGACTTATAATGCAACTCGATCGCGTCATTCATTACTCCCTGTGTGACACCTAAGTCTTTCAAACTAAATGTATTAATTTTCCATAATTTTCATGTCACAACTAAAAACTATTCATTCAGTTATCAAAAGGCAAAATAATTTTAATTTAATATGACGGTAAATGCATACACACACTCAAAAAACAAAACAAAAAAACAATGTATTGTGTTTCATTTTATTTCTGTGTTTGATTTGTTTTCATTTAGACATTTCAAATCTTCCACAGAGTAACAGTCTATACTTCCTCCTATTTACTAAATTATAACGGCCATTTGTTATCAGTGCTTTTAATGTCCCTCTCATACAATAACTACAGGCTTTATTGTACCAAACTGACCTGGACTGACTTTTATTCTGACTGATTTGATTTACAAATTCTGTTGTTTATTTATTTATTTATTTTTAACTCTATCCAAAAACAGAATGTATAACTACATTTAGAGCCACGGTCCTGCTTTATTCAGACAAAGGCAGCATGTTTAGGCGAGAGAGGCCTCCCTGTTCAAGCAAAAGCCCAAATGACAGGGCGTCCCCGCCTCGCCACACACCACTACAGTTAGTCAGCAGCTTTTGTTGTTTTCCAACCACAGTTTACATGCAGCCTGGCTCATTATTCATCTCCTGAGAGCGACGCAGCAGGCCTTTATGTACATTACCCCTTCGCTCTGTTTATCAGTTGGGCCTCTGCCTTTCCACCGCACTTCCCCGTTCGCCCTGCTTCACAGGGAGAGAGTTCCAGGCACCATCACATGATACCCGGCTCGCCATCGTTTGCGGTGCATGTTGTTTACAGTTCCCACAGTGCCCTTTTGTTGTCTATCATCATCAAGCAAAATCAAATGATTCCATAAGACAGTAGAGACCCTGCCTTTCTTTACTTATCACTTCTGTTCTCTCTCTCCCTCTTGGCATTTCTTCTTCTTGTCACATGTAAATAAGTGCTGTGTTTGCCACAACAGAAGACCCCTCGATGTTTAAGATGGTAGTTTTAATGCAGTCCCTCTATTACTGTGTTTGGCGAGTGCTGTGTGTATGTGTGTTTGCTCTGCCACAATACAGTGATAAACCGTGTTCTCTGAGCCCTCAGTCTCCAATGTAGCAGACTATAATTAGGGAGTGGTGGGGGGGTTCCTCTCTACACCACGTAATGCTGTCCAGACGTTGTGGAAATTCTGTTTGTGTGTGTGTATGTGCATGTGTGTACTTGTGAGATCTGGTTTTGTTTTATGTTGGATGCTAACTGCAGCAGAGCAGTTTCCCGGTGTAATTCAGTGGCAGTAAAATGATTTGAGACCTAACCTGTACAGTAAATAGTCATATCTCGAACATTGGTTTGGTCCGTCTTTTCTTCATTCTCCACTTCTTTTTTCCCATAATCCCACTTTCTTTAATACTCTCTTGTAAAGCATGTACTTTATACTAAATTTTATTAAATCATATTTATAGAAACAGAGACTCTATTCCTCCTCCATTCTTCCTTTCACCTCCACCAGCTCTCCCAACCTCCTCTTCACCTCCTCACCCGCCTCACCTCTGCCCCTTCCTCCTCTCTCCTCTGTCATCTACAGACCTCTCTTTTTCTCGAAGGGGAACTCCCTGTAGGAGGAGAGGGCCACCGTTATGGAACAATGGCTCCTGATTAAACTCCCCTCTGTCTGAATTTGACCCTCAGACTGCTGAATCAGCTGGCACACTATGAGATCCTTAGGACACACACACGCACACATACACAAAACCAAGATATAACTTAAACCTAAACTTGATTTTAAGCTTAAACTAAAATCAACTACCAGCGTGGAGGACCAGTAAAATGCCAGCACTTTGAAAAAAATATCCTGAAGATCTCAGACTCATTTATACAGAGCCAGACGGGCTGTTTCCAGTCTTTATGCTAAGCTAAGCTAAGTAGCTGAAGGCTGTAGCTTCACATTTACCGTATAAACATGAAAGTGGTATCAATCATCTCAACTAACTCTCTGCAAGAAAGCGATTAAGCATATTTCCCTAAATGCCGAACTATTGCTTTAACCACTAAGACGAAGGCAACACACACATCTCTCAAACCTTTAGGTAAGATTAGCAGTCAGCTAATATCGTGATGTCCTTATCAGATCTGATGAAAAGATGCTCCACACATCTGTTAGCCACTGATGGATAGCAAGTGATTAGACACCTATTGACCTGTAACACTAGCTAACACACTGATCCATTTTCACAGATGTGTGTGGGACACTTGATGGAATGTGTATCAGAGTGTGTGTCGCAGGGAGATCGCATGTGAAGGCTGTGTGGGTGCGTGTCTTTTAGAAGGCAGGGTTGTAACTGTGTGAAGCCGAGAGAGAGAAACTTCATAGCGCACAGCTGGCATTCAGGAGTGTCCAAGCTTCACACACACACGCACATGTGAGCGACTGAACATATGTGGCACAGGTGCAGCGCACCTGTCCGTAGCCAAGGGAGTTTGGACACCTGCAAGTCCTCCACCCCTTCTCGCCTTGCCTCCCCCGCCCTCAGGTCACCCCGGTGCCCTCATCCACCCCGGGAAGCCCACTGCAGCCCCTCAGTTGTTGATCGAGGTAAGGTGAGAGCTGTTATCTCAATGTCTGGGAGGAGAAGCAAAGCAGAGGAAGGGCCATTATAGTGCTACAAATCACCACAGGAGTCCCATCTCACACAGCTGTGTGAAACTCAAACCATGCTCAGAATAAAGTAGAAGAGGGAGACGAGGAACGAAGAGGGAGCAGTCAGAGAAGAGAGGAGAGCAGACTATGTTGAGATTATAGTTTTTCGGATTTCACAATCAAGGATACAGCAGCGTCAGTGCGTCTTTTTCCAGCATCGCTGAATTCAGTGCCACTAGATGACAGCCTTGAGCAGAGAAAGCATTCAAAGTATCCCCCAAAGTGATAGCCAGAATTCCTGTGTGAGCTGTGTGTGCTGTACTCCAGCCTACAGACCGACTGTTTCCATACAATCAATGCTGTGCAGCTTGTAAACAAACAGTTCAGGGGCTAAGCTTTTGAAGTGATAGAGCTGTGGTTGAGAAAGTGCAGAGCAGCTCCAAGCACACAACATCCTCTTTAAAGATACTCGCCTGGAAGTGGTGAGGGTTGTTGGCCCAGGAAGTAAAGGGGGTGACTGAACGGCTTGTCACACAACTTCCTCATCCTTCTTTCACCTATCCACGGCCCAATCACGATGACCATATTTGACCGTCATATCCTCATGCGAGGTTTTATCTCAGAGTAAAGCTCGAGAAAACTAAGCTACAACCGCTCGTGCTTTACTTTAAATAAATCCCCAGACATCCCGTTTGTGGTTTGTGCAGCTCCTTGTTTTCCTGTTATTTTTCTAGCACATGACCCTGAAGTCCTCCAGAG
Source organism: Oplegnathus fasciatus (assembly GCA_003416845.1). Classification (NCBI taxonomy): domain Eukaryota; kingdom Metazoa; phylum Chordata; class Actinopteri; order Centrarchiformes; family Oplegnathidae; genus Oplegnathus; species Oplegnathus fasciatus. The sequence continues at coordinate 143,187 of NTHP01000545.1, forward strand.
CACTTCACACATGCATTGTTGATTTTGTAAAATTACATGTTTGTCTGTGTGTGGATGTATTTATGTGTGTTTATGGGATCATCACACTTAATACGACCGGAAAGAAGAAGAAAAAACAGTGTTTGTAGCAGAGAGCAGCAGGGAGCAAAGAGCCAAAGACAAACAGTCAATGGGTGTATTTGGATGTGTGCATATGTGCCTTATTTTGTGTTTATGGTGTTTGTGTGTATGTGTGCGTTCTTGCGGTTGTCAGTGCTGTTCTTCATTAATGACAAGAAACCGCTGGATGGCTCCCTCACGCCCTTTTTTAATGACTCTTAACTGCCAAGTGGGTACACACACATTCAACCACACACACACACACACACACACAGCCAAGATGGCAAACATGGTGGTTGAGACACATTTCCTCTTCTACTCTTGCAAGGATCATAAAGCACTAATGTCTCTAACTGGGCCTCATATAAGACACCAGTGAGGATGTAACCATTATGAGAGCATTTTTCATCCATTCATACATTTTCCGTAGCTTCCTATTCAGGGATACTGGGAGCCTCTCCCAGCATGCATTGGACTGGAGGCATGGAAACAGCCTGGACAGGTTACTAGTCTGTCACAGAGCAAATACAGACACACCCCCTCGTGCTGAAATTCACACTAATGAGCAAATTTGAGTCTCCAGTCTCACCAGACTTGCATGTATTTGCAAAGTGGGAGGAAACTGGAGCTGCCAAAGGAAATATCTGAACATGGGAAGAACACCACAGAAAGGAAATATCAATATCCTCTGTGCTTTACATGATATATAGTTAACAGCCGTTTTAAAAATGACTATCATGCACTTCATGGCAAATACCTCTTTCTAGAACTGCTCTTCTGGATTATAAGACTATATCGTCCACACTCTAATATGCAAAAGTACCAGCAGATGCCCATTCCTCCATTTCTTTTTATTCCTGTAGTCCCCTCTTTATCTCTTCCACCTCCAGCCCACTTTGCATGGTCCCTGCATCCCCCACATCTTCCCTCTCCCTGAGAAATTACATCTTTCAGGATGAGCTGCTCTGCCGCTCAGCAGTGAAGAGTGCTGGTCTGTGTTGGGTTTGAATTTCAGCGATACACCTCAGTGCCTCTTGAGAGGGTCTGATTGAGGTGTAGGGGTACTGTGTGTGTGTGTGTGTGTGTGTACCACAGGCAGTTGTGTGTCCGTGAACATCCCTAGCTGCGTAGATATGTACTTTGCCGATCACACCGACCGCTCTCACGGCTGTTTAGCTGAGTGGAATGTGTTATCCATGGGGGTGTGCGTTAGTCAGGGCCAGGATACACGCATGACGCTCAAATGTTTTCTCCTCTGGGACCCGTGGAGACTATCACACCCCTATCACTCCTGTGTGAATTTGTGAGGTGCCTCCTGGCTACCAACACACTCACACCTGTCCTATCTGAGGTGAGCCTGCTGAGGACCGGCTGAGTCCAGCTCACCTGCATGCCTGCCCCCTTGTATGTATTGTGTCTATTTTGCTTTGTCTCTGTCCAACCACACTTTCTCTGTCACTTTGACGTTTTCCTTTTTCTCTCGCATTTTTCTGTGTGAGTCTTGAGCCTTATTTACAACAAACTCTCCGGTGACATTTGAAATCGTACCCAAAATCTTACATTACGTTCACCTCAAGTTCTGTTATCTAGCTTAACAGTAAAGAAATAGTTCAACAGTTTGGTAAGTGTCCTCAAGATGAATGCCTCTCTAATATCTGTCCATTAAATGAAGCTACAGCTAGGAGATGGTTAGCTTAGCTTAGCATAACTGGAAACAGGGGGGAAACAGCTAGACTGGCTTTGTCCAAAGGTCCACTTACCAGCATATATTAAGCTTGCTGGTTAACGTGTCATATCCTGTTTCTTTAATTGGTACAAAAACCATAATGTAAAAATGACAATTTGTGGTTTTATAGGCAGTTGTGTGCAGGACAATTTACACCTCCGTTCTTGTGTTGATTAAACAAACGAGTAACTTGATAATTAGTGAGCTTTGGAGCTGCTTTTGGATTTTGGATTTAACGGACAGAAATGAGAAATACACTTATTTGGAAAAAAAGCAAATTTCACAAAATGTTGAACTACTAAACAAGTTACATCAGGGAGTGCATGCACAAATAAAATGGACAAAATTCATAGAGTCAATCAAACTTCATGCTCTCTAAATACAAAAAAAAAAGAAAGAAATGTAACACATTTATAAGAAGACAACTTTAGACAACTTAATCATATTTTTTCCATTCAGATTTTCTGATCTGATAAATCAGCTCATATAAAAGTGCTTGGATGAAGCACTTTTCTAACTTCATTTTCCTCTCTGCTGTGTGGCCAAAAACGACCTCGCCAGTATCTGACAGTGTGGAACTCAAACCAAATAAACCCTGTAGATTTGAGTTAGTGCTTGTTCTTGTTGTTACAGCTTTTTGGCTTGGCGCAGGCCAGCACCAACACTAACTTTCATCCATGTAGCATTCAGAACTGCCCAGAGCTGTAACGACTTTATATCGCAAGGCAGCAAGGAAAACGTCTCTAAGTTGTCTATAAGTTGTCTTTCCAAACAGGTAATGTAGAATAAAGGGCATCTCAAGCTTCAATTGTCTATAAAGCTTTAAAGAGATACTTAAATCCAACTCAAGTATTTTGTAAAATATGCTTAGTTTCCCCTCTAAGCAACAACAGGCTCAGTGCTGGAAGAAGAAGAGGATTCTTGAGGCATTTTAAATGGTTGATATAAAATTAAGTGTTACGGGCAGATTAACACAAAAACACAACATTTTCAAACACACCACAAGAAATACTGTTTATTTTTGTTATTTTCTTTTCTTACTGTTTTTAAACAATGTTGCTATGCTACCTCTTCTTGCCGTAACACCATAAACAATTTGCAGACCGCGAAAGACCCTGCTGGTGGCTCAGGGCTTACTTGTTGGGCTGCCAGGTTGCCGGGTTATCCAGTACATTTAAAATGCATATGTTTTTTCTTCTGTTTTCTTGAGTTTCTTGTTCTACACACTTTGGTGGTAAATGTGGATGAGACAGGGACTAACAGAAAACCTTATGAACAAAGTCTAACTCACTGTTTCACCTGGAAACCAAAAAATGGGGTTGAATTGAATGTCGGTTGCACGTTGCAATCTATAGTGTGTAATATGAGGCTGGTGGGAAGTTGGTTTCATTTCTTTACTTTGTATGTTTGGATATTGCATGATGAAACATTTGTTGCTGTTGTTTTTTATTTCATTCTTGCATAGCTTTTGTTGAACATTTTGAGGTTTTATGAATCTAAATAAATAAAATTGTGTGTTTGTGTAAGCTTCTGCGTGTGCATGCAGGAGCATGTCGGTGTGTGTCGGTGTCTGTACACCCATGACTGTGTTTGTACGCCTGTGTGTGTGTGTGTGTGTGTGTGTGTGTGTGTGAATGATTTTGACTATCTGTACAATTTGTATCATGGGGGCTTTCCAGAACATCTCTCTCTTTGCTTGCAAATTTTCCTTCCAGCTGCCCCCATTGAAACCTGCACTCTTCTTGTTTTCTTCCCCCTCTGATGCTTTTTACCTCCCACCTGTCAGACGCATGCCATGATTCATCATCTGCCATAAAACAGCAACCAGCCCCGGTAGTCCAAACCACCACTCTGTTTTATTTGGATTTGATTTGAATCAAGGTGTAACATGGTCATTCTTTGTGGCCCAGGGCTTTTCCACATTTAAAACAAAAATGTTTCACATTCATCATAAATCTTTTCACACAATGGATCATGCATGGCACGAATCTGGTCTTTTACTATTATTCCTTTTAAATATTGTCACTGCGTGCATTGTGTTAGAAGTTAAAGCAGGTTTGAGTTTGAAATTAAATTTCTTTATTTTGTAATTGCTAAGCATTCTTATACAACAGAGAAGGCCCGGACATTAACCTTTTGTTTCTATACCTGCTTTGAACATTCCTCAAAAATCTGTTTTTCTCTTGCTAACATTGCAGGCAATGCACCTCTGTCTGATGTTCCCATATGGCTACAAATGGTTTAAAAAAGCATTTTCATTTTGTGCAAACCCTGTTTGACCAAATCAGTTTAGAGTTGAGTTTTGTTTGACTTGTATACTCTGATTTAAACTGACATTTATTCTGAGTTCTCTTATAGTTTTGTAGGCAGGCTCCAGCCATCTCCACACTTCAAAGTTGGTGATGGTTCCTCTGAGAACTGAGCCAGATGGTTTCTTGATCCCAGCAACACAGCAGGAAGTTGAGAGAGACATCATGAAGGTCTAAAGACGGGTGACGGGTGTTCAGATGAAAGCACATCATTGTGACGGGTTTCTGGAACGATCATTTGATAAAATATATATTTTTTGCTGTAAACTTGAATATGTTCATGTCATGTATGTGTGTGTGTCGGTGAGCGAAAAGCCTGATGTAACTATGTAGTAACAAATGAAGTCCCTCCATTAAATCTTGGAATTGGATCACCATTGAGTTCTCCGCTTTCTCATATACTGCACCACAAGCACAGGATCCAGCAGCGCAAACAACATTGGGAGGTGAATGGCTTTCCTGATTTGTACTTTGTGAACCATTCTGGCAATGCAGTTGACCATAGTCATTAACTGAGCAAATAACAAACTTGACTTTTTACTCACCAACCTCTTCATGATCCTGCAGAGGGGGAGACCTGATGGTTTAGTTGCTTAAAATCACAGAAATTTAAGTGGGTCTATAGTGACCATCTGTGCCGCCAGTTAGAATTCAGCACATTCCTTGGCAAATGATTAAGAGATCGTTAAAGGAGCATGGAGGGAGTCATGTCCTGATTTAAGGAGTTTTATCTCACCCTTTATTAGACACTTAGCACCTCATCAGAACTTTCCAGACAGAGTTGTTGTGAAAAAGGATGATTGGAGGCTTGCCAACCTGCAGTCATGGTGAGCATGACTGGCAGGTGTTGAGCTGGTGGGTGTTTCCACTGGTGGTGTTTCCCGGTATGGTCCACACCATACTGGGAACAGCCTGCATCTGTTTTAAAAGCGGCTATAGCATGTTCTGAGTGGTCAACACAAAGGCTTTCTGAAAGGTTGGTACTTTCATGAGGCAAACAGATTTTAATGATGACGGCAGCCATGCTCTTTTTTGTCTTTCAAGTTATCAGATATTTGAAGTCTGTTTGAAAAACTCTTAGAAACAAAGCTAGTCAGTCCAGGTCTACACCACACTGCACCACACATTGAGACACCACATGCAAAGCACACAGTCACATTAACAGGAGGGAGCTGGGTGAGAAATTCCTCTCTGACTTCATAAGCATTGAAGTCATTTTTCTTGAAATCTGCTCTCATTCAGTCAAATAAACTGACCAATTTACCTTTCGATGACTAATTGAAATGGTCTTGAGGGAACCTCTATTTTTAACAGAGAAAAATAGGACTTCATCCCTCTTCCACTTCACCAGCCTCATACCTCTCATCCCTCCCTCCATTCCTCATCAAAGGTGCATATGCCCGCAGTGTAACACCGTGTGTGCCTCCAACAGTCATTTATCATCATATACTTATTTCCAAAAAAGAACCATTTGTGTAATGAAAGCTCAGAGGGAAAAAAACTTTTAACCTGTAATAAAAAACAGACATGGCATGTAGGAGGCGAGGAGGTGACGTCTCATTTGCTGCCAGCACTCCACAAGGTGGTGGTGGTGGTGGTGGGGGAAACGTCACATTATAAGGAATGAATTAAGGCTTGGATGCAAAGAGGGAGCTTTAGATGCTCTTTGCTTTTATGAGGCTGCAAGCAGAACCGAACGCACCGTTGTTGGGTTGGCTCTTAATAGTTGAATGCTCTTGCACAATGGCATCACCACCGACTGCCATGTTCCCAGAACTGAGGTACATTTTTCCACTGTTAAGATGTCACCAAACAAATGTTGAGAATGTATGCCCAGCAGAAGGCAGATGTCTCTGGAAAGAACGTTAAGAAGAGGCAGAAAGAGTTGGTGATGGAACATGTGCAAAGAAACAATGTTTGTACTGAGATTATAGTAATGATGGTAAACATTAAACATATTTAAATTTTACAGATTTGGACAAATAATTAGTTTTAATACTTTTTTCTATTACAGCTTATTATGTTACAAGCTTGTTGAAAAAGTAACCAAATGGCTACTATTTAATTGTTGCAATAGTTTTAATATACATTTTTTTTAGCATGGCAAAGCTATTTTTTGAAAGTTAAAGTGGCATAAAAGTGGCGCTATAGGAAAAGTCAGGGGGTTACTAAAGTCAATAGGCTTCATCATCTGTGGACCATGAGTGTCTGTACAAAATTTCATGGCAATCCATCCTGTAGTTGTTGAGATATTTCAGCCCGTACCAAAGTAGTAGACAGACCGCCATGCCGCTGGCCTGGAGAAAAATGCTTTGAAAAAATCTTTGTAGGAAGTGTTATAAAAATATTTGTAATCATCACTGGAGTCTAACGTAAAGGTAACTAACATTATTCATCCATAATGCAGACATGCATATAATCTTTGTTAATGCTTACATTTTGCATGGTGGAGAAGTGTGACATTTGGAGTTAAAAGCTGAGGAATACTGGTCAGGGATGTGAAGCACACAGGGGTGGAAGAGCAGGTCATTCTCATAAAAGTGACTTACACATGGTTAGGTCAATGCAAACAGATGTGCGGAAGTGTCTCTGTCCTACATGGACTTTTAACTCTATTACCTTGGATAATCCTGAACAGGTGAGCAGTGGGTTCTCCTAAAGTGTTGCAAAGTTTGAGCAGCACAGGGGATCACGGTCCTGTTTATGCAGGCCCATGATGGACCACAGTATGTTTTAGAAAATTAGATTGTAGGAGTTACCTGTAAGATGCAAACATTTCATAAATCTGGCTCAATCAAACGTTAATCTCACGCAAACAGCGAAATTAAATGCCATTATTGTGAGTTCGGATTTTCACCTGTAACCGTTTGCCCCGGCAACTGGACAAAGTTGGCTTTGTGAAATACCTTCAGTAGTTGGCATAAAATACCCTCTAAAATCCACATTGTGCCTATTATTATACAGCAAAAGCTTTGAAGCCACGAGGTAATGGACTACTGTGCTGTATTTCTTCCTGACACCCTATTTAGCAGGGAATCAGATCCAGCACATGTGCCGGCAATGAAAGCTCTGTGATTTAACGTCCAGTTAACTGACGGTAATAGTTGGTAATTGATCATTCACGTTATTTATCAAGCATAACGAATTTACAGTTTGCAAATTCAACCACACCTTGTTTTCTTACCTATCTCTGCGGAGGGCACTGACCCATGAATGTGCATGAGGAGAGGTAACGCTTATTTGACTGAAACACACACGCATAATGCATACAGCATAATCGGTACGCAACAACTGGAACTCAGGCAAGGCTTTTGGATTACTGGTGAGGGGAAAAAAGAAAAAAACACATTTATTTGGAAAGAACTGTTTGTCTTTTGCAAGTGTGAGGTGTACTGTAAGTAATCTGTTATGGGTTTTTTTTTCCTCCTCAGCTTCTGTGAGCTGATCCGAGAGGCAACAGGCCATCTCTGGAAGAGTGTAAGAGCTTTTGTTACAGTGGTTTATGGAGTCTATCATAAAACACAAGCTTGTATATGGTAGATATATGCACAGTCTTCACTTTGTTTGCAATCCATCCATAAAGTCTAAACTTCCCTTGTTTAATTTTATGTTCCAACTTGTAGATGATAGTAACTTTATTCTCTTCTTACAACCTCTTTGTCTGGCCAGTCTCATTTTATCCCCCCATATTTTCCTGCTTCTTTCCTTGTTTTTTTCCACTCTCTTTCTTCCCTCTCACCACAAGATCAGCTACTGCTGTCACTAAGGATAACCAGGGAGAAAGTTATGAGAAGGAGGAGAGTGCTACTGTGAAACAGACTCAGGCCTGGTTATGCTTCCCTTCAAGCTGCAGGTCCTGGATCATTTCGGCAGTTGTCCCTAAAGGTTGAGTGTACAGTACAGTATGTGTGGGGGTGAAGTAAGCTGATCCCAGTGCAGCACTCAGCTGGGAGAGCAATTTTGTTTCAGTCATATTCAGAGTGATAGCAGTGCCAAGACACCAACACTGGCATCAGCTACATCACACATTTATGTTTGTAGAAACACGCACACAAACACACCATATCAGGTCATTCGTGTGTAGCGGACCTCATTAGGGAAAAACAATCAGAGATGACATCACTTTTTGGGATCAGAAGAAGGACTTGTGGTGAAGGTGTCTGTGAAAAGAAAAAAAAAAATTATTTAAGCTTCCTCTGCATTGGATTATTTTCTTCTCTTTTTTTACTCTTGCGCTGTTGATGCAATGGCACCATGAGACAAATATTATTGTAGTGTCGAGATTTTTAAGAAAAAGGGTTATCATGAGAGAAAATAGAGAACTTACTGTATGGTTCTGTTGTTCAAACCTCTGAGGTGACGTGCTGCCAGAATACAATACATAGATGCATAAAGTAGATATGCGTACATGCATGCACGATGAAAAAACTGGTCCCTCACCTTGTTCTTTAAAGGGAGGACTGTCAATAAGTCAACAATAAATAGCTCCTTGTTTATATTTTAATTGAAATGTTCTTCAGCAGAGATGAATGTACAGTTTGTATATGGTTCATATCATTCAAATGCATATTTGAGAGCTGACAAAGCCACAGATAGTGTCTCAGAAACTAAAGCAGACGTCGGATTAGATGAGAATCTGACTTCAAAGTCATAGAATGCGCCAAACTCTGTCATGACCAACTCTGCTCTACGACCAAGTGGAAAGCATTACCTCAGTTACTTTAAGTGTTTCACAACATAGCAAGCAGCGATATTTATAAAAAAAAGGACAAACCACAAAGAGCACATCAGGCTCGCAACGAGCTCCACAGGTGCTCGCTCACATGTGGGACAAAAACAGAAAAAAGTAAATAATGGGAAGACTCTGCCTCTGGTTTCTATCAGTATAGACATACATTTTGGGCTAATCAATGTTTTTTATGTGTAAAATTTCATAGGTAAAGAGGGCAAATGAGAAATAAAAATGATTAGCATGTTTCAGCTGTAGCATCGCTTCACCTCAGTTTTACATATCAGAAAGAAAACAGGCTTTTTTGTAGAGCACACCTACAAGGGCAAACAAGTGCAATCGAGTAAATAGTTGTAGTTCACGAAGAACACCTTTTTGTAATTCACCCTTAAACCCCTTTTCAGTACTCCTTTGCAAGTACATGGATTATTTGATGTAGATGCAGATGTTTTTTGATGTTTTGTTTTTTCATTGGATGCACAAAAAGAGACAAAAGGGAGAGATTTAAAGAACACAAATATGGAATTCAAACCAAAAATGTGGCAAAATTGATTTATTCATATATTTATTCTTTCTTTCACCGCTGCAGCCATGAGTTTAAATGCATAGAGGGTTACTGACAATTAAGTTTTAATTTCTACATTGTAAAGATCTAGGACAGAGATGATCGTACATTTTGTCTACGTTTTTTGTATTGTAATGTATGTAGGTATTTAAATATGCGGTGTATGTTTGGCTTTCAATATTTGTTGTCACCTTCACTTATAAACTTGTCCTGGACTATAGACTTGTCGTCATTAAAATTGATTTGTATTTTTTATTTATTGTTTATTGTTATATTATGTTATGTTCACCTACAAGTCACATTTTTGTTGTTGTTCCCTGCGTAACAGGAGGCTTTACTTTCCTCCATAACCATGTTTACCTATTGCTATTTTGTCCACTGACATGAGGCAGGGAGATAACGCCAAAGTTTTATTTCTGAAATGGAGTCCTTTAACAATCATCCTTTAGCATACAAAATAAGAACAACACACGAGAAAGATACCTCACATGCACTGATGGTTAGTTTTACCCATGGATTCGAAGGGGAGTTTGAGGTTGGAGCACAATTTGGACATAAACACCAAGAAAAACGATCTTGGTAAATTCAGTTTTAGTGTGGATATTCTCATCAGGTGTCAAGTTACAGAAGGTTCACTGGGTTCAACTTTATGATACAGTGTGAGAAAACCTAAAATGGAACAAAGGATAATGTTAGCACTGAGTTGCTTTTGGTAAAGTGGGCTGAGGCATGGTTTGTTTTCATTTGCACACTCTGAGGTATGGCAAGCACATAAACACATCTGACCTGTATCACTCAATCTCTCTGACATATTGATCTCTAAAAAGCACAGAGGCTCTCTGCCTTTTCAAGCTCAGTAAGCATTGTTATGATCCAGCGTCTTCATACATAGCCCAGGAAGAACCAAGTGAAAAACCTTCACATTTAGAAAACGTCATCTACTTGGCTTGTTTTCAAATCGAAGGCAGGACTATTCTTTTGACTTCAAATTTTCATTTCTTTGTATTGAACACTTCCTTCAAGTTGATGAAGTTGAACATTTTTGCTGTTCAAGATCGGCATTTTTTGTTGCTATACATTAAAGGTTAGTCTTGCAGATATTTGTGCTTGTGAGTGAGCTTTGGTATGTCTGTGCGTGTGTGTCGTGCCTGCAAATGGTGTGTCAAGCATGCATTGGCTGCTGCTATGAAGCACCTGGCATACCCCCACTGTCTTGCTAACAGGGCCTGACAGGTCTGCTTCATGCAGGTCCAGAAGAGGAAAACACTTTAAGATGGGTCTTAAATTATGATGAGTTGGCAGGTCATTACTAGCATCTCCCTACATCAGCCAGATGAGCTATGCGCAAGGGCAGAATGTAAGCATTTTGGGCACTTGCATCGCAGGAATATCCTTTTTATTAAGCCCACATTCGTGTTATGGCCAGTGAGGGCAAGTTTGTTCTCGTGTGTATGGAAGATTATAAGACTGTGATGAACAATGAATGAGTGACATACATACTGCATTACTATATGACAGGATGGGGTTTGTTCAAACTGGTGCTAGGGACAAAAAGGCGATGAGTGACATAATTTATGCTTATACCACGCATGCATACACACGGCTATATTCTTTTTGTGTGTGTTGGGCGTGCATGCATGGGTTCTCCTACCCATACAGGTAAAACTACATGTTGGTGTGTTCCTGACTCTGTGTGTTTGTGTGTGTGTATGTAATGTATTGTATGTGTGCACATATGTTCTTGCATTTTTTATGATTTTGTGTGTGCGCATGTGTGTGCATGTATTTTGTACTCTCTAAGCCCCCTGTCTTTGATGTGCCCTCCCTGAGTTGAAAGGGTAACCTGAGAACTGAGGACCCACAATGCTGCTCTCACCTGTGTCCTTTGATGATAGGACAGAGGCTAAGTAGACCAAACCATGGATGTCTCTGTCATGAAACGCACACACACTCATGCACACACACACACACACACACACACACACAGGTATTCTCTATGACCTTTTATTGTGGTGAGTGCACAACTCAAACCAGTCCAGCTGCCTTTGTTGGCCGTCACTCTGATGCGCTCCTGTTACGGCGGTGGATGGATGGGTGTCATACAAAGGTGAAGGCCATGCTCTCCTCTCTCCATCACTCAGCCCTCGCTGTAGAAGCCACTGAAAACTCTGGACAACACTATTACTTCCAGACCATTGCTCCGTCTCCATACATCACTCTACATTACTATACTCTTCATGCCTCTCTGTTTATTTACAGTGTTTCTCTTTTTCACCTCATTGCTCCCTTTCACTCCAAGCTTTGCTAGAGAAATGACTGTTACAGCCTGGTATCAGATGTATTAGCCATAGTTTCACTTAGAAACCAGGTTCTATATTACATTCATATAAAAAACACGTGACTTATCAACTACGACTTTTTACTGCAATTGACAAAAAACAGAACTTTCACTAGTCTGTAATGTATACCTACTGTAGGTTATGAACAAATTAAAACTACTGAAACAAACCTACTCATATTCACTCTCACAATTTCTGTATTTGCACAAGTAAACCGAACAAGATTGACACTCAGCCATATGTGACTGCTTTGCCCACAGGAGGGAGCAAAAGGGCCATTTCTAATTATCAACCCCCACCCAAATGCCCCCCGCCCCCCAGTTAGATGTGTTGCTATACAATCAAACCTGCAAAATTACTTTTTTTTTGCAATACTAGTTAGATTTTTCAATTATTGTTGAACACATTTTACAGCAGCAGATATAGCTTCTAGCCATGTCCTACCATCACTAGAGCTTCCATATCTACCTGGCTCTATTGAGCGTAAATTCATTATCTAAACCCTTTTGCACTTGCATCTATTTATCTTAATGTCGCTTATTTCACAGTTGCTGGAAACAGGGGTTAACAATAGCCGATAGTCCCATTTTTCTGTCCCGTCTGGAGCCACAGAGGTATAATGGTTGGACAGAGAGTGATGAGTTGACAGCAGGATGAGGAGATCCCCTGTGGACAGGTAAACCAGATACTGGCTCAGGTCAGTACAAGGTCAAAGCACAGAGCGAGAGAAGGGATCTGTGTGTCTGTGCATGTGGAGGATAGTGCTTCCATGAGGTAACGACTCTTCCTCCCTCTGTCCTGCACTCTATCACACACACACACACACACACACACACACACACACACACACACACAAACCCACCGTTTAGCCAGGCAGAAGCAACCCATTGTCAAACCAAAGAGGCGCTGAAGGGTCCTGTCCTCCGGTCACTTCATCCCTCCCTTCATCCCTCCACCCCTCTGTGGGGGTGACAATGACCTCTGTCTGAAACAGAATAGGTGCTGCACCTGTGGAGAGAGGAGGTCCCGTGCAGGCTGGTTTGATTCACTTCTCTTCTTTTAGCCTCATTATCAATGTCATACAGCACCAGGTCTCAAACGCTAAGTCCAGAATAGATCACAGGCCTTCCTATGTTGGGTCTTCTAGCAGCATTTCTGTTCTTTACAGACGATCTTTGGTCCCATGCTGAGTGCAAACACTCAGTTTGAGTATCAGCCAGGTTGAAAAGAGTCAAGTTTGAACTGAATGAAAGGTTAATGATCTCTGTGGGAAAAGTAGGTCATTGCAGCAGAATGGTGGCGATATATTAAATAAAACTGTGCCTTTCTGACAAAGGCAATTTAGAGACTGATGCCTTAAGGAGGAATCCAACCTAAAATCTGATAATATTGTACAGCATAATAATATAGTTTGCATTCCTGTTTTTTTTTATATATTTGGTGTATTTTTTTTATTTCCTGGGCTACACTGACAATTACTGACAACATGAAGTCCTTGCAACAGTATCCACAGTGGCGCTGCACTAGACTTTAGAGCAAAAAACCTCACGATTTACTAATTGCACTGATGCTCAACAGTCACACATTTATGAAAGAGCCAGAAAGTTCTCCTGCAACTGTCATATTTTCACAGAAACAACTCACTTCTGTCTGTTACAAATGTCCTTTCAATATTGTGGATGCAACAAGTCCAACCAGGGGATGAAGAAAAGCACTCTGGGAAATGTAGGAAAGAACTAACGGAAGCAAAGGGTTTCTTCCCCTGAGGAAGACAAATAATTACAAACTAACTCTTGGAATGAATTGAGCAATGCCAATTGATGAACAGAATTGAAAGGTGGAATTTTTCTTTAATAGTACTTATGCACATAAGATCTAAAGAACAGATGTGCAAGTACTGGCCTACCACTCGCCATTTACTGTCAAACAAACATATAGAACAAACTGCACGCATAGACTGTAACGTCTGCTCGAGCCAAAGGAATGATAACAAAATCAAATTAACCACACTTCATTTCTCAGCAAGACAACCTCACTTCTGTTACGTGTCTGTTTGCATGCCCTCACCTCTTTCTCCTCCCTCTCATCCCTCCTTTAACCAGTCCCCTTCCTCCTCACCTCCATACTTCCTTTCTTTATACTTATCTCCCTCTTGCCCCTCTCCCTCCCTTCCTCCCTCCCTCCCGCTTCTGTCTCTATGCCAGCCCCAGTCTGTCTCCAGTGACCCAGCCTGAACCAACAGAGCTCTAATCCCAGGATCACCTCTCATCGCTGGGTGACAGAGAGCGGGATCAGCCCTCCTCCCACCTCCAGGAATCTCCAGTCCAACTCTCATAGCTGGACCACACCACACAGAGGTGAAGGTGGGAGGGTGGGGAGGACAGAGAATGACAGAGATAGACATTGACACATGCGTCATATATTGTCTATGCAATTAGAATGAAAGTAGTGGCTGCTATTTATTGACACAACTGAGCCTGCATGTATTGTGTGTGATTGCCAGTCTGGTACTTTGGGGTACAGGGTGAACTGAACCAGACTTGTGAACAAGACTTTCCCTCATGCTGACATGCTGTCTGTGCCCTCTGCTCTGTAATGGTGAGCTATACTTCACACATGCACTTTAATACAGCAGATCAGCCTGCAACAACAGACTGAGGCTTAACATGATGAATCACATCAGACACACTCATCAGCTTGATGGGCTAACATGGGTAAAGCGCTGACCACCGTCTATAGTCTTTGTTTGTGGTGCTTTCTTATTGTAAGCAAAAATCATAGCGCAGGTTTTTGTGGTGTTACATGCAGAACATTCACACATACGGTACTATACCATGCAGCTCTGGTGTAAACTCGACACATGCTATTAGATTTCCAATATTAAGCAATCCAGTTCTCTCTAAATGGCCCTACAAGAAGGAGTTAATAGTTAATAATGGGTCCGGTCATCCCCCCTATTGCACTGACAGCTGCTGTTAATCAGGAAACTGTTAGAGCCGTCACGGGCCACAAAGGAGGGCAGCAGGCAGGCAGGCAGGCAGGGCCCTCTAAAAACTGAGGGGTTGACTTTGGTAGCACTGTAGCTTGACAAGATAACACACAGCACATCTGCTTAGCCTCAGCACTCACATTTTATCATGATCAACCATTATTTTAAGATGCTGAAAAGGTTTCAGGCCCTAATGGTATAATTGACAAGTCAAGCCACACACACATTTTTGAATAAACCAAGAATTGTATTTTGTTTTAAGGTGATGTAACATATTGGTAATAAGTTCACCTTAATAGGTTGTTTAATTATCTATGACAGAATAGTCTGGCAACATTGTCAAGTATTTTATGATGGGGCACACAGGTTTATGTTGCTGCATGAGTGTGTACCAGTGGTGCAATTCTATCCAAAAACACCAAGCCTGAATCAGATTTAGGTCAGACCCAGAGGAAAATGAGTAGTTAAGCCTACCTCCAATAGGCATCTGCTCAATGTTAAAGCTCAGACATTTTGTCATCAGATTATTACATATATTACCATTACACATAATCATGCACTTAATGAGGTATCAAGTAGTATTGAAAATCAAATTCAGGCTGAACCTCTGAGTCCTAAGGGTTTCCTTCAGTAGCTCCGTGTCATGACAAGATAAAACGCAGCACATCTGCTTAGTGTCAGCGATCCGCCACGGCAGAGGGTTGGAGGGATGAACTAGTCGAGGGGAGTGTGTGGCAGTGGTGGGTGATTTAAACTCATGAGCTGATGGCTCTGCTTTTCCTCTTTTGGAAAAAGGGGGCGGCTAAAAACACAGCAGGTTTAATGCACAGCTCAGATTTTGAGTGTGTGTTTTTGGGTGTGTTATGCCAGGGTTGGATAGTAATGGAGTACTTGTAATGGCATTACATAATATAGTATTCTGTTATTTATGAGACTCTTCGATTACTGATTTGTGATCATGGAAAAATGAATAACTGTTGGAATTTATTTTTTACCTAACCTAGTTAGGGGGTGTTAGGGGTTAGTTTGGGGATGCTGTGTTTGACTGTGTGTGTCTGTGTGCTCTCCTAGTCTCTCATACACACATTAAAGTGCAACCAGATGCATTTGTAGTATCCTGCATGAACCGGTCAGCGGTTGACACAGCACATTACAATCATCTCAAGGAGGAGTTGCATCCTCTGACTAATAGGTTTAGGTTTATCACTGTGTCATTAGCACTTCTCATCACTGGGTGATTCACACAGTCAGCCTCGAATTAAGTCTCTCTGGAACTAAACGTTGTTGGTTTCAAACCACAGACCTGTTTGGGGAAAATTAGACGGGGAAAGTGAGTGTGTTTTCCCTCTTACCTTCGCAACCACAATGGTGCACATGAGCAAGGCACTTTATCCATTGCTTCTCATTGGAGGCACTATTTACTTGTCAACATAAGCTAAGTGAAAATATATGTGAATTAAATGAGTTCATCTTATGTCAACAGGACATAAAAATATAAGGTGACAATTTGGAGAGGTTGTTGCATTAATCATAAAACCACTTGGTCTGGTTGAAGAAACCAAACTTATTGTGTGTGTGTGTTTATGTGGCTATAAACCATGTAGTTTATGGTATGCAAAGGAGAAGCTGCTAAAGAGTTTAATTTTATCACAGAAAAGAGCGAGTATTGTACAGCGTATAGACGGTATTATTGTGTGCCTAAACCTAACCAAAACGTAACCATAGTCTTGTCACATCATAAAACAGAGTTATATTTCAATGGTGATTAGTCACGTTTTTTTTTTGGAGGGCAAAGACAAATGATGTCATCCTTCTGATAGGACTGTTAGATCAGAAAACACTTCTATGTGTCTTTCTGGAGTGGATGGAAAAACAACATATTTTGTCGTTAAATTTGGAGGACTTGTTAACCTGATGCTCATTTAGTAATGTCACACTGTTACAGAATGTCTGATACAGTAGATAGGCAATTACAGTGCAACAAAGTAAATACAACAGGGATATAACAGCCATAATGTTTGTGACATATGACATGTGCCATACGACACTTTGCATATCGTGAAAACCACATTCAGATTTTGATATTTTTTTAATTAGGAACATAGCTGAAAGTAAATCCATCTAAAGACAGTCAACACCCGCTATTTAGGCTAACATAAATCTTCATAGTGATAACTGCAAAGTAGACTTAATTATCAAGTTATCAAGCTTATAATACAAGTTATAAGAACAAGGAAGGAGCAACAAACCTTTTTTGAAGACTGAATCATGTGTATTTCATATATGCAGTTGTTTATATAAGTTATCGCCAGCTGCAGGTCTTAGTTTATCTCCCTTTTCCACCTCATTTCTTATTGTAATTTCATTTTTTTTTATAAATGTACTGTGTGTCTTATATATATTGTTACCCCCTCAGCAATGTGAGATGAAATGATAAAGAGGAGGTCAGCTTGGGTGCAGCATAAAATTTCTCATAGTGTGATGAAACATAGAAATGAGAAAAAGCTTTGCAAAACATCTTGCCCCATTTTGCTCTTTCTCTCTCTGCTCTCTCCCCCCTTCCAAAGGCAGGACCTCTGCCTTGCACAACATCCCTGGAGCATGGCACTGCCGAGCAGGCAAAACTCACACACTCACATGTAAACATGCAAGCACACTGAGGGGCTTTTCCTCTCCTTCACCCTCTCTCTCTCTCTCGCCTCATTTCATTGCATTTGCTCCCTCTGTCATGCAGCCCTTTCTCTTGTCTTTCATTAACACAGCTAAATTACTTGAAAAATGATCTTAGGAACTGGGAGGATTTATGGAAAAGTTTAATACAAACCTTAAGGACAACATGGGCTCACATGTTTTAGTCATATTTTTGGTCTTAAAAACGTCCATGATGGTTATCATGGACGTCATTTTATGAGTATCCTACTCTTTCCCTTAAAAGGTTTGTTTGTAAGTCTCTACATGTGTGCCTGTGTTAAAGTATCTGCTTGCATGTACGATCATGGGTCTACTTCTGAGCAAATTTCCCATCCATCTCTTAGTGTGTGTGCGTTCAAGAACTGGATGTATGCATCTGTGTGTGTGTGTGTGTGTGTTTATATGTGCCTGTGAGTGTGTGTCTATGTATGTGTTACCTGGGGTCATAACTCTGCACACGACAGTTTTATAAAGTGCGGTGCAGCCAGCGAAGCAGCAGTAAATCAGTTTTATTTGCTGTGTGTTGGGGGTCAGCTCTCTTGACACCCCCGGACCCTGACACCACAGGAATGGACTGGCTGGATTTTGCTATTGCAGCTGTGTTGTTGTAGGCTGGTGGTTAAGGGGGATTAATTCTTGTACGGATGTGATTCACCTGAAAAAGAATGGTTGCCATTGCTTTTTGCAAAATGTAGTTTATTTTGGACGGTGCACAAAATATTTTTTTTTTCTGCTTCCTGGACAGTAATGAATACCTTTTTATTCCCCAATTATTTTTCTTTTACTTAAAAGAATAGTTAGACACTTTCGGAAATGCTTATTCACTTTCTTGTTGAGAATTAGATGAGAAGATCAATGCCACTCATATCTGTCTGTTCAATGTAAAGCTGGAGTCAGGAGACAGTTCGCTTAGCTTAGAGCCATGGTAGCTGTTTCCCCTTATTTCCAGTCTTTATGTTAAGCTAAGCTAACTGCCTGCTGGCTGTAGCTTTATATTGAAGGGCAAGAAGGCCAAATAGGGTATTTTTCTAAATGTCAAACCATTCCTTTAAAGCTGAAGTAGGTAACTTGTATAAAAATACCTTTTAGTCATATTTGCTAAAACTGTCACTATGTCCTGAGAATAGTACACGTGACACAAAATCTGTGAAAAAAATCTGACTCCTCTGGCTCCACCTGCTGCCCCTAAGGCCATTTGCAAGAATCCACNNNNAATGAGAAAACTGCGCATCCCTCCTTTGTCAACAACAGCTTACACGACAAATACAAGTAAACAGAAGAAGACCAATGAAGAAAAGCAAGCTAAAAAGAAAGAATTAGATCGTGTGACGCTGCGGGGAGAGGCTTTGGAGGCGAGCTGGAGCGCAGCGGAGAGAGAGGGCGGGACCTGGAAGTTGTGCTCGTTCGTTTTCAAGTCAAGTCCACGCTCCTCTCAATGTTACCGACTTCAGCCTTAAGGTACAGCATAAGTTCAGATTTATGATGTTGGTGCTGTTGGTTAAAAACTTGAGTATTGAAGACTGTCCTGCAGAATTTCATATTGCAACACATGCACACATGCTCACACACATATGCTATTAAAGCTCTTCCTTCTTAGACAACAGTATCTTTCTTACAGAAGAAAATGATCTGTAAAAACGCAACAAACTGGACTGAAATAGACCAAAAGTGTGTAACTGCAGAGGTTCTTGACAAGGACGACTCAGCACTTTCATTTATCTATCCTTTCCGTGGAGTCGGTCGACCGCAAACAGTTGAAATTAATTACTACAAGACATAAACTTTAAAAAAACAGACAAAATGTATAAAGTAGATTATGTTACTACTTTTTTGTATACATGTTTTCCATAATTAGGGAATAGAAGTTTGTTGTTCAGAGAAGTAAACTGTATTGAATTTTGTGAATGAAATGTCCTTGGTTCACATCATGTCAAGTCTAATGGTTTCACTTTGCTGTCAGAGACTCGCCCCAAGTCCTAGAGAGAATGATTCATGATTCACACACACACACACACACACACTGTCTTGCAGGCACACACACGCACTCACACAATCCTAGAGAGCAGGTCTGTGCTGCGTGGCACACTTGATATAAACACTACGTGGGAATGCAAACAAACTCCCTTGCTAGTTCTCCCTTTCTCTTTCAGCATACCTCTTCTCAGAAGGTCATTTTCTTGGAGCGTATTTCTGTAAGTTCTCCATTTCAAAGTTACCAGACCTAACAAAAACTTCTTAGCAATTCAACACTCTTCTCAAATAAGCAAACTACTGATTCACTGACTTATACAATTAAAATAATTTATGATTAAGTATGCTAATAGTTGCAAACACAGACTGTGGCTTTAACATAAATGTAAGCTTGAAATGGGTGTATTATATACACTTGCACGCATACACACAGTTCTTAGTTAAAAGTGTGCTTATGTAATTTTGGAGGTTAAATTTTGAGTTACTTAGTGACCCAAAATATATTTCATATTTTGTCCTCAGAATTTAACATTTTCTTAAATAAATAAAACGCCAGGTAAATCTCCTTTAGTATTATTGTACGGGAAACCTGTAAAGTTTGTGCCAGTTGTTTGATTATTTGTCATATGTCAAAAGTAAACAATGTAAATCTCTAAAAACTCAAACATTTTAGGAAAGTACAGCTATGATAACTTGCCAAACATTAGACACAAACTAAAAAGTGACGACAAAGTACAGTTTCCACTGATATATTTGAAGATTTTGAAAGACAATGATAGGATATCAGAGTCATCAGAATAAGAAAATAATCATTTTAAGCGAAAATCTCCTTGGAGATGGGGTGTAAACTCTCTGTCAGCAAACTTACCTCATTGTCTGAATTGTTTGCTGCCTCTCCCATCTTCTTCGTCATCCTCCTCCTCACTGGGCTTGAGGAGGGCATTGACACTGGGTCCTCTTCCTCAGCATCAGTGTAGGAGGAGGCTAGGCAATCATTCCAGTTCAAGTCGCTCGTCTTGGGCAATAGCATCCATTATAATCCATTACATAAAGCCACACGCAATGTGCTGGCCCTGTTAGACAATTATGTTACCATTACCACTCATATGATGGGAGCATCCACACACTGCAATATACATTTATTGATAAATGAATCAACTTATTTATTGAAAAAATAATTAAGAAATGAACACATTTGGACTGTGTGGATGCATTTCATATCTTTACGTACTGTGTCTTTTATCTCCAGCACCTCCAACAAGCTTTTGTTTAGTGAGCAGTGATCTGTAGATATTGACCCATTGTAAAATTCAACATGAAATCAGTATTTGATTGTTTTCCCTAAATATCTTTTGCAAAGATGTGTCTTCTGTGCGTAACAAATTACGTCAGAAACAAAGAGTCAACTTCTTACCCTGATTTGCATCAATGAGGGGTCCGTCTCCTTTGTCCATTCAAATTAAAAGATACAACAAATAAAATACTAATCTTAAATTCACATTACCATAGCATCTATCCTCATTATTTACATTTCATATTTTCAGTACATTACAGTATTGTCTACCCTACCCATACGGAAAAAGATCATTCTTATCACTACAAATCCTCACATTGTACGTTTGGTATGTTACTGGTGTATAAAAATATGTCAACAATGGTGACAATTTATTCATTTATCTGGATGCCCACTACTTGACCCCAATCCGAATAATCCACGTTCATGTTCAGGGTCCTTTCATTTTCTTTTATTATCAGAGATAGCGACAAAGCTGAATTTTTTTCACCAAGTTTTACTATAACATTACATATGCAGCAAATTCACTCATTTGTGCTGTTTTAATATTTAACAATATTTTCATTTGCAATTTGTTTGTAACATTGCAAGAAATATCAGTGCAAGTGAAATTCAGAGTAGAGGCGTTTGCCTCAGGACTGTGTGTCCTAGTATCTGTGTTGCTAAGTCAAAGTCTTACACTAAGTCAACATAATGGCCAAGAATCCATGCTCTCTCTTTCCTGTCATTCTTTGACATATGTTATCTAATAGATAAGAAAGCTGAAGAAGTCATTTTTCATGCGAGACAAGTGGAACCATTAAAAGCCTCACTTGCTGTCGGACCCCCTGCTGTTTCTAAAACCATGACAAATGGCTCTCCCTGCATTCCTGATATCTATCTGATATCCTAATAACCTGTGTCTGCCTACTATAGAAATACATATATGCATACTCAGCAGGGGTAGAGAACTGACTCTCTGATGCTGTAGGCATGTGAGATAAGATTAATGAAACACCAGTTTATAAGTTCATCCAGCTGCAAAAAAAAGGAGATAAAAGGCTGATTGATCTCACATTTAATCTGAGCCTGAAATGCAATGTACTATACTGTATGTTGTAAAATGATATACCCATGAGGAAATTTCATGATAAAATGAAAAAGCTAACAAAAATGTGTACATTACACTTTGGCCTCCTGCTGAGAAAAGAATATCAGATTAATAAAGTATAATTTTTGTGAATAAATTATTCCTATAGCATCCTACTTCCTTTATGTTTTTATCTACATGGAACAGCATAGAAAGTCACAAAAGGAAGAGCACTTTCACGGGCTGTTTCATTCACAGTTCCATACGTTATGTCTCATCCCACAAGCAGCACTGGCTAAGAACACTTTCAACCCCTTTTACATCAATACTGGGTGACTTTGCCACATGTAAACAGTGGTTCAAACGATGCCCACACACCTCTGCACATGTGCTTTGGTGTTTAGAATAAGATGCACTGATATTCAACAGGAACTGGAAAAAAAATCCCCCTTCGCACATTCTCTGTCAGAATCTGGGGGCCATTTCCTCTCTCTCTCTCTCTCTCTCGCTCTCTCTCTCTATGCGTTTGCATGCACCTGTTTTATGTTTCTTAGCTATCGACTCTGGAGGTCTTTTGCGAAGCAGGTTGCAGAGTCCAATAGTCAACAGATGCCTTCTCGCAGGGTCAAGATTAGCCTACAGGCTGTATGTAAGAGAGAAAAAGTGAGAGAAATCATCAAACCATCAGAGTCACCATCCTTTTCATGTGTGCATCTGATGTTAATTTTACTTTTCTCCATGTTAAGCTCAAAAATGAAATAAAATAAACTTAAAACACAAGATTCATTACCAGTACAGCTGGTTTGTCTGTTTGATTTAGTTGTTGTTTTGTGCTTTATTAGGTTGTATGTACATATTTTGGTAATCATGAGTGTTAGTGAGTGAGTTGCACTTTCATCTGCTGGAGATCTCTAATTGGAGTAGACACAGCACTTGTCACACATTTAACCAATCAGTTAGCAAAGCCCTCTGGCAAGGCAGAATCTATGGTGTGTGTGTATGTGTGTGTGTGTGTGTGTGTGTGGTATGACCTCAGGTTGCCAATTCTTAGACCCAAATGACATCCAGAAGCACTCAATCAGGCCTCTCACCGAGGACTGGAAACCATTTCACCTCAATAGGCCCAAAGTCAAGAGCAAGGGGCTTTAACACCTGAGAGTGAGAGAGACAGAGAGGAATGTTGTGTATGAATATACTGAACACCAAGTTAAGTCATGTTTGGATTCAAATATATGTTCCCTCTAGACTTTTTGATAACACTTGGGTAATAAAGGACATCTGTAAGTTTTGATTACAGTATGATATTTGTCACCAGGACATATTTTATATTATTACAACAGAGTTTTATTATATCGTCATTTATTATCTGTTTATACACCAGCATCCACATATGGGTGTTTCACAGGAGGAGTTATAGTTAATACTATAAAGGCTTTATGTTGTACTGACCTGCACTTTTCTCTGTTCTCTTTTCAAAAATCAAATTTTACAATCACAGACAATATCACAAAGTTACTGTCCAAATTACCCCAAAATACCAACTGATATGCAGCATTTTAAGTTAAAATTTTTGCATAACATGACATGTTTCATAATGCTATGATATCAGTTATGATATCAAATGCAGATTCACAGATTTAAATTTTCCCTTCAAATTATAACAATGCATCATTTATGCACTGTTATAATTTGCAACATTTGGTTTTATTTCCAACATATTTACTTTTAAGTAAGAGGTGATAAACTTGGCATTTCATAGTCTAATCAAAATGTGTGTAGCCATGATGTAAGAAAACTGTAGGAGTTATGTATGTTAGGTATCATGTATACCAACACTTCTCAGCATCCCTTATTCATCGTGGGCTGGCAGAAGTACTGTGAGTGTGGACAGACTGTTAAACAGTTAATCCACCCGAAACCATCACCTGTTTCTACATAGAAGAAAAAAATGCTCACAAACAACCTGCTCCTGTTAAGCAGCAAAAGGGAAAGATAGTGTGTGTGTAACCTTGGGGTTAGCCAATGGCATCACTGGCCAAGCCCACTTATAAACTCGCTATTTAAAGTATGTGATTGAAACACAAACCCAGAAATCACCAATATCCCACTGCAGTGCAGTATATACAGTACAGTATGCAGGTAAAATTAGTACATTTGTATCTCTACAGTGATGTGTATTTATAATATAATTATTGTTATGATTTACATAATCATAAGAGTGTAAAAATGTATGAAAGAATAGAATCAACATGACCACAAAAAGTGTATCATTAAAACAGTATACAAAGTGAAAGACAATGTGACTGAATGGAAAGTCACCATAAAAGGATTTATTAGATTACATATGGGGGGCTTGTTCCATTGTTTCACTACTGGTATACTGTATGAATGTGAATGGAAAGGATTTATTCTGGGTGAGTGCAAAAATCTAGGAGAATTCAGGAAGGGTGTCAAAACTGGCAACAGCCTAGAGTCGTTATGGCAGCACTTCCTGGTTAATGGTGTATGAAGAGCCTTTGATCGCCTTTCAGAGCCTTAAGCCACCATCACTGCAAAGCAAAAAGTAGAAAAATGTGTTGAGGCCAGCAAATGACTTGCTAATTATCAAAAATACCCTTTTTGTACAGTGGTTATCTACAAAATGAGTTTAAAATAGCTTCCTTAGTCTGTCCAAACACATACAATGTGATTGAATTTAACTACAATCTCTTGCAAGCCTGTCTGAGTGTTTTTGATCTTAATTTTCATTTTCAGCATCACAGTTTACTGTTAAGGCTTTGAGTCACTACTTGATTTACGTTACAGATAAAACACGACCAGCAGCTGCTACCAAGCTGCTCTTTTCTCGACCAAACTCAGAAACTATTTTTGAACATTTCCATAACCTTTCATCAGGAATACGGCATGTGATACCATCTGTGCTGTATAAATGGCCTTCATTAAAGGGCAGGTTCCTTTATCCTGCCTGCTTATGAAGGTTGCATCCATATAAAAGCAATGAAAAAAAGAAAGAAACTTAATATGAAATCTGTCCACTGCACACTGTACTCTGGATGTCACAAGTTCAAAAACACAATAAATATATATATTACCATTAACAAATGTGAAATGTAGACTGAATTACAAATTATGTATGAAATATAGAATATCAATTGAAAAGCATTAGAAGTACCAAGTGTTGGTGTTGGTATCAGTAAATCTTAACAACAGTGTTGCAAGTTTGAGTTTTCATGCTTGAGTTGTGTTTCCGTAAGAGCATTAATGTCTTATCAGGCTTATTATCATCCACTGCTGGTATGCATAGCTGGAACATTATATTCACACTTAATTTAACCTCTTACCAGACACGAACACATTTGCACTTCAAGCTCAGTAAATTAGGACGGAAAAAGTGAGGTAGAAAAAACCTCCGGCTCCAATATGTATTTTTTATTAGTAAATATGATGTATTTTGCCCAGGGCTAGTCTCTTTCATTTCAGCCTGCTGCCAAACGCCAAAGCCCAGGGTAAATTAATACAAACCATGAAGCCATGTGCCATTAAACTGGACTCAAAATCCTGGCAGAGCACCAGACGCCCATTATTATTTATTAATTTAGTTTTAATTCTGCAAATGCTTTGCAGATGTTTCACATACCTCGTGTTTTTTGGGAGACGATGTGAAAGAATAGTAGTGGTACCTCACATGTGCTGAATGTTTTTTTCCCCTCTCACTTACTTGTAGCAGGGAAAAATGCTGCAGCTTTTAAAATGTAGTCTGTTTTAGTTTATTTTCAGGTGCGCATCTATCTGGAATTCCCTTGTACCATCTGTGATTGAGTGAGATAGAATTTGTACTGATCTAAGTAAGCGACCATGAATAATTCTGGCTTTTCTTTCTCTTCATGTCTTTGTACTCAAGACATGGAAGTTGACATTAGAGTTAGTCACAGATTTCATGAGTATGCCATGTATCTATAAGGAAGTTTATATTGAATATGTTACAATCCTGGTTTAAGGGTAGCTTTTAACCCTGTGCTTTTAGGATTAAAAAAAACCTAGCCAAAGTGGTACAAAACATTGTGTTGTGTGACTAAATGTTGTGTCACCACTATGCTCTATAGATCTGAAAACCATCTTTCCTCTGAAAAGGGTGGTCATTAAATCCATCTGGCTGTGCATATATGTGCTTACATACGGGAACAAAAACACATTAAAGTCATATACTGCCTGCACAAACACACAAAGTACAGTACAATCATAATGACTAACTTTGACCACATTAATACTGTAGAACACCAATAAGACCACAACAGTCCAAACCAGAACTGTTTATAGAGACCTTACTGTTTTCTCCTAAACCAAAGCAGAAGACCGCTTCTGTAATGGAGGCTGTTTGAAGTCCTTAATCAGTTTTTAATGGTACGGAGTGAGGTGGATATTAACTACTACATGTGTGGTTTTATGGTTACTTGCCATTGCAGTAGTTTGCGTGCTATATTAAGCCATGCCAGATGCACTTAACCCTAGCTGGCTAATGATAGTAATAAACAGGTGCTCTGCTAAATATTTTCTCTTTTGTAAAGCAGAATCTGACATTTAGTTCCTCCGAATGGTTGCGACTGTTGGCCTGTTGACTTGGAAGAAGAATTAGTGGATGCTGCGTGTTTTCCATGTGCGGCCTTTAGG
This sequence comes from Oplegnathus fasciatus, assembly GCA_003416845.1. Classification (NCBI taxonomy): domain Eukaryota; kingdom Metazoa; phylum Chordata; class Actinopteri; order Centrarchiformes; family Oplegnathidae; genus Oplegnathus; species Oplegnathus fasciatus. The sequence continues at coordinate 169,636 of NTHP01000545.1, forward strand.
GAGGTCAGTGAGGGTTTGTGGATGTATTTTTGTGTTTTGCTTTGTACATGTGTATGATTGGAAGGGCAGTGATGACTCAAGTTATGAGACACATATATATGTCTAATGTGGCAAATGTGGGTTTTGTTCTGCATGTATGTGTGTCCACTGTTTGGCAGCTGAGTCAGTCTTACTGGAACTTGGCCTTGTGGTTAGCAGTTAACTCTCATGCACAATGACAGAAAATGAGAAAGCTGCTTGAATAGCTCTGTAAGGCTGTACAATGCTTTGAGCTAAATGCTAACATCAGCATGCTAACATGTTCACAATCACAATGCTAACAGTATGTTTGCCATGTTCTCCATCATGTATGTATTTTAGCATGCTAACATGTGCTCATTAGCACTAAACACAAAGTGCAGCTGGGGAATGTCATTCGTTTGTGGGCATTTGTTGATAAATTAGTGGAGGAATTAAAATTTTGACCTGATGATGGCACTAGATGAAAACTTAAGGGATCATTGAAGTCATTAAGATTCCTCCTCTGGGGACCATGGATATCTGTACCAAATTTCATGGCAATCCATAGTTGTTGAGACATTTCACTAAAAGACTAAACTGTCAGCCTAATGGTGGTGCTAGAGGAAAGTCAGGGGTTCACCAAAGTCAATAGGGTACATCCTCATGAATGTCTATACAAAATTTCTCGACAATCCATCAAATAGTTGTTGAGATATTTCAGTCTGGACCGAAGTGGTAGATCAACTAACCAAAGACCAACAGCCTGACATTACCATTCAGAGCCACACTACTAGTGTGGCTAATAGGGCTACCAAAGATGCCTAGTTGCTTATATACCTGCTTGTTGCTCTGTTGTTTCACCTGCTTATCATTTTCTCTCTGTCTATGAGTTCTGTCTTTCTGCCTTCCTTTCTCTCTTTGCAATATAATGAGTTAAATTCATCTGTCTAGGGCCAGCTGGCTGGACTTTATAGGCCTTGAGGTGGAGACCCCTGTTGCATGTAAAAAGAGACCCTGTCTGCAAGGTGCATTGCTTTACAGGGGTCTAATCCAGCAATAAAGACATAGAAGAGAGAGAAACAGAGGGAAACAGTGAGTGTTCTTTTACATCGGCCCACTCTTTCCTTTAGACTGGTTTGATCTAGCCTCCGGTGCCATAAGGTTTAACGTAGTTTTCCATGATTTAATTGGCATTTGTTTGCCTCCAGTTTTTACACTGAGGGTCATGGGGTTTATTAAAAATTAGCAACTGTTCTGTCCCATTTATACCTCTGTTAGTACCTACCCAGTGAGACCTAACTCTTTTCTGGCCATAAGTCTCATATGCATGGACATATGATTTTATGGATTATGGTGAAAGATATTCACTCCAATCTTATGTCCCTGCGGTTAGTCCAACATTTGTGTTCATATTTCTTCTATTACTAGAAAGCATGTAGTAAAAAGCCTTACTGTACTGGGTTTAAAAATTAATAAAATGTTCAAAATTCAAGTCAGTTCATTTAGATATAAAACTCTAGTCTTATTCTCACAAAAAAAACGTATAGCTGTTTTGATGAATTATTTCCAGTTGAATAATTTAGCAGATTTCCCTCAGCATCTGCAAAATAAATTCTCATAATCTTGTACATTATAAATACACAATACGATGATCACACAAGAGCTTAAACAGTGGACGCTTCAGATGTGAAGTGAAAAGGTGCTGACTTCTACAAATGAGCAAATGTCACGATGTAGTATCCCACAGCACACTTTCATCCAAGTCCTGCAGCTGAGGCCTGTCCTGTGTTTATATGGGCTGAGCTTTCAGGGTGGTTGCAGCGGCTTTGGGCTCGTTCTGTTGTTTTCCCTCTGCACTGGCATGGCCTTGGCCACGTTTGATGGTTGATTGAACACGAAAACACTTGGCTGTGTTCTGCGAGGAAGCCGTGAAACTGTCAGCCTCCTTTCCTTCTGTGCAGTCGAGTCGAGACTGACAGTGGTGGACAGACAGATGATCTTCCAGACCTCAACACTCTAAACTTAACAATCCCATGTTGACAACCAGTAGAGTAGTGCTGAGTAGTAATTGGGCAAGTTTTGGGAAATGAGAGTCGGTCTACTTCTCAGGGCTCCTCACATTCAGCCCTCCCTCTTTCTCTCTGCAGGTCATCAGTCACACCCAGGTTAATGAGAGTTTGCCGAGGCCTGTGTGCTTGTTTACTCTCTCAAAACAGAGCTCTTAATGGAAAGCAGTAGTGCACTGAGGTGGTTCTACATTTCTAGGTGTGGATTTAATTTTAATACTGAACATTATGTTTCTTCTTCTTGTGGGAAATCATCTGAGAGCCTTGAGGAAAAACATACTTTTGTCTGAAATAATTTCTGTAAATTAAGTCAGATTGCTTCAAGTTATGCGAGGAGGGCATAAGAAAGTGAGAAATGCTTCTTTGCATGCTAAAAATCAACAGGATAACAGGGTGGAAATGACCTTTCCCTTTAATCAGTCCAGTTAGGCTGCTGTTTGGTTTTGGCTGAGCCAGTATGACAGCTGGACATGTATTAATGCTTTATTTACATTACCAGCTTAAAAATGGTCGATGTTGATCATTTTTCCTCTAGAATATCATTTTTTTTATTGTTATATGTAGTAAAATGTAAAATGACATTCTCTGCCACACTTTTTAAAAAGTCATACTTTAAACAAATGGGTTTAGTTTTTGTAGATTACATCACAGCCATTCTTGTCACTCTCATCTTGCCTGTCAGTCTTCATTGTATGTTTTGATAAAACAAGTGCCAAAAAATCACCTTTGATTTGATGGTGTAACTCTAACCAGACTCCGAGCTTTGATTATCTCCGAGGCCAGACTAAACTCTGCTTTGCAGCCAGCTGTTGGGGAAATATCCAGACACCCCAGAGATGACCCCACAATTATGAAAATGAAGTATTAATAGCTTAAAATTGCACCCAAATGGCTATCATGCAGGCACACAAGAAAAACCTGTTTGTTTTTTCTTTCCATTGAAATCATTAGCAGAGTTTGGAAAATTTTCTTGGATGAGGTTCAGAGGTATTCTGGACATTTGCAGGGTGTTAAAATGGGGAATGTGTGTGTGTGTGTGTGTGCATGTAAACCTGTCTGTATTTTTTCAGTATCTAACATCTCAACCTTAAAGCTCAATCTGACAAATATCTGGCAAATATACTGTTGCCAAGTTAGTGTCAAATTTGCGCGATCTGTGGCTGTGTGTGCGCTCAGGGCAGGGGGAGGCCTGTATATAAATTTACCTCAGCTCATGTTGAGGGCTTTATCTACATATTTTCTCCATCCATTCCATCCAACAAGCTTCAAGGCTAATGAAAACTTTATAAATGAATGGAGAAGGAGTGTATTCAACTTGTTCAGCTCAATTTCTTAATTTTGATGGATCAATGAAAATGTAACTCCAAAGCAAAGAGGACGCATTATTGGTCTATTTTGTCTAAAAACCTCAAAAGAAGCAATGTGACGCTTCTTGTGTCCCCAGTTGCAAAATGAAAGTGCCGTGTTTTATTTTCTGCAGTGTTTCAACTCAGTTTCACTTAGCTTTGCAAGGCTTCAAAGTGAAGTAATAGGAAGGAATCTTTGAAGTTTAAGAGAGTCAGAACATTGAAGACACCCTGAATAGGCAGGGGAGCAGGCTCTCATGCTATAATAGGTAGCGGTCAGAGAAAAACTCCTTAGACATTACATGCCTTTTCATCTTTTTTGGCTAGAATTCATTCTGTTTTGGTTGAGAGGGAGATATTTGGTAACACATCACTGATTTAAGTTCAGACCTGCTTTGTCTCTTCATTCGTAGAATAAAGAGTCAGAGAAATGTACTCTGCAGCATGACTTCGCAGTCTTATCATTCATCCGATTTCTATTCAACTGAAATGCATCTTGACAAAGGTCAAACATGCGCCTTTTTTATGATTACCTTGGTGCCGTTCCCTTCTGTACATGAGGGTCAAAGTACTGAGGAATGAGCAGATCAATCAGAGAGTTTGATAACAGAAATCACTCATGTTTTTTTGTAAACATGTATAGAGTGCTGCAGGAATGAGTCCTAAAACCCGGAAATGAGTTAGCACTTTTGCACTTCCGGTTCCCTCATCTTGAAGTCAGTGGGTTTTTTGAATGGGTTTTTGGTTAGATGCCTGAAATAAGGTCTGTGGTGAACACAAGCTTAAGATATTTTCACGTTTTGTTCTGCGACACAAAACACATCAGTAAATACCCCACTCGTGAATTTTGAAGCTTTTACGTGTCTTTAAAAAGANCCTTTACAGCCTCGAAGTCACGCTCTTTCAAACTAATCTAACTCAAACTTTCCAACTTGTAGCTTTATCAATTTACAGTATTTTCGATGTTGCAAGATTGAAGCTTAGTGGTGGTGACGTTGAAGTCTGCGACCGTGGTGTAGTTCGTTTATAGCCTAACGTTAGCTTTTTACTTCTGGCAATCGCATTTACGCTTCAAAAATCATAAAAGTGGTGTTCACATGTAAAGATTATCTTGCTGAACAAAACGTTTAAGTATCATAAACTTTTGTTTGCCACTGAGCTTGTTTTCTGCAATAATCCAAAACCCAATGGAAAAATCCCATAGGCTTTTTGTCGAGGGAACCAGTGCAATGCTAACTTCCGGGTTGGCCTACAAAAATACGTCATCCCTTCTGCACTCTATTTGAGTGGACCTGTATTAGTCTGGGCCCTGTGTGGCTCCTGTGTGGACCCCCAGCTCAGCCTCTCGTGACGAGCCGGGGTAAGATGGATGAGACCCTGAAAACAAGACAATTTCCTGGTCTAATCCCAGGTGGAGGCAAAGAATGGTGAGACTGGAGGAGATCCAGCACTGTGTGTGTGTGTGTGTGTGTGTGTGTGTTTACTACTGTCTTTATGTGTGGCATGAGAGGCCTTTGGTTTATACCTTTTAACATGCTTTGCAATTTTACAAGACTGATGCTGTATCCAATGTGTATTAGTATTCTTTCTTTCTTTGAACACAAAAAAACACCCACTGTGGCTTCATAATGTGAGGGTACTATAGCTGATTTTATGGCCCATTTCCTCTTCTTTCTCACTCTCTCTATTTCGCTTATTACTCCAGCGCTCAAGAGGAACATGTTGCATCTCAACAGGGACAGGCAGCATTACCTTCTTTTCGATGGGAGCTACCTCCACCACGAGTGGCCAGAGAGAGAGATTGAGTTTCCAAGCCACATATTAATTTAATCATGCAGCATTGTTAACAGATGTCACTGTACGGCGCCTGGCCCATTGATCCTTCATCAGCATGTGTTACTGCAATCAATACCCTCATTAGCGAGCTGTCAGGGCCAAGGAAATGCTTAGAGAGAAGACCTTTTTCATGTTCGATTATACTGCGAGCACTGAGCTGATGTCCAACTTTGGTGTTGGCTGAGCTTTCAGTGAGCTCTGGGAGTGTTTCACATCACACAAGGGATTTCAGACCGAAAGAAGAAACATGATTTTACATTTTGTTGGAGAGTCTGAGAAATGGACAATGTTCACGCCCGTTCTGTGGCTGATTGTAATGGGGTCTCTGGTGATTCCTGGGGTCTAGGAATGTCCCAGACGGATGCATTCACACACATACACACCAACACGTACATAGCTAAACTGCTTCTCACGTGCACAGCACACACATATAAACATATGTATAGTTGGTGTTTTGGTGCAGATATAGACTCCAGCAGACTGTGGAATACATTTACATACAGTAATGTACATACACATACACAATCCTACTGTACTGTATGTGCTGATTCACAAGAAATGTTTCATAGCAGAAATACTGTACTTACAGTAGTTTTTGGAAAATGTGCCTTTCATGTGTAGTTTAATTTATGTCCTGCTACAAGTCTTACTGATAAAAACACATATTCGATCATCGTATAAGCCGGTACACCTGACGCTCAGTATCTCTGTTTCTTATCTCACTCTGATCAGCGGTTCACTAAATCCTTTTATCTCTGTCGAAAGTCATTTGATTGAATGCCTTCAGTTTTTGGACTTTGTACGTGAGGGCTTCTACTGTGTTCTGCTGTACGAATGTCAATCTGATTGGTTGTCTGAAGCAGATATGTGAGTTGGCCTGGTCCTTTCTTGATGTTCGACTTTGAAGTCCCATGACGATTCTGTGATTCTGGTTATTGTGAAGATGTTGCTATGGCGAAGAGTTTAAAGCAATTTTATCACCACAGACAGAACGAGACAGTCACAAACACCTGTATCCTCATGTGTCTAGACATGTAAGAAATGTTGGTGCATGTACATGTGTATATGTGCATGCACTCTTACCTCCTGACGGACATTATCAGATTTGTGTAACTGCAGGCAGCCCCCTCTGCCCTCATCTGTTTGCATTTCACTATTACTTAATAGCTGCTAATAAACAATTTATGTCACTTAACTGGGGTAATACATTATATCCTGACACACGGTTGAGTAACCACCTTGACTTTCTCTCCCTCTCCTCTTCCAGTTGTTGAAAATAAAATACTTGGCGCTTGTCCACAGACAACACTGAAGCCCATTATCTTCTGCATGCTCGCTAAGGCAGCTTTGAAACGAGGGAAGTTCAGCGAGGCCTCTCTTGCTGACCAGGTATTAGGTATTGAATAACTGACCAGCATGGTAATGAAATATGGATAGTGTGTTGCTAATGAAACATGGATGCTGCTGCGGTTCAGCGAGGCTGCCGGCACAATCACCACCACATTTTGTAGATTTGTAACAGACTTTGCTGCAATTCCATAGATTTAATATAAATCCTCATAATTTGTCAGCATGTAATGCAAATGTTAAACATTATTATAGCTCAATAAAGTAGACATAACTTGTATGTGACTTGCATATGAGAACATATCTCTGGGCATCCAAAAGTTCCAGATGATAGAAAGTTATGATGATAGATTGTAATGATATGATGATGGATTACATGGTAATTTAATACACCTGAAGAGGTCCAGAGGATTTAGTAGAGAGGGTAACATATGCATGTTTTCTGCTTGCACCAGTGCACATGTATGAGCAAGCGTGCCTGCACAGACACACACAGACAGTCGCACACACAAATACCCCACTCAGCACTCACACATGTCTAAGGAAAACAAATGATTCTCCCTGTACTCCCCTTCCACACACACACACACACACATACATACATACACAAACACACACACACATACACAAACACACACATTCACATGCACTCCTCTGTGTGCTATCAGTCCTGTGTGTGTCTCCAGAGGGAAACTGTATCAGACAACAGAGTTCACGTGACCTGGGGAGTCAGCCTTCCTTAATCCTACTGTCAGCCCTAATTGGGCAGTAGGGGATTGATCTAGTATGCCCTCTGCATGTGTGCGTGTGTGTGTCTGCGTGCCCTCATAGCTGAAGTTCATTCACAGATGGACTCCTGACTTCACAGTCTAAGGAAGCTGGACAGGAGTGAAAGAAAGACAAAGTGATGTCATTTGGTCATTTTTATTAATAATCAAGCGATAAGTTCAGTTAATATTTAACTTCTCTCCACACCCCAGGTGAAATTTTAAAACTGGTCTGTCTACAGAACACGAGGCAGACTAGAATGAAACTAATACTGTCCCACACGTCATAAATACTTCATAGTTTCCCTTCTAAAAGTCAACAGATCAGACAACTCTTCATGATCTCTTCCTCAGAGTATGGTTTCTGCTATCTGTCTAACTGATAGTTACCACCATCATACTGCACATTGTACCTAAAATCAAAAGTCTATTGTACTTCACCAGTAGAGGGCAATACTGCTAAAAGTACGGTGACCAATGTCCAATTCCCCCAGAACACACAAATCACATCCATGATCCCTGTTGCCTCAGGAAGGTTGAAAGCGTTGCTTTCAGAGAAGACATATATTTGTTGAACAAAGACGGAAACTATGACAAATGATGCTGTGATGTGTCTTGTAACAGCGGAGAGAGACAGGGGAGGTAGCCCTAAATCATGGCATGCATGACCCATCATTGCATTCAAGACCAAAGGAATTCATAAGTCCAGCTAAGATCTTCCCATCCCCATCCCCTGGACCGCCATTCATCTGTGAGCTCTTTACTTTGTGAAGGAAGTGGCTGTGTCTCAGCCTGAATTATGCATTTTTAGAGAGCTAGAGGTGAACAGCTTAAAGCAAGACACAGTGCAAGATGGGGAAAAAAAGAGAACTGGATGAAAAAGTGACCAGCTGGGTGAAACTAACCAGACTTGGCACTGCAAATCGCCAAAGACATCCATCAAAAACTCCAACACGTGTGTTTTTACTGCTTTTCTGTCTCCTCTTTGGAAGGTGTAGTTCTGTGGATTTGTTTTGGCTAGAGGACAACAACTTTAGTCACACAATAAACTTCAGGAACTCTTACCACTAACACAGGATTCCCCTACTTCGTGTTAGTTTGTTTAATCATTCTCTTGCTAATAAGTTCAATTTATTTCCTTTGCTTTTTTATTTGATGCCTGCAGAGGTTCCATTGTAAAGCCTGCTACAAGCAGTTCGACCTTTGTATGACATCATGGGTACAATCACACATTTTGATTGGCTATTAGAGACCTATTCCAGTTACCACGATGACCAGGAAAGATGAGGCATATCCACCACTTTAGAAATGATTAGTTTTTGCAGAGACCAAGAAAATAATCTTGCAAGGTGTAAGAATGTGGGATGACACTTGCACTCTCCTCAGCTGTCCACCAATGCAACAATAACCCAGACTAAAATAATACATAATCAGCAAGGAAAATAGTTACTACCTCTAAAATAAAATGGAACATCATAAACTGTCTGCCATTTGTGACAAATTACTTCAAGTGTCTTCTCTTCTGTTATCCAACGTGTCCTCTGATCTAATCTAATGCAGACCCTTCACATGGTATTGTTCACAACATTTAGTAAAGAGTTGTTATGCTGCATATTATCTTGAAGACTTGTTGATCCTTGATTTTCGCAGTTTGTATTATTACTGTTACAAAAACATCATTTGATAGATGCCGAACAGATATTTTTGTTTGCTTTATTAGCCTTAACATGTAGTTGTATCCATGTACATCTTATTAAAAGTATTATTATTATTAGTGTAAATGAATTACTATCACCTTACTGGGATGGGCAGACACCCAACTACCATTATATCCAAGTTTTCAAAATTGAAAGTTCACAAAAATATTGAATATTTACCTACATTACGATCAAATATGTTTTTGTCACTCTCTCTGAAGCTTTCTTGAATGACAGATGTATTGTTCTTTAGTCCTTACAGAGAGCTGTTGTTTAGACAGGTAATGGGCTGAGAAAAACACGACAACAGAAACCACTGTTATGCCTGATCTGATTACATAGCACCAGTGTGTGTGTGTGTGTGTGTGTGAGAGAGAGAGAGAGAGAGAGAGAAAGAGAGAGAGAGAGAGAGAGAGAGAGAGTCTGTGTGCGCTCACCATAACATAACAGCAGGTTATGAGGTTAGGGTGCCTGTGTTTATTTGTTTGCCTAGCAGATGCCCTTATGCAGGGCACTCAGCTTGTGGTTCATTTAACACATCCACATATTTACACAGCTGGATATGAACTGATAAGAGCCGCTTGTGGTCAAGCAGTGTTAATGTTAACGTTAAATGGAAGGCAGAAAAGAGGTTTGACACATTTTCTTTCTTTCTGTCTTTCTTTCTTTCAACTTTTTAAACATATGAATAATTCTGCGATGTGAGATTAAAGAGGCCATGACTTCAGTTCCACATGGACTCCTCTGTCTTTCCCATCATCTATCCCTCTTTTTCCCTTATCAATCTAGCACCAGATACTTTACTCCACCACCTCTATGCCCAGATGTGCTGCTCCACATTTCCTCCCCATCTTTCCATCTCTTTCTTCCTCTCCTGCACTTCACTTCTCACCTCTCTCTCCACGGTCTATCGCTCAATTCTTTCTCCTTCACTCTCCCATCTCCATGCCCACGACTTCCACCTTACACTCTCTCCTCTGTTCTACCTTTCCAAAATTTTCCACCTCCTATATCCCTCCCTCCTCCTCCTTCTTACTTTTTCTCCATACATACAAAAGCCACATGGAGGGCCTGCTTCTAATCTTCACATGCTGGGGTCTCCATTTGTTTTGCTTGTCCAGGGACCCCACAATGCAGTTTCCAGTGCCCAGGACCCACTGAGTGCAGATTTAATTAGATAAGGCGAACGGTGGAAGGAGCTGGAAAATTGAAATTGGACATGGGGGTTTTACAAGGAGGGCTGGTTGGTCCTGGGCACTGCATGAGCCCAGCACAACAATGCACGTCACACTGAGAGGGGCAATGAGAAAGTGGAAAGGAAGGGGGAATGAGAATGAAGAATGGAGATGGCATACTTAACTCTACCCTGGTAGTCACTAAGGGTGTGTTTGGCTATTGTGCTCCCAGTCTATAGGCTGCTGGTGCCACACCTACTCATGCCACCGAGCCTGTGAGCCTCCAAAAATTGTGAAAAATGCAGACTGTGTGTTGTGCGTGTGAATAATGTGACATTCAGTACATTCCTACACCGCACGAGTGATATGCAAAGTAATCATTACAAAAAGTTTCACAAGCATGTGAAACAGCATGAGAGACGCTGCTTTTACGTGCACAAAGCTTAGTTAGTTGTTTGGTTTAAGGCAAGTAAACAATGACTTTCATTTAGGCTTGGTCATAAATGAATTAGCTTATGTTATCACTCAAGGTTAAATAAGAAACCTAAAGGAGAGTGAGAAGAATTTACTCCAGATTCTCAGACATTAAGGCAACTGTAGATACCAAAGCAGACACTCGCCAAATGTACATGGCTGCCAATCTGGTGTGCAATCTTGTCCAATCTTGTGCCAGTTTTGTTTCTTTTGGGGTTTTTTTTCTGTACATGCTTGTGTCTTAAAGCACATTAAAGATATGGATTGCAGTGTCAAAATTTACATTCATTGGATTTGGAAACTAAAATGTAATTTAATTGGCTCTGGTAGAAAGCAGTTTGAACCAACCTATTGTAGGGGTTATGGAGATGCCTGTTTTGTGTGTTGGCTGTGTATTAAACAATTAGTAAATTAGTAAAGGTGAGATTACACATAGACAATTGTGAGTGTACTTAACTTTAGTAAGAGTGGAGGTCCAGTAACACAGTGTGTCTTTATAGATACATGCAGAATTGGACTGAACATAATGTTGCCCTGGATGTCCACTGGTTGCATCCCGGCTGTGCCACAGCTCTGTCACATCCCAGTCACACACTAATGTCCACTGAAAGCATTTTACGAGTGTCTTCAAGCAGTCTGTTCTTTTGCAGATACATTTCTAATGTTGTTTTATGGTTATTGTTTTTGTGTTTTCCCTTTTCATAATCTTCATGTGTCTCACTTGTCTCACTTTTGTCCATGATTGACTTGTTTACAGTTTAAGTTAAATATTTTTTTAATCTAATGCTCGTGCTGTAAGCCTACTGTGACCGAGAGTCCAACAAACATAAACAAAAGTAATGAGATCTGCAGGAAACTACTGTAAGTGGTATAACAAAGTTCTGTCTGAGACTCTATAAGCCTAAATATTTTGACCATGCTTCTGTTTGGCTGGTGCAGCTTTGTTTTCTTTTCCCTTGTTGTGGGTTGTTTGTCTTTTTTTACCTTCTGTGAAAATATATAAAGTGTCCTTGGTTATATAGATCTGAAAAAAAATATATTCAAAAGCAAAAAATGCATACAAGCCAATTCAAAATCATATTACTGAATGAAACAATGAAACAATTGGGATATGTCTTAGTAGAGTTTGATTCGTCAATACTGCACTCAGGTCGCCAACTCGTGTTATTTGCTTTGTGTGATGTCAAAATATTATGACATTGTTTTGGTTTCCTCCAGGCTGGCGCTAAAACAATACTAGCATGTATTATGATGTCAATCTTACGTTGACAACAGAGTGTTCTCATTACCCTGCCTGTCATCACAGATTCACATTAATGTCTTGGAGACAAAATAACAAATAGGAGAACGGATGGAAAGATGCATGGATAGAGGGAGTGAATGAGAGAGACAAGAAGGGACATGGACGTGTGAAAACATCGGATAGAGAGAGGAAAGTGTTTCTCTTCGATGGACAACGAACGTCTGCTCGAAAATGAGCACAACAAGTGTTTTGTGGCTGTTGTGACCGTGGGCTGCCATCATGCAACTGCAGCTGCTGCATTTCTTAGCCAGAGTATGACTATTAGCAGCACGATTCAGCTGGGTTTGATTACAGAGCACAGGCTGTACCAGATAGTCACTTAGATTGTTCGTTTTCAATTGGCTGGTGGATGATGTTTTGATATCATTGCCGTTGATTCTTGATGAAGGCGAACGTTTTCCCAGTTTTAATCGTAACTTATTTAAAATAAAGGGTTTTCCTGCACACACTTGCAGCATCACACTGTCACACTAGCGAGATGCAGCGTTGTAAAGTGACATGTTTGATATTATTTGTGGCTCCAATTAGTTCAAGGTCTTTCTTTAAAGTATTATTGGCAGCACATGTAGTTTCAGGCATGTCTGCTGAACGGTCCACCTCACTTAACCAACATACTGAACTCTCTGTGTCATTGTAGCTGTTGTGATGCACTGCTCCTTATTGTTCATCCCCTGCCAGGCTTAATGGTTAATTACGGCGGTTTTGACTAAACAGGAGACAATCGCGCAACAAGGGCTGCAGTATAATTGTGGAGCATCCTGTGCCCTGTGGTCTGAAACAGGGTATACCACTTGTCTTTCCTTCACTGCCCTAAAGCCCCCGATGTCCATGTGTTACAATGTGTTTTATCTTTCTTTTCTTTTGAGGAGCTCTCCCTGTTGGTTCTCTTCTCCTTTTTCTCCTTTACTCTTCTTTCTGTTTTCTCCCTCCTCCTCTTTTGCAGTTTATCTCTAGAGATGCCTCCGTGTTGATCCATCCATCAGCCAGACCCTAAGGGGCCCCCATCAGTTCTGAGCTTCCTATCGCAACTTTCCCAACCATACACACACGCACACACACACACACACACACAGCTTTGAAACACAGATGTTATCTTTTATACACTTTGTAATTTTATTTGCACTGACTTTCTTTGAGAGTGCAAAGATTACGAGTGTCATTTGCTGTGTTTTTTTAATCTGTGACATAGACTGCTTCCTGTGCTGAATGTACAGTATGTAATGTATGAAAATCCTTTGGGCACTAATGACAACTAAAGACATATACAAGGGATTCCCACAGGAAACTGATCATACAAGTCCAGCTGGTCAATATGAACTTTTAACTACCTTTAACTCAATGCAGACTATTGGGTAAAATGTGTGTCCAATAGGTGATTATCAAGATAACTTCAAACACCTCCTACTAAGATATGGACCACGAGCTAATGGTCAAGTGCAGTTTTATATGATGGGAGTAGTTATCTAGTTACCACAAATCATATTTGATTAGATACATTTCTTTTAACTGCCCCCAAATTAAAGATGAAGCTATCAAAAATACTTTTACGTTTTACAGTTAAAGAAACGAGAGGGATTTTAATATAAAGATACTCGAAAATTATTTTCTTGCGACATATTTAGCATGTAATAAGAGATAAATGAATATTAATTGACACAGGGACACAGGATTAGAGCTTGGATAATATGTCATTAATAAGGCTAACATGATATTTCATAAAAATGTAATGATTTCTCCTGACATTAGCAGAGATGCTCTTAATTTCTGGCGAGGGGCTCTACTATAAAACGCTGCTCCAAACCTTGTATGTATGAATTCTAGATTGTGCATGAATAATACTGAAGCATTTAGAAGACAAATCATTTCTGCAGTGAGTTCTGCTTTGAGCGCATTATAACAGCTTACAGACTTTTCAGTACAGTAACAGGATGATTTGCCTTTGTTTTGTATTAAATATCCATCCCAGCATCACATGTTCCTGGAATAGAACAGGAAGCGTTCTCTAATGATAAAAGTAGTCGTCTCACACTTTGAAAGCACAATGCACGAGTATCACTTTTCCGCCGTCAGACATCACAGACTTGTTGTTCTGTGTGAACTGTTCTCTCTGTTTATCTTTACAGATTCCAGACGAACCCTTGCTGAAAGGACAGTGGCCAAACATCTGTGTGCTGGCACTGAGCAGCGACAGGTCTGCAGCAGATTGGTAGCGTGCACGGAAAAACATGCGGGCACACTCACATACACACACTTCTGTACGCAGACAAATGCTTGACGAGCACATGTCCACACGCATGGTCGCATACTACATACCCAGCAACACTGACATGAATTTAGCAGGTGCTCAATAAGTCAACTTTCAACACAGACATGGAGAGGTGTAACAGCTGGAGAGACATGCTAAGAGTCATGCACACCTTCCACCAACTCAAAGAAAACAATTAAGCCAAGCACGACAAATCCTGTTACAAAGCTACTATGTCCTTGAAACTAGAACCTCAAGATGTGAAAGCAAAATTAGGTTAGAAAGACCACAAAAGCAGGAAAAGGTTATCACCTAATTTCCAGGACACAGATGTGATTGTTTTAGCTGTAATACTGTTCCAGTTGGCGGCTGTTCTCAGGACTAAAGTTGTTATTAAGCCTCTCCCCCTCATGTTTTCCTTTTCAAACCATGCTTTTCTTTTGTGAAGGTTGTATATCTACGACTGAAACCATTTTCCACTGTTCGGGATGACATGGAACACCTGCTGTTCACGCACTGTGCTGAGCTCCATTCCAACATAAAGATTTTTCTTGTTCTCACTGTTACAAAGTCAAGGACACTGAAAGACAGGCCGTGATAGTGATGATGTTTACCAAACTTCTTTTCATACTTCAGTGTCTTTTTTTGGCCACTTTTCTCTCTTTTTGGCTGCAGTAAAACACATCATGTCAGATGACTATTCAGAGCAGAGGTAATAACACTGAAGACAAGCCATGGTAGTTGATATTCACAGACCGCTGCATAATCATATTCTTAAAGAGCCCAAGTAACGTTGATCTGACAGCATTGTTTTGATGTCCTCTTGTTTTCCCTGTGAAAAACAGCAGGTTTGTGTTTGGGCAGATGGACGGGAGTTGGCTGATGCTCCCTGGGGATGAAATCAACTCTGCCGTAGACCGAGGTCCATGTTTATCTTTGGGCTTTATTAGATGTTGATGTTGGCTGTGTGAGAGCACCACTTGTATAAAAAACTATTTTTAAGGGAAAAGGGAAAAGAGACGGAGAGAAAGAGGCAGGCGGGAGGAGAGGGAGGGAGAGGGAGATAGACAGCAAGAGTAGGTTTTTGGATTTCATCAACTGTACATGTAGATAAAAAGACACACGTGAACATAGGCATTTATTCTCTTGTTTTGCACATATAGCACATGCTGCATCAGAACTAAAGGAATGTAGCTGAGAAGTAGGATTTGTATGTTTGCATGAAAGGACTAAGTTTATTTCCACGACCTGAGTAACCGGGTTTAACTTTTACTGGAGTCACTTATGACCTACTGGACTGGTGTCTTAAGCTATATGTCTGATTAAAGTTGATGAAGTCAGTTATATTCTCATCTCTGGGATAAGTGCTATCCTTGGAAGGCTCAGCCAGTGGTGCAGCTGTCCGTCACACTGCTGGAGACACGGCTTATGAGTTTGGGCCTTGACACTCAGTGCAGCGCATGATTTGACCCAGTGTTGGCCCTGTGTGTGTAAGTGTATTACACTATGTGTGCTTTGTCAGCACTTGGAAAACACACTGCTCTGAACTACACCTACAGCGGGACTGTGAGAGATGTTTTTGGTTGCTTTCCATTTAAACAAGCATTAGTCATGTTTGTTCAAACCACGTGTAGAAAGCAGCCTTCTTGCAGCACGCCAGGGCATTTTTGACCTCGCAACATGCAATAGCAAAACATAAGGATTTTAACATTTCTAACCACAGTGGATTTTTGTATTTGTTAAACATAAGTCATATTTTTTGCTCATAATGACAATGTTTATTGCGGACAGCTTGTTTGTACCCAACCAAAAGCCAACCAGCAGTGCTGTTTCTGAGGGCAGGCATTTTCCAACTCATACAGTATACAGTCATAAAAGAGCTGCCTAAGTATTTTCAGAGGTATCATTATCCAAATCACCTGCGTGACACAAAGTCTAGTTGTGCAAGATCGCCACAAATCTCAATATCTAAGGTGAAAGCTAGGGTTAAGGGAGAAGGAGAGCAAAAAATAGGTATAAATGACTAAATTGAAGCAGAAAAGAACATGAGAGGAAAGAAAAATAGCAGCAAGGAGAAAAACGGGAGAGCATGGGGCATTTCTGATTGCCAGAGGTGCACCTGAGCGCTGTTTAATGATGACTCATGGGAAAACAAACTGTGGATCTAATGGGCTGAGGCCGCAGCTGGCAGACCTTTGACTGCTGCTGCCATGTTGTGTCAAACTGCAGTGATGTGGGGAGACACCAGAGGAGGGAGCATTACTCTGTCTTAACACTTAATGCCCGCATTTAGATGCTGCAGGCATTAAGTGTTGATACAAAAAGCTGCAATCAGAGCACCAAAATGTTGCCCATAGCTGCTACATGTACTATTTTTTGAAAATGCTAAATAAATGCTTATTTCTTTGGCTACCGCTGTTATGACAGACAGAGAGAGAGAGAGTCAAATGGAAGGAGAGTGAAGCAGGCGGCTGACAAACATGCTAATTAATTTTCAGATGGTCAGAGAGACAAGCAGGAAGACAGGCAGGCACACAGACTTATAGGAACAGACAGACAGACAAGCTGACGGGAAGTCTGTCAGAGGGGCAAGTACAAACACACTCATGCGAACAACAAAGTGACAAATCGCTGGGTGAATGGATGGATGGAGAGCTGAGTGAAGGACTGTGAAAATGATGGATCAACGGATGGATGTGAGAGAAGACAGATTAACACACCAAATGAAAGACGAATGGAGTTTAATGGCAGGATGCGGCGGCACACTAACACACTGACAGACAAACAGGGACCTACTCTACACGCACAGGTGCACCCAAAATGCAATTATACCATCATTTTACTTGCAATGGTTGTTTGCCAAAATAAATGCTGTTGATGTTCTGTGACAGGCGATGGTGTTTGACCTGATCAGAAAGACACACATTTTGAGAAGCAACTCTCTGATTCTCTTGTGAGAAAGACCTTGTGCACTGTGGGTTGTCCACATGCTCAGCAGAGGATATGTCACCTGCCCAGCAGCTGGTGTCAAGATACAGTTTGCCAAAATGCAGAATTAGGAGAGAGTGTGTGTTAGCATTTACTCCTGCTGCCTTGTGTATGTGTGAACATATGCGCTTGGTAAAATACATCTATGTCATCATGTGTACAAGCAGGTTTTCATGCTTGTTCAGTCCAAGACAGAACATGTTTGGCGGTGACTAGAGGTCAAGTCTGGTGCCAAACTAAACAAAGAGGTGTATCTGCTTTCCCCGCAAGAAAAAATCCTGGCAGCACTCTGGTGTCCACTGGATTTAGTTAAAACATGCTCTGTTTTTGCACAGTGGTAAACCTTGCAGGGTGCTTGTTGTATGTGCCTTGCAGAAATTGGATCAATTAGCTCTCAGCTCTAATAATGGGATTGTTGAGTTTGAATATAAATGTTTGTCTTGTCGTAAAGTTTACACTGCACACTAGCTGACTGGCCATTCCCATCACCATAACACTTTATGACTTAATGCAGAATATAAAATGCTAGAATTGCAAGTTTTACATTCTATCCATTATGTATCACAGCTCTATTCAAACAAATAAAGTATTCAATATTCTGTTTCAGAGGCCTCGCCACCTTGTTAGAAAAAACATGCCTCTCATATAGCAGGTGTTCAAGCTGAAAGCTCTGTAACTTGAAGGAAATGACAGAAGATGTTTTTGTGATATACTGTAAGTAAAGTGGTAGTAATGGGTGAGCACAGTTTAAGAGGAAGGAGCAAGAATAGGAGGGGTAAAAGAAGATGCATTGGTCCATGAGGTCATTACTGATGGTGGGCTGAAATGGACATCTCTGTTTTCCTTCTCATCCCCCGTCCGTCTGTCCACCCCCACCTTCCATATCTGTCATCCTGGTGTTATTTATTGCCTCTGTCCTCAATCCCCAGGCTTTATTTACCTGCTTTGAAACCCAAATATGTGTGTGCGAGGTGGTGTATTAATGGGGTGTCGAAAGCAAAGGGATAGGCTGGGGGAGTCGATGTACATGAGTTTACAGAGTTAGTCACCTAGTCAAGATGAATACTGAGTGCCTGTATGCCCCTTTACTGTTTGTTAACATGTTCCTCGTGTCTGCCCTCACCACCTCAAACTGCTGAGACCAGGATCAGGGTCATAGTATGAAGTACTATGAGTGAACTCCTGTATATTATAGTGCAATAAGAGATCAGTTCTTGAATAATTGATAGCAAACTTTCCTGGCGAATGACCAGAAAGTTCTGTTAATCACAGGAAAATGTTTTTTGTATGTTATTCGATGTCAACTTTCTAATGCAACATTTTAAAAATTCTCACTCTACAATACTGCAGGTCTGTGATGGGATGCAAACTTAAGGTCACGCACTCCACTGAACATGCCCATCCACCACCCCAACCTCCACACCCTTACTTTCCGCTTCTCTACATACCAGGTACACTATCTCCTGCATTTGCACTGAACGTTGGCATTGGACGTAAATCATAGGGTGCTGAATCATCCAATACAAACCTAACTTCTACGGAAACTGGGCTGTGTTCTGCTGTATCAAGTCATATTGTGCCATATCATGTTGGGTAATATATTGCTTATTCCTTTATATATGTGTCTTGCAATATCTCACTTCCAGTCCGACTGTGACAAAGCATAGGCATGATGCATTTCATCACAGTGTTAAAGCATTTTCAAAGAGTAATTGGCTCAACGGGGAACAGGAAAAATACTTAGGGGACACTGTGGTTCCAGATTGGCTCATACTTTGATTTCATCATTTGTTGTGAACAACGTGTTTACTGTTTTCTTATGGTGCCACACCATGTTTCTCACTGTACATGTCATATAACTGGCTGAGAAGTGACTAATAGTGAAATGGCGCAGTTGAAGTCAGATAGATTTATCCCTACTTTCCTAGGCAACCACTCCCACACACACTCATACAACACACACACCCATACATGCATAACCCCCCCCCCTTCTCACCCCACCTGTGGCCCATGAAATAAAGGTGCTGATGAGCAGCCCCTATCAGCAGATGCCATCTTGGCCTTGTCATCGGTGGCTTGCATGGTCACAGAGAAGGGGGCTGACGGCTTCGCCTTTCAAAGGCCCTTTGCCAGCCGCTGCCTCCCCTCAAATTCCTTCGCTCTCCATCTCTTTATGCTACATTTATTACTTGCACTTAGATAATATCCTGTCTGATCGTCCTTTTTTTCCCCTTTCAGGTCAAATTGCACTGCCTCCGAAACCACAAGCCTTTGGAATAAGAAGAGGTGTTGAAAACTTGACATCACCATCATGACCGCCATTTTCCCTTATTCACATGAATTTTCTCAGAATAGCTTTATTAACTTGGCTCAGTGCACTTGTGTTGTCAAAGTAATATATTTTAAAATTGATATATTGATATCTTATGACTCAGTGGTTACAGTCGACCAATAACCTATACTTATTGTGTTAGTATAAAGAGTAAAGCAATTTCACATCCTAATGAATACAAAAACTGCAACATAAGGCTGTAGGTCTTTACATGGTTATGCATACATGCATCAGTCCATCTGGTTCTCGCACTTGTCTTTACAAGAATCTGCACACGTTTGTCCGCATTGTCTATCCAAACGATGTGTTTGTGTCTGTGTCTGGCACACACTGTTTCATCTGGTCTGTGTGAGTGTTTGTGGGCAGTCAGTCTGTATGAGTCAAACTGAGAGTGTCAGTGTCAGCATCGCAGGAAGAAGGGTTTAACACTTTGCCCGTCTGGTCCCTGGACTCCACAGGAAACAGACGTTTTCAGAAGACACCTGGTACCTGTTTCCATTTCAAACATTTGAAGAAAAACAAATACCTGAGTGGGAAGGCAGGGGATTTCTCTCTGCTGGCCTCCATGACGTCAAACAGGGCCTCTGGTCCTTATCGCCCTGCAGAATTGACACTTACAGAAAGAGGGGGAGAAATAGAAGCAAAAAATGACCATATCACCGCTGGAGGAAATACTGAAAAAGTGCTTTACAAAGTTAATTCTCTCCAGGCAATGAATACTCCTTAAACTAAGACTTATTAGAGGTGCCATGCTGTTTTTCATTTGATTTGAAAACAAAAACTAGAATAAATCACCCACATTGCTCTTCAAATGCACTTCAATGCAATGATGATATCAGCTTGGTCTGTCTGTGTTCAGTAGAGAGAGTTCTGTGGATGATCCAGGGGCCGGAGTGTAGGGAGGTGGTTAGCCTCTACCAAAAGCCTCGACTGGAAACAGGAAATGCCCCTCCCATTAACTCCAAGTTTGAGTTATGTAATTGTTGTATCTTAGTTATGTAATTGTTGTATCTTAGCTGACTTGCTAACATGAGCTGCCTGAAAGCCTATTGTTTGGGAATCAACCGATTCTGCTCAGAGTCAGAGGGTGTGTGACTTCAATGTGCGTGCAGTCAGTGGGCCTACCATTACGCTAGCTGTTTCTGGTCAGTAAATACCTGCAAACTGTAGGCTGGCCGCTTGTTGAACCAAAATGTCTATTTCTACACCTGTTAAAAACGGCACGTGGAGGATTTGGAGTTGTTTAAAAGCACCTTTGACAGAACTGGGCTGAGTAAGGAAAGAAAGTTAACTAATTAATTTTGCTTTTGAGTAATATGTAATTAATAATGTGTAATGACTAACTGATGCTCGTCATCTTATTGGCTCTGTTCAGCACAAAGTGATTTGGATTTGGATCTGGATTTGGATTGGTTTGTTGTCATCTGGACAGTTCACCAGTTAGGAGAGAAAATCATACATTGTGTGGTATTTAAGGAACCAAATCATTTACCTTTTGACCCAGTCTTTCCCATTAAGAATATATTAAACGTGCGATTTTTATGACTGGAATCTGAGCAGTTTATGTCACAGGTATAACATGGAGAAATAATAATTTAGAAAGCTGCCTGAAATGTCAAAATTATAAATTGTGTTGGATGAGAAAGCATTATTTTTTAAATCAAGTCAATCTAAGTTTAGTGAAAAGTAAAGTTCACTCACCTCTAACTTTTATGTTTGTTGGCCACGTCTCTCCATCCACCATTTCACCCAAATTTTAGCTTTTCATCTGTTTCTTTTCCTTTTCCACCCAAATTGCAGCATAAGTGAGCAAGGCTAATTGGTTCTTATGAATGTCCATTTCTTGTTTGTTACAGTCACACGCAGGTGTGCTTAGAGTGTTCCTAATCATAGTCTACGTGTCATTCAAGTGTGTTGTGTATTGTTTTTACTCAGTTGTTCAATGGTTACAATAACTCGTTACATGTGGAGTGTCTAGTATTTGTAGTTTCCATAATCTTCAGATCTGTTCCCAGCTTAACACACTCGGTCCCTTGATAATAGCCACTAAACTGCTGCAGTTGTCTTATGACACAATTGAAATGACTCAACAGCATCATCTCCTCCCAAGGGGGAAAGTCACGAATACAACAATGATCCATCGTGTGTTAACTTCCGACTGAGTTCACCATGTCACTGTGAATTTTCTTCTGGAACAGCAGAGAAAGAGAAAGGGAAAGGAGGCCACCCATCTCACAAGAACATGTTCCAGAAACGTAACCACAAAGGACTCACTCAACAGTTCAAGATATGGTGTGATGGAGATTTTGGAAGGTGCTTTTTGGTACGCGTGTTTGGATGTGTGTGTGTGTGTGTGTGTGGCCAGAATATGATCTTTACCAAACTATCCAAGGGCTCAAAGATAAAACTATTTTGTGTTTCAAGGACAAACAATTCCAACTGACTCTTTTTAACAACTGAGACTGAACATACTCCGCAGATAGCTACTGACTCATGTGCTGAATATTGATGAATTGGGTATTGTTTTAATAATTAAATGTTGTACTAGTATTGCTTAGACTACCTGGGGACCAACTTAGACACTAATTGAAGGATATATTACACAAGTTTCAAACATTCTGACATGTAATTCACACTCTGCATCTTTAAACAGACAGCCTGTGTTCATGTACCTACAGTAGGTAAACATGCAAACGAAACTGAAAATCAAGACCAGCCGTGTCTTCTTGGCCAAGATAAAAGTCAGGTCCGATCGTTGCACGGCTGTCAGCTGCAGGGCCTGTGACTGTGTAGGCATGACGGCCACACACACTTCCACCACACACACACACACACACAATCAAGCAAGAACACGCTATTAGTCCAGCATCCATAAAACTGCCATCCCCCTCCATGAGGAAAGACACTTCCTACCATTCGCTGCAGAACAAATTTTATAGACAGTGGTTTAGTACTCTAGCTCGTAGACACTCAGAGACACAAACACACTAATGATCACACGTGTTTATAAATAGAAGGTTTGATTTCATTATATGGCATGTTCATGCATGACAACATGAAAGAAGAGCTGCATTCCCTACAAAGGCTCTAAACTGTGAGGGACAAATGAGTTAGCATGGTGGTCACAACCACAGATCCACTGCTTCCTCCCATCGCCTTGCCTTCATCCTGTTCACATCGGGCAGCCTCACCACACAGGAGGGTGACTACCCTGCTCAGAAATTAATCTTATTTACCTCTATAGACTACAGATGTAGCTTTTCTTTAAAATCTGACTTCCTAATGCTGCAGCGCCCCGAGAAGAATGAAAAGAAAACTCAAACCTGCTGATTTTTTATCAGCTGACCGATTCATTTATAGTCATCTAGTCAGAAAAAAAAAATACAGACAAGCACACATATTCGTACACTGGAAACTGTCTGAGCCAGGGATTCTTGGTACAAGCCCTGCCCCACCATGAGGAAATCTCACACGCACACATACACACTTTTCCTGTCTTCATAACTCATCCTGATGACGTAAAAACTGTACCAAAGTGTAAGCCCATGTACATGCAACATTCTACCACACAAGCATGTGCACACATAAGGGTTCACTGACAGATCAGGGAAAATCCAGGTCTATACCTGCACTATGGGAAATGGATGTTTTCTAGCGCAGCCTTGATGTGAGAAAGTCTGACCAAATGCGTTTTAATTTCATACATATTTTTTTCAAGGGTTTTCAAAAGGTGGTTGGGTGTCTGTCTGGACATTTTGCTGCTGGCACTGGTTTCTAGTGGTCACATGGTCACTAGTGACTACAGCAGTTTACTGCCAAAACCCCCACTATGGCTCAGTCTCTTCCAATGTCTTTCTCTTATAAGTATTGTCTGCAGGTGAAATGTCAGGTTGCAGAGCCTATTTTGTGGCAGTACTGATCATTTACAAAATTCAATATTGATTGAATCCATTGCATTGTTATAATTATGGTATAGATCTAGTGAAACCAGCACTCATTTGGAGGATCTTTGCTGAATTCATGAACCAGAAAAAAATATAGTGTCAAACAATAACAAGCGGTAAAATATTCTTTAGTTTAAAGTAACCTTCAAATTGTAAGCTTGATTTTTGATGATAAGAGTTTCTGTAGGCGGCGCTCCTTTGGCTATCACTGTTCTTACTCTCTTCAGTTATTCCAAACAAACGGCTGTTAGTGCTGACGCAAGTCCTTGTACGCAGGAGGATTTTTTTCCCCCAGTTAACACTTTCTGGTTAGAAGGGCAAAAGCTTTTGAGTCACTTCTGTGTTATATCAATATGTACAGCATAGTTTTCTGATGTCAGGGTAGTGGTACCAGAAATGCAGCAGTGCAGTAAGCCTGTGAAACTCTGCATTTTCACAATAGCATCATCTGTAGGTGTTCCCAGGCCGCAAAGAGCCTCACAGGCTAATCAGATAGGTGTAAAAGATATAAAAGTACACTTCCTGCTGTTTTGTTGCTCTGTGGGCCATACCTGTGGGGGTTGTGTGGGGGGTATTGTCTGCACGTGGGTGCCCACACTGCATAGGAAAGAGAGCCAAGGTATAGCCATGTGTGTTTGTGCATCTCCTCTTTGACTAGAATGGATTCATGTGTGAGTGTGTAGTAGTGCGTACAGTACGTCTGTCTGACTGTGTTTAAGTGTGTGTGCATGTTGGGGATGGCCTCGGGTAGCTGGCTGGGCTAGTAAACAGTTGTGAGAGTAGTAATTAAATACAGTTAAAGCTGCTGGTTCTGCTCTGCCGCCGCCTGACAAAGCATAGCCCACCCCTGGAGACTAGCATGTTAGCACAGTATTAGTGTTAATGTGCTTTTATGGAGACAGGGGTGTTAGTGTGTGTGTGTGTGTGTGTGTGTGTGTGTGTGGTGGGTGAGGAAGAGAGAGAGGAAAGGCCTGATTCAGACTAATGTGATTTTTTTTTCGCTTAGCCTACTTGCTGTGTTTCCTTTTTATTAGTAGTCTAAGTAGATTTTTAAAAAGTTAACCCCTTATTCATAATACAATTGAATTGTGTGAAATCAAGCTGTACTCACCGTTACATTTTAAGGACAAAATAGCAGGAGGAAGTGTTTTAAATTTTTTTGTCTCTTTGCTTGAATAGGATGTGATTGACAGGAGGAGTTCTTATGTAATCGGGGAGGTTATCTCGGCTCTCATAGTGTTGTGATTGATACGACACAATGAGCGTATCCTCCCTTAAAATGTCGACCAACCAACATTGCCATTCCTAAAGCTGTGCCGCTAGCTTTGTTAAAAATTAAACAATATCAGGAAAAAAATGTGAAAACATGACAGAAATGAAAGAACAATATAAGCAGACCCTACAAAAATGGATATGTGAGACAGCAGGGTGTGCGTGTGTGTGTGTCTGCGTGTGTGTGTGTGTGTGTGTGTGTGTGTGTGTGTATGTGCGTGTGCGTGTGTGCGTATGGCCTGCTGTGTAATTAGCCCTGTGGTCACTAGAGGTGACGAGGAGAGCAGGCCCTGGAATCCCCTCCCTTATGTCTGCGCGAAGAAATCCCAAAAGAACCCTTGCGCACACACACACACACACACACACACACTCTCTCCACCTTGAGGAGCCCCTGCCGTCCAGTCTTCATTACCCTCCAGCCCCCCTGAGGGCCGTGAGGAGGTGGGGGCAGACAGAGCTCAATCTCCCCTTCTAGCTGGAGCCCCGAGGCTGCACTGGAATTTACACCCCTGGCCCTGAGAATGGACGGGATCCACACTCCTCCACTCTCCCTTTGTTGGGGAGGAGGAGGAGGAGGAGGAGGAGGGGAGCAGTAGGCCTACATAGAGGAGGAGAAGGAGGAGGAGGAGAGTGGGAATACACAGAGGAGAAATGTAACTGATTTCCCATGTCTTCGACGGGGCTTTAGTGATACTGCCTCTCAGGGGTTTGTGAATGCTGGAGCGATGGAGCTCAGCAATGGGAAAAATCTCATTCTATTGGTCCTCTTTTCCCTCATCTTTCAACAAACGTCCTCCTTTAAAGTTTCCCCTTTTTTTTGTTTTTCACACTCCTTTGCCTTCTCCTCACTGAATGTCTCCATAGCAGTTTTCCAAAATTATACCACAAAAGTTGTAACCTCCAACGCTGATAATTTTCCTTCACTTAACAGGCCACATTACACCCATAATAACCTTAACTATTAAGGTGAAAATTAGATCAGTGCCATCATTGGCTGTCTTTGAACTACAGTGTACACAGGGGGGTCTATTGTAAATTCTTCTATAAAGAAATTTACATTGTTCTGAATTCATTAGTTCACACTCACATTGTGTGTCTGTGTGTACTGCCAGAGAGGCCCATAAAAAAGCACTTCCCCTGTAATTGAGGATGGTATCATCCCCTCCCCTCCTGTTAACAACAAACTGAGCAGTCAGACAGAATGAGAGAGAAGGAGGGAGGGAGAGAGAGAGTGAGTGAGTGATCTCCTACCACCTGAGGTCTGTGTGTGTGCGTGCTGGCCTGCTAACCATGGGTAAACACAGTAAATGGTTTTGACTGTAAAAGCTTAAGTTTGGGTGCCCTTTCTCACGAGGAGGGAGCAACCGAGCCCTGCTCATTCGGACCGGGATACCAAGACAAAACTCACACAAGCTCTATGAAATTACAATTCAGTGATGGATGGATCGGCATTGTCACTGTTGCTGACTGTGCTTCGCTCAAGTTGACGTCATTTTCAGATATCCTGGGTGGGCTTGTCTCATCTTAGCTTGATGATGCCTTTGAAAGTTCCTCACAACGTCTGTGCTTTTGGAGTCTCAATGTAGAGTGCTCTTCATATAAAATACAGTAGGCCTATATTTCTGAATGATTTTCTGGAAACGTAGAACCTTCATGCTGTTGACACCTGTGTTTAATTCTACTTACGTGAGAGTTGCCCATTCAAGTCTATTTAATGCTTTGTGAAGCCGACTCATTGTGCAATGTTTACACCAACACACTGGAACACGGGGCCCCATTGTGCCTGGTCCCGGCCCTAGAGCTCACGAACTGAGTTATACCACCGGCTGGGCCAGAGTGCCCCATTAGCTTAATGGCCGTCTAGGATTTCACAGGGGATGCATTGCTGTTATGGCTGAGAGCTTTGCGTTTCCCTTTTTATGGCTGCTTCGGATTCACAACACCCAGAAATAGGGGCTAGAGAGGAGAGGAGGAGGAGGAGGAGGAGGAGAAGAAGGAGGAGGAAGAGGTGGAGAAAACAAAACAAAACAAACATAGAGGCAACTTTACACCAGCTGGGGCTGGGCTTGGGCAGACAAGTCAGGGAGGGAGAGATGGTGCAAGAAAAAGCAACAGAGGAAGAGGCAGGAAACAAAAAAGGGAAACAGAGAGAGTGAAGGAAAAGATTTTACAATATTGAAATAATAAAACAAAGGAAGTACTGTGTGGTGAGAAAAAAAATGAGGCTGTTGTTTTATGTTTTAGCAAAGAGCCCTGAGTTTCTCTTTAAGTGTCTCTCTTGGGTATTGACTGACTTAACAACTGATGACCTGATTCTCTTTCCCATAGCTTTGACCTTTGACCTCAGTGACTTCCCCAGCTGGTCAAAAAGCAATAGGAACAAAGGGTCAAGTTCCACTTCAGCCAAGTGGTGCATGTGACATTCAGCATTTCATTTGTTTGACTTTCAGTCTTCTTTTTTCTTATATATCAGAGAATAGATGTAGAAATATGCCAGTGTCTTCACTGGCTTAGTCTTGACAAATGTGGGGATTTTAACTTCATTAACATGAATGAAACTGCCCTCATTAAATCATCCATCATTCATTTATGTTTATGTTCCTCATTTCCTTCTTTCCTTGCTTCCCTTGTTTTGTCTTTAGTCTGTATTACACGTGTATGAAAATGTAAAAAGAAGCCAGACATCCAGCCAAGAAATTCAGAATACATCAAATAGCCCAAACGTGATGTAGACTACAATAAATGACCCATTCTCTCATCCTTTGTCAATAGCCTTATATTAAAAATGTGATTCATACATTTACTAGTCCAGATGGAATGTAGAATTGATAGCTGATACCTTTTTGCAACAGACATTGATCAATAGCTCCATTATAAACCAGCATTCCTTTTTCATGAATACCACTCTGCACACTCTACTTCATTAACTGCAAGCAGGCATTTGGATGTCACAGAGGATATATGTTAATGGATTTGTACTCATTGGATTATGAGGGCCAATTACACACTGTCTTATACATCTCATGATGTGTTATTTGATGCTGCTACCAAGCACGATGACCATCTGCATTGGCAGTGAATCTATTCAGTCAAGTGTTAGGCTTCACTTAAGGACCCACAGTGTCATATCTGCTTGGCATATATTGGGCACATGGCCAAAGCTATTGAGACTAACCTCCCATGACATACGTTTGCCCTGCTATACAAAGTAACCTGATACTATTATAGGGTTCTGTGCGTGGATTGTGAACTCTGTAACTGGCCATCTGGTAGGCATTAAGGCAAAATGATTGTGATGAATTTGCTTTTATCTGAAGATGAGTAAGGCAGTGGGTAGGATGATACAAACAGCAGCACCGATGGTACCAAAGATGACGTAAGTCCTCTTTTACAGGAAAAAGATGGTTCGAATGACCATATAAGTCAGTTTTTTGTAGTTTTTTTAATCCTATCAGGATGTTGTTCAACCAAAATCCACTTGGTGAATAGTGTATAATGGCTTAGAAATGGGATCACATAACACTTTGAAGAGTTAGACATTTTGGGAAATGTGCTTTTTTACTTTACTTTTACGTTCTGTAAAGTTAAATAAAAAGATCACTCTCATGTCTGCCTGTTAAGTATGACGCTACAGCCAGGAGGACATTAGCTTACCTTAGCATAAAGACTAAGTGGTGGAAACAGCTTGCCTCACTCTACCTAAAAGTAACAAAATCTGCCTACCAGAACCTCTAAATCTCACTAATTCACACACAAACCGAAATGTAAAAACGTCATGTTGTGTTTTTTACAGAGGTTATGTGCTGTAACTACTTCTTGGCGGCTTCCAGTCCAACTCAAATTGAATTGCATTTTTTTTGTCTGCTACAGCATACATATCTGCTCTGTAAATCACTTGTCCTGCTAACATCAGTTTGCAGGCTAGAAAGCTAATCAGCTGCTCAGCTGCAGCATATTAAACTGCATGTAAACATACCTGCAAATGTCACTTGGGTCTGGTTAGATGCTGGTGTGGGCCTTACTCTTCAACACCACTAACAACACTGTCTGCCCATGACATGTAGGCTGCAGAGCAAGTTTGTTGACTTTGTCTCTCATTCCCTATGGTGACATTTTGACATTGACATTGTTGATATTATTTTTGACAACAAAAAGAATGAATGAATGGGATTTCAGTTGGACTTCAGTGCTAAGCTAATCATCTACATCATTTTTTACAAACTTTGGAAAGCTCCCTCCACAGCCACAGAAGACTTTATGATGTTATGTAACTGTTTTAACAGGCTGAGTAGGACTACTTGTGACGAATAAACTGAATTTTATGTGTAAATTTGGTGGCATGCCCCTTTAACTGACAGACATGAGCATCATATCACTCTTTGTATCTATCATTTGGCATAAAAATGTAAAGCCATTCCTTTAATGACACCCCTAAATGTTTTACTACTTTTTATGTTTTCTATAACGTTTGAGTGAGACCATGATCTGAGCATCTCTTATCTCTCTGAACATATTGATTTATTCCTTAAATTTCCCCTGTATTCGTATTTTGTAAAGATATTTCAGTCCTCACAGAGATACAAAATCTGCGGAGCGGAATTCATTTTTCATATCAGTTACACTCATTTTATTTCATTTCTACCCTCAGGACTCAGTTTTCATATCAGGAGATCATATTTGCTCCAGGTTAAGACATTTGGTATACATGAAGAAAGACGTATTGTGACTAACCTATGATTTTTTACAGCCGAAATGATCACAGTTGACATCTGCTGGTGGAAATCCTAAGCATTAAAGACAGATATTAAAGATAGAGTGGGACGATACAGTATTTAAAGAGGAGGAGCCATTTTTCTTCATGTTCAGATCTGTGGGCCAGGAGCGTTTTCACTATTGTGACCAACTTCGCTTTGATATATCTAGCATGGAGCACAATGTGGTTATTGAACTTTAGTGAGCATCTGCTTGTCATTGAGAACATGTGACTGTGATTTATGACTTAGATGCAACATCAAGACATGAATGGGACGGGATAAGAGATGACATCAGGGAATCATAAACAGAATGAAAAAAGATTCAGTGGTATTCTTCATATTTACCTTCGTGAGCCAAGGTCAGATCTTGTACCATTAGTATGACGTAAATCTTATGATACAAATCAGTAAGTGTGATAAATGTTCATACCAAGATGAGATCACGATTGCATAGGGAACGTCATTAAAGAGAGAGGGATGTTACTAAAGGGAGATGTGTCAGTTGTATTTTGTCAATTCTACCTACTGACTCACATGGACTGCAGAGTATTAGGCTGTGAGCCATCAGTTGATGTTATTATACCACAGCCATAATTCAATAGGCACTGATCTGATCTGTGTCTTTGACAGAGTTGACATTTTGCGAAAAGAAACATCACTGAAGTGGAAGTAACAGCCGCATTTTTCTAGTCACCCCGAGAATCAAAGTTAAGGGAATATCAGGACCAGCAGCCATTTAAAACATTTTTCTCTTCTCTGAGGAAAACGAATGAGCAGAAAGTAGGTTTTTAAAAGTTAGTTTCTAAGGTTTTATAGAAAAATATTTTAATAAATACAAGTTTTGTTGTAATAAATTGATGGCAACGACTTGGGAAACTGAAGAACTCAGATTAAAATCTAGTAATCCTGTTTAGATAGATACTGTAGTAATTGCAATGTAAAAAAGCACCAATGATTTACCTGCTAACTCCCCTAATTTGTAAATCTAAACATAAAGCCCATTAAGTCTAAAAACAAATCTGATATTTTGGTCACACAAGAGATCAGATTCAAGGAATATTTTTCTTGACAACTAAACCGAACAGAGGAATATACTACTTGCTAAGTATTGTTTTCAATAGCGTTGTCTTTTATCCAAATACTGCAGTAAGATGTAAGCACACCATTTTGACTGATTAAAGATTTTCGTATTACATGTTAGTGTTTACAAATTCCTCTGGTCAATATTGAGTTCCCATCAAAACATCAGATCAATTTGACATTGCATAAATATAAATAAATAAATAAATAAATAGAAAAGGTATTATTTAATGCACTCTATATATAAATTATGTATCTGTAAAAAAAAAAAGCCAAAATGTTCAATTTTCTGTACGGGGTGTATTGCACAGTTTGTGAGACATGGTTGCACACCTCCTTCTCACTCATCTCTCCCTGCGTTTTTGTCTGAAATATTTTACTATTGAAAGGATCTTTAAAACATCCAGTTACAAAAATTTTGAAAAAGGAACACTTTTCTGCAGTGTTGACCTGCAGACACAGGTCAGCACTTCAGTGTCTCCAGTGTCTGTGCCACTACAGGGACAGATGGAGGTCCATCCACTTGATACCACTCTATAAGACGTCAATAGTCCCCACTTGAATTTTACAGTAAGCACCTTCCTGTTCTTCTTTCTGTTCATCTTTTATTCTTGCCTTATAAATTTCAGTCCCTTGGCTGTCTAGAATAAGAAGGATCACTAGGATAGAAGAGAGCCCCATAAATGGCTGCATTCGCATACCTTACCCAAGTAGACTTCAGTCTCGGGTACCACCACAAAGCAGAACTGTGTACTTTGATGCAGTAAATAACACCAGCGGTTTGTCATTTGATAGAGGGCTTGAGTGTGAGAAGCATGGTACACAATAACATTTGGACATATTTTGTCAAGATAGGGTCTAGCTCAACTGCTCTAACCCAAACTGGGATTAAGCATGTCACTTACTATCAAAATAACACATGTGGTGAATTTAAGAATACATTGTACCATGAAATGAGTGAATGCTCATTCTGCTTTGCTGGATGCTCGGCTTATTTTTCCAAAAAGACTGACTCGTTTTTCAAATTGACTGACAAATGTTTTAAATGCCCCAAGCCTTGGGTAAAAAAAATACAATAAAAATTAAATTACAGTCAAAGTGAAAACAGTATTTGGCCTATTTGCAATTGATATGGGACAAATGAAGAATGAAGACTAGTGCATTACTCACAGTTAATTGGAAATCTGAACATCTGTTTTGTCTGTGTATCATGTCCTTCAGAAAAAGATGAGCTCAGTGTCACAAATAACTATTTATCTCCCGCCATCTGTAAGTGGCAGAGCAGCCAGGGCAGCTCTATCAGACTGGCACTCTTGACCCTGCATGACTCTGCTCGAGTACCAGTTCCTCTGGCCAACAGCCAGGACAGCTTAGACCACTTCAGCCAGTCTGCTACAACAGAGGAGTAATAGGAGGTATCAATGAGGTGAAGCTTGGGGGACTGCAACAGGAAAGCAGGTATCCATCATTAACGTTAATCGTCTTATTTGAAAACGTTTCAATAAAGAAAAATTAAATCTGCAACGAAAGGATGAGTTAATGTAGGAAACTGGAGATAAAGGTATGGATATTCCTCAGTTACAATAACCATACTGTGCTCATCCTACTTCTTCATTGCTTATTAAAACTAATCCTGGTTCGCTCATTCACCAACTCTGCATTCCTTCGTTCTCACTCTTGTCCTAAATCTCATTGTTTCATTCCTTCATTCTTTCCTCTCTGCCTTCGCCCTGTGTAACCCTTCTCCTCTTTTCAGTCACATATTGTTGTCTCCAAGTTTTTCTGTTTTCCCCTTGCTGCCTCTTCCTCCCCTCTCCCTCTCAGCTCACTACCCTGACACCTCACCATCAGGGAGCAGCGCTAATCTTTTTGACCCGACACATCCTACACAGGCTCTTCCGCCAGCTTAAGTAGAGGCTCTACTACAGTATGTGTGTGTCTGTTGGGGAGTCTGTGGCAGGCTAGAGTTTGTTGATGTTGTGATGGGGCTTTCTGTGGTTGTAGAGGCCTGTTTGCACGCCTCTCAGGGTCACTGATCTCTTGGTTGTGTAAGCAACATCAGAAAAGAGCAGACAGCTCTCTCTTTGAAAAGCACACGGGGCAAACACAGTGAAATCAGTTCTAATTAATAATAATAACAACTCAGTGGTTAAAAAATGGTAATTTGAGATTACATCATCTTAGAATCGCTGATTTACCAAAGCTAGTTTGTGATTTTTTACTTTGATGACATGGGCAACAAAATATTATGTTTCCCTGCTTATCTTTGTAATTAAGTACATCAATGTGCATGAATTTTTATGTAATTTAGCTATGGAGACATGTTAAATCTACAAAGAAATTACTTTTTTTACATATATTTATATTTTTTTAGCTTTGAATTATTATATTTGTATTTATTTTTTTTATAATTCTCACTGTTACTCGTGTTCTAATTATGAATAGTCATTGCAGACTAGTCTTAGCACAGCCTTAAGAATATTTCACTACACATACTGTATGTTAAACCTTTGAATAAACCTCTGAATCTTTTGATATCTAAAACATACCTGCAGGATTGACAATAAGTAATTCCTAAATAGAAAGTGAGATTTGAGAAAAAGGAGAAAACAGAAAGATTAAGGGAAAAAAAGAAAGACAGAAGGAGAGAAAACCATTTGAGTTAATTAAGAATTGTGTGTGTGTCAAGTTAGAAATTAACCAGCTACCAGCCACTGACAGATAAATGTTCAAATTCAGCAGCCATTCAATAGTAAATCGTTATTTTGTGTCTGAAATCTACCAGCCACTTTCATATTTTACCAGCATTTGGCTGGTGGCTGGTGCTAATTTCCAACCCTGGTGTGTGTGTGTGTGTGTTTGAAGGGCTAGCTCCGACGTTGTGATTTATGAGCTGAGAGCAAATTCTATCTCTAACTGACTTTTACACTTTGTCACCAGTGATAAACGAGCGGGTCACACACTTTCACCCCTAAATGAGCTAAATCTCCCTCACAAAAACACGCGTCGTCGCTCCTTCACATTTACATACTGTACATATACACACATACACACAAAAGCACAGTCCCACATCAACCGTGGACAGAAAAACAAATGCACACAAAAAAGCACTCTCCTCACCCATAAACACATGTTCACACACACTTCTCACTCATTACCCAGAACTCTCTTAAACCCCCGAGCCACCGTCCACTGACAGGCGCTTGCCCCGACTTCTCCCTGACACGTCCCCCTGGGTCAAAGGCCACCTCAGTAGTGTGAAGAGCAGGGGGGTGTTGAGGGCCCTGTGGTGCGGTTGGGGGGATCAGACTGGGGAGTGTAGTCATATTCCTTTTGGTTCCTTGTGGAGCAAAGGGCCAGGGGGACTGAAAGGGGGCACATTGTTGAAGAATACTTGTGATAATGATGTTATTTGGGTACTCGCAAGGCCTGCTCGGCAGCTGTTGACAGTAATGATGTAGTGTGTGAGCTTGTGTGTGTGTGTGTGTGTGTGTAATTAATGAATCTCACAGCTCTCCTACATACCAGCTGCTGACTGAGGCAGGAAGTGGATGATTGATGGGAATTATTGATACCTTTCTCCCTCAGAAACACACATACATGTAGCAGTACCATACTGCCCAAGGTTGCTGAATTCTTGATAGGGTTTTTAGTTTGTTGCTTTTTCTCCACCTACTCACAAATGGACTCATCAGTCATTGGTGAAGGAATGTCAATACTTCACTGTGTTTTAAGTTACCATCTCCCATATGCTCTAATTTTTTCCTTTACTGAGTGTATGCTGAGTCTTTCCAATATAAAAGCATTTTGAATTTTATTTGTAATAAAAGCCACAGAAATGGCAGTTATAATGTACGTAATGGAAGGATTGATGGATGGGATTTGGGATGATTGGTGTTATCCAATGAGAACCTCTCATTAAGGATGTTTTATTGAATTTGGTCAGAGTGGCAAACATTTTCACTAAACAAAAGGATGAAAAACATGAGATATGCTTGATGGAAAGATACAGATGATTCTTTTATCAATAAAACAATTAAAAGGGTTAGGGTTACTTCTTAAAAGTATTTAACGAACAATGAAACAAATCCAAAATATAGAAGGACATTTATATAATATTACAAATTTAGTAAAAACATCTACACTAATCACTTAAGAGTGTCTCTGTATTTTAAAGCAGATCTCTGAGTTTTTTCTGCAGGAAGAGCTGCTTGTTGTGCTACTTCATTTTTCAGCATCCCGTCCGAATGAGGCTTTAGACTAACATTCTGAATTCAACATTTTATCCATGATTTGTTAGTAAAAAGAGGATTGTGTTGAACACCTAGATGCTGCCACATCTGCTGCCACAGCAGTAGATTTCAAAATAATGATGATCTGTATTATTAATAGTAATGACAATAATAATATCTAAGTTCTGATTTTAGTCATGAGATAGATTTCCATCCTTCCACCTGGTTGTGATAAGTGTTTCCAGTGGAAATGTCTTTGCTAGAAGTGTGTTACTGAAAAGGAGATGATTAATACGCCTTTCTTCAACTTGCTTAGTGTTGTCTTCTCTATCAACAATCTCGTCCACCGTCAGAAAGTTGTAGTAGAAAAACACATGAAGACAAAACTGACCAATCACAGTTCTTGCTGTCCCCAAGTGGTATCTCTGTGGCCACATAGTCCCAACGTGTAATTACATTTTTGAAGAAGCGCACCTCAGCTATGATGTTGCCTACAGTATGGGGAATCTAGAGCCTCTATGTGCACGGACTCTGATGCTACACCACAACCCCTTAATGCACATCTATATATCCACCTTTAAGCTCTGATCACAAATCACTAACTGCTCCCCTTAGCTGAAAAAGAATGTGGGCACAAATTCAAGTTAACCCAGGGCGCCCAGCCTTTAATATTGCACTCTGGCCACAGTTTTCATGCATAATCAGTTAATCAGTGTCTTTTCACAGGGCTTTACACTGATGACGGTTGTCACTGGAAAGACTTCAAGTTGAAGACCCTTTGACTGCTTAAAATGCCTTTTTCACAAACTAAATGTGAAGCACAGAGACCTCTCTCTCCTCATAAGTAAAGATTTATTCTGTATGCACTGACCTTGCAAATCTTAGCATCTTGATATCAATGCAATGTAAAAACATGTGGGATATTCATCTACTGTAGCTGTTTTTTGAGCCAAAGCACACATGCACACACTTGCCAGACAATTATTTATTATTTCTCCATTTGCACTTATTTGCAATCAGGCCAGTAGATTGTAAAATAGATATTTACGTGTGAGAACTGTAAAGCATTTTTATTTATCGTTTTTTTAAATTATTTATTTATCTTATGACAGGTATTCTGAGGGAATGCTTTTCATCCCTCTGCCATCACAGCTTTTAGGAAAATCTTTCCAACAGCTGTAGCCATCAATAATCTTTTATTATACGGTATGAGTCAGGAGGGTATCCATGTTGACTGACATGGACTGTACTTTGCACACAATGTTCAATCCACTGCATTTTGTCCAGTCAAGTCCAGTTTACATCACAAGTGCCCTTTGGTCATACATATGCATAATAAGCATATTGGCAAGTTAAATTAAGGGACTATATTTAGACGTTGACCTTTGACCTTAACTGGCTCTAGATTTAGGGAGTTACAAATCAATCATCATTCGTGGGACATGGGGACATGGAGAGGAAGTTGGAGAACAATGAAAACAAAGAATGGAAAATAGAAGGATAGGGAGAGTGAGACACGTAGGAACTGATAGGGTACAAGAAAAAGCAATAGAAAAACAGGGGTAGCCTACACATGGCTCTGCATTAGTTCTCATGCTCCTCTGCATGTGTTCAGTGTGTGTCATGGTGTGTGTTTGTGTGTGTGTCTGTGTGTGTGTGTGTGTATTTACAGTAAAACAGGTCCTGGAACATGTGGCTGCTATTATCACCACAATCCGTGGTCAGTGCAGAGGACCCACCGCCTCTTGTGAGAGCTTGTGTGTGTTTGTGTTAGACCCATCTAAGCTGTGAGAGTGCTGTGTTTGAACTCTGAATCACGAGTTAGCCTTTATAGCACATTACTATGCCTCAGACATCATCAGCCTGTGGTTCCAGTTTTGTTATAACTGAGTCTCTTTTTTATGTGTACATGTTGCTGCTAATGTCAATAAGTAGGCTACTTTCACTCGTCACTCCAAAAGTCAGTGTTGGCAATGAAAATATTGGCATCCTGACACCCAATACACTGTAAACACTGTAAACATCACTGAGTGAAAGAAACAAGAGAGACAGTGATGGACAGTTACAGCAAAATTTAACAAAAACAGAGAGGGCAGAAGGTAAAGTTGAAGTAAGTGAGTAAAACTGAGAGACATAGAAAATGATTCGAGAAATCCTCATGTGTAAAACTGCCTGTGTTTATTCCAGCACACTCTGTCTGCCTGCTAGCAGGTCATAAAGTGGAAAGTTTCTGGCACCCGGTGGATCTGCAGCATTTTAATCGATGTGATAATTCAAAGTGATGCGATGCACATGAAGAGCTGGCAGGAATGCTCAACTCACAGCCTCAACCTGCAGACCTGTCCAGTTTTTAACATCCTACAGAGAGACTGGGGAAAAATGTCTGTTTTTAGTTTTTTGCTGTTCACTAAACTTAAACACAAAATGCAAAACAGAGAAGCTTCAAGGGCGTAGTGGGTTCACAGATTAAAGCACCTTCTGCTTTAAAACCTGGTACAGTGTATCTCTAAGTCTCAACTGTAAAACTCATAAAGCTGCATAATGTCATTTTCAAAAAGTTAATACAAAGAGAATAATGGCACAGTGGTAAGTGCTGATAGATGTTATGTTTTATGGAGGATACCTTTCATGAATTTGGTCTTAAGAAATTTAAAAGCAATTTAATACTGCAGCAATAAAAATGAGACCTTATCATATTCAGTAGGTCTAATTAAAAGAAATTAGACCTACTGAATGTAAGAAAATAATTCTCCATTTGCTTCACTAATGTACATCTGTAGGTACATCTTTGAATCATATTAACAGCCAACCCATTTTCTATACAGTTCATCCTGTTGAGACGACAATATATCTCACAATTTTCATAGAAAATAGAAAGTGAAAATTTAAACATTGGCATTGGACATTAAAGAATAGATAAAACGTAGCCCAGGGTTTTGCAGGGCTGTCCGATAATGATAGGACTGGGTTAACACGTATACAGACATCTACACAAACAGGCAATGCAATTCCAACTTCACTTGAACTGCTTGTCTTCAAACCATTGGAGGAAACTGGAACACCCAGAGAAAACTCACACAGACAGAAGGAGAACATCTGCACAGATAAAACCCAGCCAGCTGTGTGGGGCTTAAACCCAGCATCTTCTTGCTGTGAAGTGACATGGTGTGTTAAAGAGGAAGACCTATGAATTGGAGGTACTGTACATAAATACATCCATAAAATGTGAAGTGTAGCCCTCTCACCAAACATCTGTCTTCCTGATACTGTACGTTATTAAAAAAAAACAGGCGTCACAAAGCATATTTAAAATTAGAATTGGAGACCAAGTAACACCCACTTAACTCATACTAGAGTCTTCAGTAGCTGCAGTGCATCTACAGCTTGTGTTCAGTGCACTGTCTCTGTCTTGCATAGACTGTTGACAGCCAGTTGGTAAAATCAGACATCAAACAGCGAGGTCTGACGTTCGTCTGTTACATCTGTCTCAGTGCTGCTCACTGTTTATTGTTTCATCTCTACTTTATTTACTGTTGGCTTAATTATTTCCATGTTTGATCTTTTGAGGGATGTCGGGGGCAGCCATTTTCCTGATGTATCCACCCAGTCACACACGCCAAGTCCAGAGCGTGTTCATACATCCACTGTCCCACACACAGTCACACGTACACACACACAGGGCTCTCCTATTCACTTGCAGTGCAGGTGACAGAGACCTCAACCACAAGATGGATGACTGTCTGACTGCGACATCTTAAACCTGTTACCTCTGAGTGGATGTTTATTTGAATTCTCCTCCCCACTGTATCACATACAGGGGGGAATTCTCTTGAACTGCAGCAACAGGAGTGTAAATATTATGGGGAAAGCCACTGAGACATGAAATGTAGCTTTAATTACAACACTGATATATCGAGGTCAGTCTCTCAGCGCATGTGGAGGGAACTTGACCTTTCCTTTTTCTGCCCACGATTTCTTGTTTGATTTGGTGTACACACTCATTAAACAAATGTATATACTGTATTATATATGGTACAATATGTTTGTATAAGGGCAAGATATATGGTGAAGGCTAAATGGGGTGCTGGGGGCTGACTTTAAGGGAAACCCACGGTTGCGCAACCGGACGAGATATCAAAGACAAACTATGTAAAGCAATGATTCAATGATGTAATGATGTAAAAATGATTCATGAAATCTGTTCAAGCTAATGGTTCCCTTTTATCAAGTAGGTATATGAGTAAAACAGGTGTCCATGAGTTAAAAGTATTTACAATTAATGAATTAAATAAAATAATTTACTATATATTTCAAAATATTGAATAAACATGATTAAAATCCATTTTCCTGCATGACATTCAAGGCAGTATTATTGTAAGGCAACATGTTGCGTGCTTTAAATCCCCAAGAAACTTGGTTTCAGACCCCACCCTAACATCAAATATTCACGACTAAATAAGCAATAATTAAAATTCAGAAAAAAAACTACCAATTATTATTTACTAAGACATTGAAAAACTCGGCCAATCTGCTTCACAGGGACCTTGTGGGTGTGGTTCGATCAGATTTGATAGTGCCCAACAAGTCACCACATTTTCTCTCAAATGTTTTTAAACTGGTGCATGGTGCATAAAAATTTGAAAATGATTGTAGAAAAAGTTTATATTTAAAGCACTGCAATGAGTTTTACTTGATATTCCTCCAGTTGATATTGTGCCCAGTGCCTTAAAGGTTACACATGATGTGGATGTGAGATATTGCCCTGGTTTACCTGAGCCCTCAG
Source organism: Oplegnathus fasciatus (assembly GCA_003416845.1). Lineage (NCBI taxonomy): Eukaryota > Metazoa > Chordata > Actinopteri > Centrarchiformes > Oplegnathidae > Oplegnathus > Oplegnathus fasciatus. Next base: position 209,277 of record NTHP01000545.1, read on the forward strand.
CACCACAGTTCCTACTGTAAAACATGATAACCATCGCCTCCACCTACACTATCAAGATTAAACCTCTACCTGTAAAGAGAGGTGTTTAATGACATGTCCAATGTGGGACTGGCAGCCATCTATCTGTCTCTACTCCTTTCTATCTTTGGCATGAAGAGGAAGCCACGGCATATTGTAGCGTGAAGGTATGTTTTGATAAACATGTTTTAACTTTTTTTCATTTTTACATTACTTTCCATTTAACCTTTTTGATGTTGCTATGGTAACTAATATTGTACATGTAGGAGTTTTTGTTTTCAAGTGAAAAATTGAGACTTGAATGACTTTATGATAACACAATAAAAGGATTAAAGTGAAAAGGTTAAAAGTAGTAAAGTATTTGTATCATATTCATTTAAAAAAACAACTTTTTTTTTACACACAGCAAGGCACTGTTCAGCAGTGAGGAACGAGGAGGCTTTCTCTCAGGCTGCAGGTGTGTTTTCATGTGGGGTCTTTTAGGTTTAAAAGCACAGACAGGCACACTGACTCCCCCGGCTTACTGACCGGGCTTTATGCTGGTCCCCAAGGGCAAAACAATCCCTCCCCCACTTGCTATTCCCAAAAGGACACAATAGAAACTTAGAGTGGTGAAAGTATGTCAGACATACCTGTTGTTGCCATGCCTACTTCATAATTTAATAAGACATAAACCAAATGGATGAGCCGCAATAAAGATGGTATTTACTTCCCCCAGCTACATGCTCGTAACCCAATACTCAGCGCTGGTGGAATTTAAGACCTGATCTGGGCCAAGCTGGGCCGGGCCAGGCCCGTATATGCCTGCTCTGTGGCTCAGGGAACTGACAGGCTCTCAAACACAGAGGAGGGACTCTCATGATGCTTCACGGAGGAGGTCTGGTTTGATTGTGTTTTGGAAAGAGTTCAAGTAGGGCACAATGTCAAACAGCCATAACACATGAGGCATGGTACATCTGATCCTCTGCCCCTTTCTATGTAAACTTAACATGTTTCTATGGGTTTCCTCTGGGTGATACAGGAACACTTTCGTCACACACTACAAAGACATGCCAGTCAAATTGATTACTGGGGCGTGTGCAAAATTGCCAGTAAAACAACTTGAATGCACTTGTCTGTCTGTCTGTGTAAGCCCTGTGATAGACTGGCCACCTGCCCAGTGTACTACATGTCTTTGCCCAGTGCATGCTGGGATGGACTCCAGCCCTGTTGTAATGTATGACGATAATTAAATGGCTTCCATAAAGGACTTAATACTTGAGGAGATGAGTGCACAGTGATCCATGGTCATGGTAATTACAGTACATTACTTTTTGCAATGGGTACCCAGGGTCCCCCAGGCGTATGCCACAAAATGCGTTTGTAATGAGTGAAAAAATACTGTATGGGTACAGGTAAAATTAAATAGATGCAGTCTGAATGAAGAAAAAAGAAACTGAAATTAAAATAATGTTCAGTGTTGCAGTTCATTTTTACCAGTGTAATTTTATCAGTTTCAACATTTAAAAAAGCATTCACTTGTCACTTAAAGATGTAGTCTACGATTCTAATCCAAAACAGTTTTTGTCAAATTCAGTGAATATCTCCTTTCCGTTCTATGTACTGAAAAAAAAGTACGGTGTTCATACACAGCCCTGGCTCTGTAAACAAGAAACAAACAGGTTGAGCCGCCAACCCAGGTTGTCAAATACCAACGCTTTAGCCGCATTTCCACTAAACACTTCGGTATAATATGTCACAACTCGTGCTCGTGCACAGGTCAAACGAATGCTGTGCGTGAATACTCGCGCGAGTTTGAAGGACCACTGAAGGGAGGGGTGTATTTGTCTGGCTGTTGAGCTCAAATATCAACAAGCGTTCTCCATCGTGGACTACAGCTTTAAATCTCCAAATGGGGTTTGGAGATTTGCTAAACGTTGGTCGCTATAGGCGACTGCAAATGATCTCTCTGTGGGAAGTTGGAATTTTTTGAATGGCTCTGCAATGCAGAAAATTACAGAAGATCAGTTACTGTTAAATCCCAGTGCTGTGTCGGAAGAGTTGATCTGCATACAATACTAAGAATTTTGGAGAGATCAGAGCATGCGCCTTTGCTAATGCACTCTATTAACAAGGCAGGCAGGACTCTATATTACAATGCTGATGGTAAGTGTATCTCCAAGCACCCTTGAAACCACTGATGTGAAGAAAGGAAAGGTTCCACGCCATTCCAGAGTTTCCTCAAAGTTACTGAATATTCAGTTTATTACTGAAATGGTTGGATATGGAGACATGTTCAGCAGACACACTGTTATCATTATCATATGAGACATGATTCCCAGTGGACGAATGTGGTAAGGACACATACAGTATGTGCATATGTACCCTACCAATCCATCAATTAAACTTTACTCTACCCATCAGCATTCAAGCATCAATCAAGTATTTAAAAAGAGCAACTAATACTGTAGAGCACATGCAGCTGAGAATCTGTCAGCAAGCAAACAGATTAGCTTTATGGGCACAAAGTTTTCCCATCCCCAGTGGCTGTCTTGTGGTTGAGGAAAACACAATGGGATGCTTCTCACACAAAGGGTAAGCCAACAAACATAATGCTGCTCCAGTGATGTTGTACCCTAAAGAATGTGTATCAGTCATTTGGGCATATTTTAAAGCAGGACAGTCCATGTGAAAATACTGCGCCATATAAACCACAACATCGATGTTTCTATTTAGATTCATCAGTATAACCTTGATTCACTCCAGTGTGCCTAAAAATATTTGTAAAAATATTTATATTTGTAAAGAAATACAAAATATATCACCCACTTTACTGTATATAACACAGATTTATCAAATTAGACACAGTGAGTATTAATTTCAGCTCATCTGAAATATTGTAAATTTCCACTCAGACCATTCAGTCTAATTGAGCTGAACCAAGCTAAAGTTTCATTGGCTGTACTGTGTAATCAATCACCCTTCAGCCAGAACAAAATGGTAAAACAACATTAACCTCACAATATACAAACGGTGCATGTTTCATATTTGGACCAAAAGTATAAATCACATTAGATTTTTAACAATGTGACATTTCTATATGAGGTTTATTCAATCGAGCTGGAGCTGCCAGATTGTGGATTTGACTCACAGGAAATGTGAAAGTGTAGCCAAGTCTATTGTCCTGATAGTCTTTTATCCCAATAACATGGTCCCACTGTGGCGCACGGAGGAGATAAACAGTCACATAGCTGGGAAGCCACCACGACTGTTTTCTATAACTCATAACGATGCAGGGATCCCATTACAAAACAGATGGATTGAGAAACAGGGAAGGAAAGGAAGCCAGGGGAGCGAGAACAATCAGGGAAAAAGGGTTTAGACAAAGATTTAGAAACAGGATCTGAACATTCGAAGGATTGTCCTGATTAGGAAATGTCTAAATAAAACGTAATGTCTGCTGACTTTTGCAGTGGAGGGTAACACACTGTATTATGCAACCCACATCCGTAACTACACCAAGTATTGTCACTGTATCCGATAAATAAATGTGCCCAATGAGAATCCAATGTCTTAAAATGAAATACACAAATTAGATGGCGGTACCCCACTACACACACATACTGTTCCACAACCTTGTCCTCAATGCTAATCCCTATCCCCTGACTAGGCTGATATTATAAAATAAGACTTTACCGTCATGCTAGAGGCTCTGTGAGACTGTACTTTGAGCTAAATGTCAGCATGCTAAAATGCTCAGATATTTACCATGATGACAATTTTAGTTTAGCGTGTTAGAATGCTAACACTTGCTGATTAGCACAAAACACACAAGTAAAGCTGAGCCTGATGGGAGTGTCATTTGTTTTGCAGGTATTTCATCACTGGAAAAATGAGACATTTGATCTAATCATGCCGCTAGATGAAAGGCCAGGTGATGTTAGTATTGCATAGTTGTCAAGACATTTCACTCAAAACCACAAATGTCAGCGTCGTGGTAACGCTAGAGGAAAAGTCCTGGAACCATGGTTTTCTCCGTACCAAATTTAATGACAATGTAGCTCTTTCCTTTGCTAATTCCCGTTTTCCTCCATTTTGGTCTCAGGAGGGTGCGGGATGCGAGTGCTTTTTCCTCTTCACAAGGTTTGTTTGATTTGTTGATATACAACGCTGTGGGACAGATGTTTCTTAAGTTGATGAATCTGACAGCGGTTTGACCAAAATACAGGAGTTAACCACATTTGGGTCCTGTTTGATACAGATGACGTCCATCAGGAATCAGGATGTAGGTGGGGAAGTAGCGGTAAAACATGCCGGCTGGTTTTGAAGTCTGACAGAGAAATAAAAAGCCATTCAATCTTGTTTGGTATTTATAGATAACCAGCGCTTGAAGTTTGACGCTGCTTACCAGTGGTCTATGCCGGTGAACTTAGCAATACATTCTTTCATCTTTACTAGCAATCCCACCACGCCCATTCCCGCCAGCCTCCAATCCCTCACCTCTGTCATTGACCTCCAGTCTCCATGGTGGATGCACAGCTAAAGAGCCCGGGAGGCCAGGGTCACTGCTCTTGACAGGCAGCCTTCACTGATCTGTCTGTTTGCTAGACACATCAACAGGGATTTGGTTACTGTCAGCGGGGTACTTCAGAGGATGACGCGACACACACACACGCACACACAAACACACACAGTAGTATGTGGTATGAATGGATGAACGCATTCTTTCTGTTTCTTCCTCTCTCTGACGCACAGGCACAAACACACATTCAGGTCTCCTCCAATTTTGACACATAAACACTCACATTCACTATCGTCCCACTCCAAATTTCTACACAACCGCACGCACAGAGGAAAGGAGCTCGGAGGACATGAGTAAGCAGGCCCGAGGTTTGATCCTAATTACCCCATGAACAGATGTTACCTGCTACCAATTAACAGCTCTTGTCATTGCTTCTGAAATAGATGCACCGGCCTCGCTCCAACACTATTTCCATCCTGACCTTTTCCCAGTAGCTGTTTTTTCGAGGGAGTTGTTTTGTTGCCGTGAGCTCTTCCGAGCAGGAGCTGGGTGTGTTGCGCCTGTTACATCAAGAGTGTTGACAGTCTAACTCTCCAACATGCTTAAAGGCACGACGCTATATAAATTGGAAATTCAGACAAGTGGAAGTTAGTGGAATTTCCTGGTTCTGAACCTGAGGTCTTTAAGTGTTCCAGCCTGATTTTATGGAAATGTGTCAGGCTTTATAAAATGTGCACCGACACTGTTCATTTCAGTAAGTGTTGGAGTCTACAGTAGCTTGAGTTTCTACTTGAATAGGCCCTTAAATTAAAAAGCATACTGTATTTATGACTGGAATTATGTCAAAGAAACCTGTTATCTGTCACCTGCATCAGTTTGGTCAGAGTGCACCTGTGCAAGGTTAGCTAACTCAACTGGAATGTTTCAGAGATGTAATCGGAAATACAGTACTTCATTTGTTCATGTTCCTTGTTCACTTCTTTGTCCTATAGACACCAGCGTATGTTTAAGAACAGAAATGCTTATATAATTTTTGTAACACTTCTTCCTGCTCTCTCCCTCCGTCCCTTTGAGCTTTCCTCCCTTTGCTCTGGTAACCCAATCCCTGTGAATCACCAGGTGATAAATGATCACTTCTTTCCAGCAGAGTATGGGTGGCTTCGCCTGACCCTGCAGCTCGACCTCGCTCACACAGACAGACGGACAGAGAGGCAGCAGAACAACAAACTGCTATTGTCGTGAATTGGCACTGTAAGCTACCAGCTTTCTCCTCTAAACGCCGGGGATATCTGTCACACAAGCGTGTACGGCAACAGAGATTCTGTTGTGTTGCGATGTTCAACAGCAACAAAGATCAAAGTCAAGATTCTGGCTGCCATGACTTTAAGATTCAGAGGACAGATAAACAGTCTTATATGGGGTACCTAAAACATATTGCTGTTGACCCAATGACCTGTGGCAACCTGTATATTAAGAAACAACAGGAAATTACAGTCATTTAGTACACATATTAAAAAATAAAGATGCATTTACTTAGGACTGATTTGTTTGGGTTTATCAGTAATTTACACCTATCTATACCTGAATGTTATGATTCTCTCTAGATATAAAAGTAAATGTATATATCCTTAAGGTTATTACCAGAGTAGTATAATACAGTCCGTTTTATAGGTCTCGTTTCCGGCAATGGAAACCATTTTTTTGTTTTTCCTCCCATATGTTGCTGATTTCCAGTATCTTCCATTTTGGTTTCTGAGGAACGTGTTACTTCCTTGGTGCACACTCCTCTGGTATATGTATGTACTTTATCAATATAATTAGATTCAACTGAGGCATGCAATCCCTGGGAAAGACTTTCCTGAAACTGCATGTGCACACAATGTTATCAGGCCTTTCCATCTGCGATTTCAACACAGAACACATTTTCTAGACAAAAACAAGCAAAGGAGGCTCACAAACTTTGAAACAGTGTCGATATACTGTAAATACCCTCCGATTTCCATCACAATAAACCTGACATGCCCTATTGAGTGTGACACCCCTTGATCCGGTTTGAAAGTTTTAATCAGGAGTGACAAATGGATGTATTGCACTACAACAGCGCTGGAAAATTCATGATTGTCTTCATCTCGGTTAAACAACATCAAAGTCACTTAACAACCTGCACAGGATGTATTTTGGTAATGTTTCACAATAAAAAAGGAAAAATAAGGAATTGTTAAAACTGATTTTGGACACAGATAAAATAAGCAACTATGATGAAGAAATGTAACTGCCAGAGAAAACTGGCGCACACTTGAACAATGGAATTAAGTTTCCAGTGCACCTGTAAGATTCCCCAATATGACGTCGGCCTGCCCTTCAGTATGCCTGTCATGCGAGGCTCATGGGTGGCACAGCCGTGGGAAGCAGTGGTTCCTGGTCCGACACGCATTCCTGTCCCTGAGTGCACACATGAACACACACCTAGACAAAAACACACACAGACACACACAGACAGACTCCCCCAGCCCGCCCACCTGGGCTGGATGACCCACTAAACAGCTCCAATTACCAGGCACTGACAGACAGACAGATTAGGTCTGAACAAGGGTGCTGAGGCCTGCACAGACAGACAGACAGATAGAAAAGGCAGGCAGACACAGACAGAAAAACAGGTAAAAACAGCAATACGTCTGCCCCAGACAGCCACAGAGAAGGAAAGAGGGATGGGAGAGAAGGAGAATTCACAAGGGAATTCTGTCATTAATTACAGTGAGTATGTTTACATGAAGCCTTCATCAGACCAAACCAAGGTGGAGATTAGTTTGCTCTTTCACCATGACTGCGGTTCCCATGTGCCTCCCTCTACCTCCCCTCTGTGTGCGTGTGCACACACAGACACACGCACACAAAGCAATTTTCTTCCTCGAGGCAGCCACCTTCACCCTGCAGCCACCTTCACTCATGACCTAAAGCAGACTATAACAAAACCTCTGTTAACATGAAGACCTGAATGTAATGCACACACACACACAAAGACACGCACGGACACCCTCCCTCTCTGTGTCACTCTGAGTTCACACACGGCCTGACCAACAGCAGAATAAATCACTTTTCTTTTATGAAAGTTGTACAGCTGACATAGAGGGAAGGAAAAGGGAGGGAAGGAAAAACAAATGCGCAGGGTTGAATGCCAGGCCTCAGGAACAAACAGGGCATTTTCAGGGTTTAAGTGACGACCAACCAATAAATTGACTCCCAACCACTTTGACAGCGAGAAGGTACTGAGGCGTTTTGGATGATTTACTATTCAGGGAATTTGGATGTTTTTCTGTGTTTTGGCTTGTTTGGTCAGCAAAATGTTTTTTTTTTCAAGACTTTGGAAAATTGCTGCCCATGGTGGAATTTTTTTCCAATTAAGCCAGCGTTTACGCAGCAGTGGATGAAGTGATGACAGAGCACACTATGTGTTTAGACATGGGGGTGGGGGAAAGACTGCCCTTCTCATAAGGATTTTGGGGAGCAAGATTAAAACAGTGAGTTTATTGTTTGGAGAGCCTTACATGATACAGCTGATCCCCCTTGTCCCAACCCGACCACTAACCCACTCTGGTGTAGAAACACACACACATACACACACACCGATTCCTCACAGAGCACAAACTGATCTCTGCCTCTAATCATGAGGGCAACTCCGTGACAATCATCTGACAGCCGCTAAAAAACATTAAATCATGTTGTTTCCAGCAACGGGTCATGCTCACAACAGCAGCAGCGGAAATGTCAAGTGTAAAACTTTTTCCCCCCCTAATAGATCTCATGTGCGGCTTTTGTTTCTCTCAATGTCTCTTTCTTTGCCCTTTTGTCATTTTTTATGGCTGTGATATTGAATGTCTTGCATTTTGTGCTTCATTTTTTCCCCGTTCGTGTAAGTTATACCAGGGAATGAAAATGAGGCCTTTATAGGGTCCAGCATTTAAAGGGAAAGTCAAAATGAATTACTAGCTGTTAGTAGCACTAAAAGAATAACTAGCAATGCCCAGTTATTTAAATGCTGAAACAGCGGTTCTCAAACTTTCTGTCATGTCCCCCTTTGGAGGCCAAAAACAATTACAATTAAAATAATATTATCTAGACATGCTTGAGAGCATATCTTGCTCTTGCGACATGAGTCTTTTGTTTTTGCTCAATCACAATTTTTTTCTGTCAGAAGTCTGTCCAACTTGTACTTCACGCGTTGTTTTACTGTCAGAATAAATCTCGCTGACCGTAATCTTGACAGCCTGCATTAGAGCGCTCTCATCTGGTTATTGTTCCTTGATCATTTAGATTGTCTCAACTTTAGATGTGCTTCACATTTTTCCTCCTGGTTGCGGGTGACCCCCCCTTGTGTTAAAAGAAGTTACCTATTATATGGAAATTCATGTGACATTTGCTTTTTGCGAGAATACACAATAAAGCAGAGTGTGCCACAATATTTTTACCAAATCCATGTTCAATATGTGATGAAGTGCTCATATAATTTCATCAGAAGAATAACTAAATATTGTAATGTTATTATTTGATTCAATTATACAGTATATCTACAATACAACATGAACCATGTCAAAATATCAAACTTTTACTCAGGGTAAAATGAAGCATCTCTGTCAGCATAGATAAAGTCAATCCAGTTGATTTATTATTTTGGGGAAGTTGTCGGAAAGCAACAGTTTTTGATGAACAGCCGGGAGTGTTGTTATCATATGAGGTTGCCAGGGAGCCCATACTTTAGACGGAGACGCTCTGGATAAAACGTTGTTCATCAAGAAATAGTTCCTGCTTTCTACTTCACAGATATGAGGTGGTATAAAGTAGATCTTCTCATCTCACTCTCGGAAAGAAAGTGAATGAGCGTGTTTCCCTTTAAATGTCTTTTCTGGGGGCTTGCTGGGTTTTGGGGAACACATCGGAAATAACATTTACGTTACATTTTATTAAAGATAATGTGTCTCATTAATAGAAATGGTAACTGATGAGAGCAGGTTGCAGTATTCACTGGCCATAATGACAAATACCAAACGTTGCTAACAATATTTGGGATAACTGAAGGACAAACACTTTCTGTAAGGACATGCACCATAGCATGAGATACAATCGAACTAACTTCAATTAAAATATGTAAAAAAAATGTAAAGACAAGGTTTGAAAAGCAGTTCAGAGTGAATTTGAGGTGTTTTCAAGAGTGTCTGGCCAAGAAAGACTGGCTCAGCAAGTGTCTGATTAGAACCATATTTTCCCTGCTAAGTGGAAGATCGATTGAAACAGAAAACAGAGGAAAGGGAGGGAGCATGAACACGAGGACAAGAGAACTGCAGGAACCCGAGAGCAGAAAGCACAGGAAGGTAAATGAAAGAGAGAGACTCAGAACAAAGAGCAGGGGAAAGAGAGAATTGAGTTTGTGTAACTCTGTCAGGGAGCCCCTTCAACAAGTTCAACAAGCCGACTTTCTCTAAGCAGCTCATTGGATCCAGATGACAACTTCCTCACTCTGTCCAGCTCGGTGGAGTATTGATCAGCCAGGAAACCTAAACTTGGCAGAAAAAAGTGCTGCTTCTGAAAACCCAAATCAGTCATTATTTGGATTTTGTCTTTATGTGTTTTATGGTATGATGTATTGACAACTTGTTATATTTTTCACTGAGTTTAACAGATCTCCGAGGCTCTGTGGTCAAAGGGCTATGGAAACAGCTGTAGAAATTGGATGGATTACAAAACATTTGTTGTACACACGTGCCTTTTGCTTGATTTTTGTCTTTCTTGTGTTTCTTGTGATAGAAAAGGGTTTACGAGACAAATCTTGCTGCCTGGATGTGGGTTTTTGAAGTTTATTGAGCATTCAATCACCTTGTATAAGCTTTAAACAAGATATCCAATGTAAGAGCTTGGACAGACACAAATAAACCACAGAGATATGAAGTGATGTGTTTGAAGAAAAAAGAATAACCAAGTTGGATGGGATAAAATATAAGATTTACAACATGATTGTTGCTAATATTAGTTAAAGTTCTGGATAGGTGACCAACTGATTTCTATCATCTAATCTTTTATCTAGTTGCTAAACCTTATCATTTTGAAACCTCTTGGGAAATTTTGTCTTGTCTGCTCCACTCATCCCTCTCAACAGTACACTAAGATATGTATGTTTTTTGTTTGTTGTCCAAAGTCCAGTTGAGTTTCCATCTGATTTATTGTTTTCAGTGTCAGTCAAGCAAATAGTTTTCTTCCCAACATTCCTGACTTGTTAGTGGCCTAAACTCCTCATGTCATCCTGGAGTCTTTAACTACAGCAAGAGAATGAGAAAGGCTCCTTAAATTGAATTATAATTAAATTGTGATTGGTTGGTGTGGCTGTTGCTTGGCAGAGCACCAAGATATCTTAATGGTATCCACTCTCTGCTTTTTTCCCCTTTTGTTCAGACCCTTATAGCATGGCATGATGTTGTGTCATGCAATACAAAGGAGATCTACAGTATTATGGCCACTATGACAGTCCCTGTCCTTACAGTATCCACACTGCATCAATAAAGTCAGTTACTACGTTAAAACCAACTCAACAATATGCTCAACAAGTCTTTGCTGTATATCTACATCTAGATTTGACTTCTTTTGGTTTTGAACTTTGGGTGTGTGAACTTTCACTTTCAAATGTTGGAGGGTAGGAATTGCAACAGAGGATATAGAACCAAAATGATGTGTAGACAAAAAGCGCTGATAGACATTTAGGTTGACCAAAAACTTACAACATGTCATTGGGTTGAGTGACAACTATGCCCCTTCTGTTGTATGAACAACCGCTCATGCTGTGCCTCACACTGGCTCAGATTACAGTTTTGGTGTAGGTACAACAACTCTCTGAAAATTCGACAATGGTTGCCTTTTTATTGAGTTTCAAGTTTCAAGGGTCTTCAAATTAATTTGCGTATCATATGGAAACATACAGTCACATATCAACATACCAGCATAAACCACATTGGTGGAAAACATTTGGCAGTAATATATGATAGGTCTGCAAAGTTATAAATGACACCTGATTTGTTGTAAATGGGCTAAAACATAAAAAAGGCTAATTAAACCATTCAATTCATAAAGGCTGTCAGTGGCAAAATGAGCAAAACATCAGTTATTGTTCCATAAACTTTGTCCTGGTAATTTTAGATATTTATCTGTTTGTGTTGACCTGCTTCCAAGACAGGTTTTCCCCTTAGTGGCTTTTCAAGTGCTTAGTAGGTAAAAGTTGACTTGCAGTGGTCCAAACCTTTGTAAATAATTATTTTTCTTCGGTTGATGACTCAGACATCTCTGCCAGTGTATGACAACAACACCAAACATTGCTGTCATCGCCACCAGAGTCCTGTCCTGTCTCTTATGTGTTGCTGTAACAGTTTGCTGATTGCTGCTATTTTAGTTTCACAACAAGGTCAGAAAGACCAGGACTAGGTTTTTTTTAGGTGTTTTTTTTTTTTTGCATAACACCATCATTCTTCATCATGCAAAATATTGTGTAATTCCTGAAGCTCTCCAAGACTAGAATTTTAAATTGCATTACCTTCAAAATCTGAGGCTTTGCAATTTATTTAATCTATTTATGCATTTATTTATCTTATTATTATTAGTTTGTCTCAATCAAATGATGAAGAAACTTAAACTTAAAACAAAATAAAAGAATTAAGCAAGCGTGAAAAGTTTCCGAACAGAGGAGGCAAACTGTAAATGGTGATAGTACTCACCCACCTCATTTTTCTTCCATCATCAGTATCTTGTATGGAAAGAGATTAGTGCAACAAAAGTAGACATCTGAATGACTTATATTTGATTTTGCATATTAATCCACTGATGTAAAAAAAACGGAATTTGTTGAATGAATACTTGCAAAAATGTATTGTGTAATGAACAATTTTAAACTCAGTAGAATGGCTTGAAATTGAAAAGATAACATAAGAATTGAACTTTTTTTTTTTTACCATGATTTAAGTTTGCTTTTCACAAATTAGGGTTTCTTAATTTAGATTCACTTTTGTGGGACACACCCACACATCCACATCCAGGCTAGCAACAATGACCATTTCATAAAGGCCAAGGTGAAATAAATACTATGTTCATGGGTGCAATGTGTTTTTCTAGGCAAGCTGTGGTTTAGCAGACAGGGCACGAACTGAGGTTGACTGGATACCCACTGAAGGCTCCTACAGTTGCTGCTGACTGCTTTGACATGGCATAAATACTTTCTACTCTACTCTAAATACTCCTATTTTCGTTCCACACACATCTTCTCTTTTTCATGTGTTCTTCTGTTCTCTTCCTTATTTTGTAAACTAAAAGGACAGTGATTCACACAATCCTCAGTGGCATAAAGGGCCACATGTTTGTCTTATCTAAGAAAAAAAGAAACAGTGTGTTTACAGAGGGTCTGCACTTAGTCAGAAAGCTTAATTGAAGGTGAGTGTTGGTATCTGGGCTTGGCCAAAAGAATGTGCATGGCCCAAAGACTCATGGGATGTCACACCCACTCCTTGGGCTTGGTTTCAGCTGCTTTGCATGTCTAAAACAAACCACTACATCTGTTTTTACTTTGTGTTTTGTTTGCGGATTGAAAAGAGAGAAAAAAAATAGTGGCTTCAGTAAAAAATAATTACATTGGTTTTATTCTCCTGGATCTCCTGGACTGACACTGCAGAGTGATTGGTTGAAAGAGACAAAAGAGGATAGAGGAAGAGGAGCAATTGGGATGAACACAGATTTGTAGCGAGAGGGTCGTGAAAGGAGAAAATGACCAGCTCGTATGACCGTGCACATGTGCACACACACATCCTTAAACACAGACGGATAGGATTAGGATTTCCCTGAGAGTGGAAACATCAAGACATCTCTGCGTCGTTCAGCACGGCTGGAACACATTGAGGTTTACACTTCAGATCCGGACATTCAAGACATTCAAGTGGAAAACTACTTTCTCCTTTCTCTACACTATGTCATACCCAGCAACTACTACCTACACAGGATAAGGACCTCTTTTCTGTACACTTCAAAGATGGCTACCATGTTACCTGAGGACGGTGCATTAAATTCAAAGAACGAGCGATCAGCTAAACCACCTCTAGTCACATCTTTCATCGGCTCATGCTTGTTTAAATGACATCATCAGCTTTCTGTCCAATGAAAATCATTACGTTTTTTGACCTCGTGCCTTGACATAAGGCAAAGCTAATTTCTAGAACTTAATTGCAGACTTCTTAACATATAATAAAGTACTTTCTTAGCTGCCCTTGTCAAATCTTCTAAAACTGACAGGTGCAAAAAAAGATAAAAATCAGTTTTCCCATTGAATTTATCATCTGGTTTTATAATAACGCCATACTGCTGCCAAAGATTCGTAGTTCTCCCTCACAACTCTACTCAAACACGTACACACGGTCGTTTGGCTGCTCTTCATCTGTCTCCTCTCTTGGCCTATCTGCCTATCAATCTGTATTTTGAAACATTTTGGATTTAATATGGCAATACAGCTCATAGACAGGCTTCTCGATGATTTGTGTAATGACCACGTGTAGTATCCGAGAAACGCCTGGCGCGATATCTGTTGCTTATTTTTAAAACTTTTACTTACAATTACAGTTACTGCCAAAGTAAAAGCAATACTACCTCATACCAAAATATTCTTTTGAAAGGCACTGTAAAAAGACTTTCTGAAATATGCTTATTTTTGATTAAAAGTAGTTTTTGCAGATTGTTAAAAAGACAAATAATTAAGAAATTTAATGACATTGAATTTGGACTAAAACTATTAACTAACTGTTAATGACCAGCTGTGACCTCTGTCACAAAAATGACCTCTGTGGACACTAAAGTGAAGGACATGTGATTATGCAACCCGGTCTCGCCAATATGCGCACAGATAACACGACTTTTACACTTTAAATAGCGTGCAGTGCATACGCCAAAGTTAACTTTCGCGTGCAGGTGATACGCCAATCCTTACCATTCACTTCATCACACGGTTAGGTTTAGGCATGACAACAACTTGGTTAGGTTTAGGAAAACATCACGGTTTGGGTGTAAATAACGTAACTTACATCTGTAAACTAACTTACGTAACATAAATTAAGTAAGTTACGTACTTTACATACTTTACTTTACAACAAAAGTAACAACAAAAAACTTCATGTTGACTTTTGGTTGTACATGGGACACAAACTGTGGTCTCCTGGGTGAAAGTCCTGTATTTGTTTGAACCATCAACCATCCCCAACCACCTCCTAGAGCGATTTCGTCGCTATTTATATTACGTCAACATGGCGGGGGGTTAGCTGACGGGCGTATGTAATGCACACGAAACAGGCGTATGATATGCACGCAAAATTTGACTTTGGCGTACACATTGCATGTCTTTTCACATTGTAAACTCGTGTTATTTGTACGCCTTTTGGGTGCGAGTGGGCTGGATTATGTCACTGCAGCTTCATGTGAGTTTGTATCATTCAGTGATTGTGCCATACCTTAGATTTTACATACAGGTTAGTATTTGGTTTGCTTGAACTGTTAGGGCTTAAAAGGCAACACACTATCTAAATGGATTATAGTTTTGTTCCCTCTATCATACAAGAAATATGTAATATTAAGAGCCAAAGAGTCCACTGCTCTTTGACTGACTGTCAGCTGGTTTGTTGATCCATCTATGAACTTTCATCTCGAAGGGAGAAAAGGTGGAGAGGGTGGAGCATGTGGCCCTCAGCCCCAGCTGTTGCTGTTTGCATTGAGTGGACAGTAATTGCACACACACACCCACGTACACACATATAAATATTGCTGTTGGCATTCAAATGGACGACTAAAGATAGAAATCCTGACATGGGATGTGATTATGATGAGTAAGTGTTGAAAGTGAAGTCTGACATACAGTATGTATACCCCTTGTGGTTTCAAGTGTCCATCTGGCTATGACAGAATCTGTTATGGGACATGCACGCAAATAAGCACACGCACATACAGAAGACATCTTTGTTTCATATGGGAGAAAGTCATTTATTACCATAACTTTGATCTGCGTCAAAAGAAAGAAATACACATGCAGTACTGTATGTTCAAGTTGACTACATGTTTTGTGTGCACATGGTCCACATGTGAATTCATAATGAAAGTAGATGCAGCAGTGTACACACACACACAGACACACACAGTCCCAAGCCACAGGTGTGGAGAGAGTTTTGTTTGTTTGGAAGGACTTAGCTCACTCCTACTTCTCCTCTCACATTTCTCCACCTCCTCCTCCCTTTTCCTTTTTCACCCCTTCTCTGCTTTCCTCACATCCTCTCTACCACCCGTTCTCTCACCTCCTTGAAGCAGCTTCTCTGGTCCTCTCTCCTTTCCACATTTCTAAAATACCGGTTCATCTCTTTTTATTCTTCTCTCTTTGACAACTGTTCTTTCTCACCTCTTTTGCTTGTTTGTTATCCTCTCCCCTGTCCTGACACAAACTTTCACACAGACACACACATTTGGAGGAATGTCAGGAATGTGCCCGTTCCTGCAGCATCATGTTGTTGTTACACATATGACTGCAACCCCAGAACCTGACGAGTGCGAGTGTTTTTCCAGCCCATGGATGGACGGATGGATGGATGGAGGCTTAGAATGATTGATGAAGAAGTGGGACAGTGTTGACCCAGCCCTTAAAGGCTCGATGCTTAATCCAAAGGCAAACAACAAGGTGCCACCCCGACAAATAAAAGTCCAGCTTTTTTCTGTGGAACGCTTCCTCACAACACAGAGATATTTCCTGCAAAAAGTATTAAGTAGCAGTAGATTTATACACATGCATACAACCACAAGCACTACAGAAAATGGAAATTGACAGATAATGATATGCTTGGGTTTTTCTTCCAAAACTTTCAAATTTCCACAATGGCAACACTGATAATAATCAGTTGTTTCAAAGATTATCAGTAGCAAAGTTAAATATTTGAGATGTTGCATATAATTTCATACACATTGTCCTGTAATTCAGCACCAATTATTATTCTTTTCTTCTAGGCCTGTGGGCCTCAAAAATGTGAAGCTGCTTTTGTAATAATAAGCTGCAGTTTTGACAGAGCTTTGATAAAAACACAAAGTTTTTGTAAGCTAAGCTCTTTTTCTCACTGTAAACAATACACGTGGCTCTTTATCAGTGTATAAAACCTGCCCAGCGTAGGTCCAATTAGCACAGTCCCAAACCCAGACATGCCTAAGACCTCCTCCAGCGTGGGATGCAGAGGAGATTTATCTGGCTCCATGGATGGCTAACCTGATGGAAATGGAGATAACCTGCCCACTCATCCTTGTTTGGCTGATGAAGCTAAACTTCTGTCTTCACTCGTCTAACAGCTCGTGTAAACAAATATCTGTCAGTTAATGTGCATTTACTTGGCAGGCAACACATGACCTGCTTACTGTTGGTTAAGCCATCTGATTACTAGATTACAATATTAAATATAAAGAAGCAACAGACACATTTTCCCTCTGGATACTGTAAACACCAGAATGCTCAAATGTCCGGCTTGTCCTGGGTCCTGCTGAGAGTTTATAGTAGCTTCTTGAGTTATGTGTGATTAGTTTCATTTTGTAAATTTAGATACTGAGCTGAAGCTAACTTTATTCAGAAAACAACACCAAGCAGTGTATGTAATGTTAATCATCAATATGCTGTACTGCTGATGTAGCATCATATAAATTTGTGACAATAGCTAAAGCATTCAACGCTAACAAAGTTAGCTAACTAACACTAGGCTACTTACAGTAGAAGTCGAGACACTGTGCGTCTATCTTCATAACATTATATACAACTTAAACCAGCTCTATGGAGTTTTTAACTGGTTATGAAACAGTCTCAATTTAATACTGATGCCCCTATATGACCTACATAAGCAAACGAGACCAACAGAGAGAAGATCGTCCATTTCCATTAGTTTCTAATAGTTATTCTTAAAGTTATAATCTCGAATATTTTCATTTCGTTGTCTTTCGCAGCACCTTTGGCGATAATCGGTAATTGCAGGTGTGTCTTCGGAACTCACTCCAGTTTCAGAGAGCAAGTCTGTTGCATTAAAGCCTTGTTAAAAGCCTAACTGTGTGCCGCTTGCGATTTTTCCGGGAAAGACACTGCCGACACCCGGGTCGTAATACTGCAAATGAAAGGGCTTTCATCAGTGGGCCATAGGCTCAGTCACCATTGTGTTGCGTCATTCGGCAATAGATAGTGACTTAACAGACATTTATTTAAATGAAAATCTTTGAGATTATATCTTTAATGCCTGCCACCGGGTCAGATTTTCCTCGACATCAGATGAAACAGCACTGGGGTTTGCTTCAACCGCTAACTGAAGGTCTGTCTCCGGAGCTGCCGCCCGCTTTCCTCCCAGCGAAGTAGTCTCCATGCGGCGTGGAGTGAGGCGGAGGGAACACGTTAGGTGAAACACTACCGCCTTTCTCCACAGGGACCGCCAAAATCCACACAAAATGAAAAGTTCCATAGAGGTGCTTTAAAGTGTATACCTCTTGTCTTCATCAAATGAAAATAAGTCTTGGACTTTATTGTGTCAGTCTTGACATTTTATGTGTGATTTATTGTTTCTTTTCTCAAAGCGACAATGCTAAACAAACTAACCTAAAAATCTAGTAGTGCAAACGTTGTTAGTGTTAGCTTGTTAGCCTGTTTTAGTAGTTGTACATTTATTTTATGCAATATTTAAATATCTTTCTGCATTCTTTACATCCTGTGAGCCCGGTGTCACTGGGCAAATTGTGAAACAAGTGTACATCTGAATAGCGTTGCAAAACACATTGCATGCCTCCTTATCAAATCACCAGTATCCAAATCCCCTAACTTCTCTGGTTGAATGGGGAGTTAATTTCTGAGTGGCTGATGATAGTAAGCACCTCACCTCCCATCTTTCTTATCAGCTAGCTTAGCTGAGAGATGGAGGAGTCCATCTAACTGGATTTAAGCTTGTCTCCTTGTTTATCCCTCTGATTGATAATGTTCATCTGCTGAACTCTGCTCCGCATTCTCTCCCCTGGCGTTTTACAATAATGGTGACATCACAAGCCTGGAAGGCACAGTTTATTTGGACTACAGAATATTTTACAGTTAAAGATGTCTTGTTGAGAATTGGACAGATATAAATGCGTGCTGTATTATCCTGCATTGACTTGCTCTGCATTATTCTACCATAGATTAGTCCTCCATTATTCTTTTTAGCTTCACATAACAGAATGTATTGTGCATTCAATTTTGTATCCGAAGAAAATTTCAATTCAGGATGCAAAAGTGGAAATAAAACAGTTCTATTTTTTTATTATTCATCCATTCATTTTGTTATCCAGATTTAGGTCATGGTGGCAGCAGACTAAGAATGCAGTATGTCCTCAAACCTCTCTTCAAAGCATTCCCAGGCCAGCTGAAATTTATAGAATCCCTCTATGTACTGCTTTGTCCAGGGATCTCCTCCCACTCATACTGGCTGGGCATACCTTCACAGTGAGACATCTACAGTAGGAGACACCCTAATCAGAAACAACTCCTAAACACATTACACAATAAAATGTCTCTATTCAACATAAAAGAGCAATGACAACACCGAGCCCCCTCCAGGCTTTATCAATGGCTGTGTTCCAAAAATCCTCAGTAACTCCTCTCAGCTGCTTGTATCTGCAATCTTATCATACAGCTTCCACTCAAAAGCTTGACCATAAAACTGAAGGCAATTGATAAATCATTAGCTTTGCCATCTGGCCATGCTCCATTTTACCGCAGCAATCGGGTAAAACGCCCACAAAACTGTAGTCGCAGTGCAGATCCCCCTTTTACACCAGCTCCTTTTTACATTTTCTTGTGCATGAGGCCCTGAGGTTCTTGGAGGTGCTGTGTTTTACACTTTGCAGTAATTCAGACTCAGTGAGTGTCAGAGGTCAAGGGTAGGGTATATCATAAAGGCTGGATGGGTAAAAACTGTAATTAATATGAATGCAAGGTTAAAACCCTGTCTCCCCCTTATAATTATAAGCCTCTAACATATGAGTAATAATTTTGGTAACTTGCTCTGGCACTAATGATTGGCTTCCACTTTAATCTCCAAGTTAATATTTTTTAAAGGAAATAACATTTGCCTCATTTGCCATTTGCGGCTGTTTGCACAGCCGTGCTGCCTGGTGGAAGAAATAACAGCAACAGCTCAGCCTGGCATCACCAACTCATACTCCACAGCACATCCTAGGGCCATAAACTTGAATAACTCCAACCAAAGGAACATGGGGCCTCAAGGTTATGAAAACCTCTTGCTTCTCATTCTGTCCAAACTCTTTGCTTGTGGGCAGCTAACAGAATTAGACCCTCAACCTTTTTTGGTCCAGATCTGAAGGTTATGAAAACATCTGCAATTTTAATGTGATTATTTGCAGCATTTTGCTCAGTTTGGATATACTGCGGATTGTGCGGCAGTGGATGAATGAACTTATTGTGTACGAATGTATTTTTTACAACACTGAGCCCTTCGAGACCAAAATATAAATAAAACTATGGAAACACGCAGAAATCAGACAAATTACAGGGTACTGAGAGATGCATCTGTAAACCAAACTGTTTCAAACCATTCAGAGTGTGGTTATTTTGTGTAAAAGTAAGGCAGATTTGTATTACCTGAAGATGAATGATTTCCATTGTGCATCTGATCTGCTGGGTAAACTATCACAAAACAAAGATTGTGTTCTCTCCTGAATCTGAATGTTGTTTCCAATTGTGTACCGCATGCTTTAATGTGCAAGTTTGTTTTGCAGTAGCACGCACACACAGAGGAGAGGATGTGGTATACTGTCAAGAACAAAGGTGTGTACACCACGGTGCTATGGCATGCATCACTTAATATTATTCCAAAATGAAATGTCTCATGTGGTATAAAATCAGACAGATCTGCTCTGGAATGTGTTTAGCCGGTCAGCTCTGTTTTGTCTGAGGTCTAAATGATCTTGATTGGAATGCAAGTGTTCATAATTTATTAAGCAAACTGAAAAAGAAGTCACTGGCAACACACAGTAACACTGAAGGACTCAACCCGAGTGAAAAACACCAAGCCAAGGATTTTTTTGAAGGTTTTGGCTGACCTTTCAGACCAAAGAGCTGTTTATCTTAAATGTTAGGAAATGAAACCATTTGTGTTTGCTTGAATTATCCCTGATTGGAGCCAGATATACCAAATGAGATGCTAGAAAAATGTTTCTCATTCAAGGTGAAATAACAAATTAGATAAAGTTCCATTGTTTTTTCCCCTCTATCTCTGTTCATTGATAACAATCTTTTAGAGCTATTCAATATACCTGTCAAAGCAAACACAGAACAAAACACATTAACATCACTCACAATTAGTCTTCTTATATTGATGTTTTCCTTTAAAGGGTGAGGCTGACAGAGAGTTCTAAACTCAGATTGGCCCGAATACACCAAAACACATATCTGGTTTTATACTGCTGGTTTGAGAGGACAAGGGAAGTTGGAGAGATGACATATAAAGATATGTCTATCAGTCATCTCTTCATGTAGAACTGAAAATATGTGTGTGAAGCTGATATTGTTACAGCAAAGAAAAAATCCACACAGGATCAGTCAATTCAGTTTAATTTATTTGATGCTATGGATACATGTGTACATAAAGAATATTCAGTAACAAGACAGATGAGAGGGAAAAAATTGTTTTAGGAGAATTTATACAGATCCAAAAATCAGTCAGCTTTGCTTGAGTTATGAAAGCCAGGGAAAGCCCCAGGAATTTTTCCCCACAAAGTTAAACAAAGAAGAGTATGTATGGGATTCTGGCATATTATCTGGAAGCTATGTCTAAGACATATTTGAACAGCTTGCCATTTAACATCAATTAGTTGGTCTCACTAACCACTTCTCACATTCTTGCCCCTTCATTCCAGAGCTTAATGAGTCTCAAATATACTATAAAATTATGTATCTGTTCTTAATTCCAAGCAATTGCTCATGCCATGCCAAGAGAATGATGTCCGTCTAAACATTTCGCTAATGATCTACATCACACTTTCACTTGATGGCAGTGATAATGATGATGCCCTCTGTAATTGTCTTTGATTGATTCAGTTTGACATTATGCATTTATTGTGTAGAATAATTGAAACCATTTGAACATCGCTGTGAAACCACAGTTTTAAAAATATGATTGTTTAGGGCTGCTTTGGCTGAGAAACGTTTTTGTAGCTGGGAGGAATTTTGTAGGCAGTCATCAAAAGCATTCCTGCTCTCAGCAAAACTACCCCGGTTCAATAAAGGTTAAAAATGTATACATTTATTTTTATTTACACATTTCATTTATTCTATTTCTCTTAATAATCTACGTGACAACCAAACAGGAACTGGGCAAATCAGCTTCATATTCTGAAATCAGAATTCCTTGAACCATGACCACTCATTAGGGACACTAATGTTGAAATGTAGTGTGACTGCGGTGTGTTTTTATAGTATTTTGAGAAGAAACCTGCTGATGTTTAGTTCACACACAAAGTTTGTCTTTATTAGCCTGTGGTTTCTCTGAATACCATACAGAAAAACCACAATAAAAACAGATCATTGCTGCTTTTTACACTATAATATGGAAAAATGTTCCACAGTGGTACTGCAAAAACAACCTGATGTTAATTTTTATTCGACAAAGAATGCTTGTTTATTAACTTATGGTTCTTCCCATGCTTCTTGGTTGTTTTGCATCTTTGTTTTGTTGCCTAGTTGGTTTGCACTCCTTTGTCCTTTGCTGGAATCCATTGTTCTCTATAATCTATTTTGTGGTAGTATAACTTTCTGTGACAATCTTGAGACCAACTGGAGAACTGAGTGAGAGAAAGGAGACACATAGTTTGACTGGAGCAACCTGAGTCTGCTCTCAGAGCAGCCGATGCCTGCACTGCAACATGTGTGCAAAAAGGTCCCCATTCTAAAACAGAAAACCCCACACACTCCGTTTCCCTTACAAGTCTATTGTATATAAACCTTTGAGTCTAGCTATACAGTGAGCTCCGATTGCTATGTCAAACAAACGCAAACTGATATAATGTCTGAGAGAAGAAGTTTACCCTTTGAGGAAGTGTTGCAGTCTGAGAACAATATGTCCTACATAGCGAGGGCTGCAGACTGCCCCTGTTCACTGAGACAAACCTTCCATCCCAATATTGCGGCATTTAATGATTAGAAACCCGAATTGGCTCTAACACTTTCTGTTACATGATCAGTGAGCCTGGCAATAGTTGCATCTTATCACAGGCAAAGTAGAGTTTGGACTGAGTTTAAGGAAGGGACAGATGAATGACTAAGACCATTTACTGTAAAAAGTTCCAGATTATCAGTGTTGCGAAACTTCAGAGGTATACAATCCTGAATGTACCTATCCTGGACGACCACAGCTGAGGGGCATAATTCTGACAGAGGAAGTGGTTTTCAGGCCTACACACTGAGGTTAATGCCTTTAAACCTCTACATGTGTCAGTGATTGTGGTTTAACAGGGTGACGGCCCAGTTGGCTCTGAACAAACACTCAACAATGTTGCCATGCTTTAGCGTCCTATTTGACATGACACTGGCATTATTAACATGCAGAGGAGGAGGAACTGATGCTTTACGGGTGGTTGTGAGCATAGTAAGAAACTAAGAAAGTCAAGTGTAGGATAACACCATTTCTTTCAGCTCTTCTCCACAGGACATCTTTAAAGTACAAAATCAGGCTGTTCTTTGTCCACCCCATACATCTGTCTTTCCACCTATCTATCCAACATGTGTTACCCGGGATAACCTTTTGACTTTCACGCCACTAGGAGAGAGATTTACATCCTGTTTTTGTTGTGGCAATAAAGCGGATTACTCACCCATGTCGAACAGGTAAAAGGCAACACATACGGTCTCCCTCTGTCACTGTGAGGACTTTATGGGAGACAATTTTATGAAACAGGTGCTTCTGTTACAAACAGTTACAGTCTGTTCAGAAGTCAGGGACCAAGTGTGCAATGACATGCTGATGTATTTGCTCATTGAAATGGATGAACCTGTGCATACAGAATATTTTGTTCACCTCATTTACATACATGAGAGGGGGAGAATATTAAAACCACCTTTCAGTATAATGCACTCCAGTACAGCACCACCACCCACTACAACCTCAGTAATAAACATAAAGTAGAATCATTACCTTTCTGACAGTGTCAACAAAAACTGAAAAATTAAAAGTTTCGTAAAAGTAGAATTCATGGCAGAGCTGTTGTATTGGATCACATTAGATTCTACAGGTGTACTTAATGAAGTGGCCGGACGGTGTATATAATTAGTTAAATAAGAATAACTGTTTAAAGACTTTGTCTCTTCAGCAAGTTCGTTCATTTGAATTGTATTATATCATCATCAAAAGACACTTAGAAAGAGGAACTAAAGATGGGAGAAAAAGTTAAACTGCATCAGGCTTAATTGCTGCAAATGAAGACAACAAGTTGACCCCTGGAAAACATGAGACCGGCAATGAAGCTTTCAGTCAGCAGGAAAACTGTCAAACACATGGCAGCACTAATCAGAAAACAGAAAAATATGTGTGTTTCTTTGTGTGTTTCACATTTTTGAAGAAGTGGCTAAAAAGCAGATATCCCCTTGCTGGCAGAGCTTGGAAGGGACCTGTCCCTTTGAATTTCCTGGTCAGACAGTAGAAGCTGTAGATATGGTTACTCTGCAGAAAGCTGAGGGGACTACACTCCAATTAGACTGAGCTGCTGTTGGCCGTGATAGCTCTCAATAGGCGAGGCAGATGGAACTGATATATATATATATATGTATATATATACATATATATATATATATATATATACTGTAGATGGGGGACAAATTAAAGTAAAAACCTGAATAAAAGAGTGGAGAAACATATCAAATGCAGATGCTTCCGTGCACCAGGGCTCACTGAATGGTTGGGTGAGTATGAAAATGATGTGAATAAAATGTTACGACCTTTACAGTCACCAGATCTCAACCCAGTTTCACAACTATGGAAGATTTTGGACCAACGTGTAAGACAGTGCTCTCCACCACAATCACCATAACACCAAATGATATAATATAAACTTTCATCTTCAAATCTATTTAGTGATGTCTGTGACTGTCTCTGATGTTGTATTATGTCTGGCTATGTTTGTTTTTCTTTCTATCTGCTGTACTCAGATCTCTTTTGCAAAAAAGATCTTGATCTCTACCTGATTAAATAAAGGTTGTATGTATATAAATGAGGGAATGTCTTGTGGAGGAATGGTGTTCCACAGACTTGGCCAGAAGACACTGAAGCTGATACTACTATACTATGACACTTCATGTTGGTTTTTCCTTTAATTTGTCACCCATTTATATATATTGTATATACACAGTATATATATATATATGGTGTGTGTGTGTGTGTGTGTGTGTGTGTGTGTGTGTGTGTGCGCATTCAACAAACCTCATCCTGTCCTGGACATTGGCACAGTTTTCCAACAATACTAAAAGCATACATCCGTAGAAATCTAATAAAATCCATAAATTGTTCTGGTGGAATGCTGCGGTGCAATGTATGGTGAGCAGGCCACAGGAAGCAAATGAAAACCACCCACAAAAGACACAGAGAGACCAAGTGTGTGTGTGTGTGTGTGTGTGTGTGTGTGTGTGTGTGTGTATACACTGTATATGAGCACATGTGTATGCTTAACCAAACTAAATCTGTAGATGAAAGCAACACAATAACTGTGTTTACTTGTGTTCTAAACAGTGTCTCGATAAAACTCTGTAATGGACGCATGAGAGGAAAAAACCATTATCATTTAGGCATTTTATACAAATATTTGTTCTTTTTGAATTTATTAAGTATATTTTGTATTCATAAGGAGGAAAACATTCAAATTCAACTCTTAATTGCTATCACTTTAACTCTTAAAGTAAAAAGTCAAATGATCAATTAAGAAAACCAAAACAATCTTCAAGTTTGAGCAATAATTTGTAGCATCAGTGTCACTGAGAGTAATGTGCAGCTGGTGCTGGTTTTACAATGACCTCAGTCTATCAAGAATTTCAAATAAATATTAAAATGCAGACAAAACTCAACCGTATCAGGAATAAATACGGAGTGAATCCTTACATGAAAACAGTGTAGGGACAAGAACACTATAACAGATTTGCAAATGCAATAAGACCAGACTGAAGTGCAACTGTACTGGAATGCAGCCAGTACCTGAAACATGTACAGTACAGAGTTTCTGCATAGGTGCTGTGGTTAAAGTGATTTTAGTGTTTTGACTGCTTTCATTCACCTCAGTGAGGGAACCGGAAAATGAGCTTATTGGCAACAGTAAATACTGCCAAACGTTTTCAAAGCAAACGCTGGTGGTTAAATGTGTGTGTTTTTACCTTACTCTCTAGGTAGCTGTTCAGTACAGTATAAGCATCAACTCTTTTTTGAGCAAGGTAATCAATTTCAGTGAATATACTGTGTTTTCTTTTGTCAAAGTGACCGTAGCAATTGTAAAGTGTATTGTTGGAAAATAAAACCCAAGAGACACTGAACACATACGGACATGGTAAAAAGGACAATGTGAATGTGAAAGTGGTGCTGGTCATAATGATGTTCAGCATCATTATTGTTGGTGTTATGTTTTATTAATTTAATACAGATATGAAATTATAGAACAATTACTTGAGTCCATCAATGACAAAAAAAAACATAAACATACTCATCTCCATTTTTTCTCAGTACAAATGATTTTTTTCTGTTCCTGTTTTTCAGCAAATACAAAAGTAAATACTGTTGCTCTGCGCAGTTTTGAGGATAAAAAACTGTAAAACTATTGTATCTCACCACCTGCCTCACTTGATTCTCTCATGTCAAGACAGTTGTCTGAATGTTAGAACGAGTTACATTCAATAGCTCTTTGAATCTTCATTATATGTGGTATTATAACTTTTCAGGATGATTACTTGTGGGTACACGCATTTTTGTGTTGCTGCAACACTGAAGGTGTCAGTAAGGCCCTAACTACAAGTTCAGCATCCCATTGAAACAGAGTTCACAGTCACAAGAGCGCAGGGGAATACTTTACCAGGACGATTTAACTCAAAGGAAATGAGCCGGACAGAGCAGTACATTATTTCTCTTGCAGGCTCAATCTGTTCGGCAATTCATCACGAGTTTGAGTCGCGCGGCTCAGCTTAACATCAGTTTTTCAACAAAGAATGACGTTTGGGCTTGATGCTAAGACACACAAACATCCTGATGGCCTCTCCTGTGAAATGTAGCATCAGTCAGAACTACATTTAAGGGAGGAGATGAGTGAGGAGCCCGAACCTCTTAAATGCTATTTAATCACTTGAAGCAGCAGCAGTAACCATGCAGTCCAGCACTTTGACTCCCCCTTGCTGTTTATCTCATCTTAATAATTGAGAAGAAGGTTGATGGATGTGTTTAATAGCTGGAGAGAACAAGACCACTTACGTGGCCCATCCATCTCAACCTGCTAGGGGTGAAAAAACACAAGAGCCTTCTCCATATCCAAGGGATTTGGCTGCACCTTTTAAGGAGCTTTTCCCAGATACATCGAGACAAATTGAGTCTTTTTTGGGGGAAGAGGACGCCAAGACACAAAGGACGAAGAATGAGAAGAGGAGGGAGGGGAGGTGAAAGGGCGGGAGAGGTGGTTGGAGGAATGAGATGAGAGATGAAGAGGAGAGATGTGAATTCAAAAAGGTGAGAGTTTGCTGGATTTCTCTTGGGCAGGGAGTGCAGTGGATTTGAAAAGAAGCATTACATCCATTTCCTTACTGTGCTACTTCAGAGGTTCAGTCACGGGGAAAAGGGAAAGCTGGGGACAGGCAGGAAGGAGACAGGAGCATAAGGGTGAAGAAGGAAGAGAGAAGAGACACATTTCCTGAAAACGTTACCACTAGGATCATTCATTTCAAGCTTATCTACTGTCTGATCTGAAATAAGTGGTGTAACGCTGCAGTCACAAGAGAGAACCCTGAGTCCTGGCACCTGCTGTCTTCTTTTCATTTTGTTTACAACACAGAGAACACACTGTGTATTTCCAACAGTTCTCATGAAAGTTGAGATGTTTTTTTGCTGTCATGGTTAAACACACAGGCATTTGATTTCAAGCGTGATTTAGAGAGAGCCATGAATTATGCCTCGCCAAGCAGGAATAAAGACCTTTACATGAAAAAAAGAAAATAGTACAATTGATGTAACATATATGGAATATTCAGTGTAGTCCAAGTTTTATTTATACACCCACAGGTTGAGTAATGCAAATATTGCATTCTAAGCTTGACAAGGGACTACATGATGCGTGGTGCAGTGTGGAGGATGTGCAAATACACATGGCTTCATTTTCCATCTCATGCAAAGATGATTTTATTAAGTTAAACTTTAACATGAACAAATGTTTTGGTTATCTAAAATGAGCTATGTAACTTCTGAAATAAGAAATACCACATTCTTACTCTTTTTCCTTTTGTTTTGCTGCCACAGCCTTATTTGGTCTGGTATGGCTCTTCTCTGTGCTACTGTTACACCATATTTTGGAATTTACCATTATCCTGTAATTGCCACTTATTGCCACAGTTGCCCTTGTTAAGCAAAAGCTACATAGGATTGCTTTAAATCTAACTTTAACCAACGTTGTTTTATTTGTCTGTAGCTGTCCGTGGACTAAATGTATTCATGTGGAAAACACATGAAGATGGGGTGTCTAATTCACTCATAGTCCTGTCACAATAAGGGAATATTTTCACGCAATCTTGTGTTCAAGAAGAGTAGAACCTCTTTATCCGCTTTTCCCACTTCATGTTTCAAAGTAAACACTCTGAAAATGCTTCCCTCACTTGCAACATAAATGAACTGCATCCCAGTCTGGCTGGCCGTCAAATTCCACATTACTCCACTCATAGCTCCCCTCCTCTGCTCTAGTTAAGAAATAATATGACTGTGATGATATGAATGTGACTATTTAAGAGTAAGTGGTGAGGCACTGACAGAGATCGAGAGTGATATTAATCTAATTTCCTGGTTGTGCATGCTCAGGTCAACGTCTTAATGATACCTTTGGTTTTGAAAGTTTAAAGCAGAGAGGTTTTGGTACACTCTGAACTAATGTTACTCTTTTACACGCATGAGGTGGGGGGCTGGAGGAGGGAGGTTATGGGGGTAGCAGGAGGAAAAGC
The DNA here is from genome assembly GCA_003416845.1 of Oplegnathus fasciatus. Taxonomy (NCBI): domain Eukaryota; kingdom Metazoa; phylum Chordata; class Actinopteri; order Centrarchiformes; family Oplegnathidae; genus Oplegnathus; species Oplegnathus fasciatus. The sequence goes on from NTHP01000545.1 coordinate 238,070, forward strand.
CGGGACGAACACCTGCTTGCAATTTTGCAGAAAATAGAAAAAAAATCTTCAATCCGGGCTTGGATGGCTGGCTGGCTGGCATAAGAACACGGCATCGTTTTTCAGATCAATCCGATATTAAGCCTACATAAACGCCAGCTTCTCTGGAGGCCTGGCCAAGTGTTGACATTTTTGACACATGGCCAGAGGTCCTTTTAGGTAGGGCTACTCTTAAGCAGAGAAATGTGATAAATGTCTTTTACAACTTTCGCACCATTGGAAATTCATATTGTCCATATGTACATTCCAGAAAAATCTCAGTGTCATAAAATATCAAAAGAAAACAAGCTGTCTATGCCACTGTTCAGCTGTTAAAGTGTTTGATGGGATTTAAAAAGAGTGGGTTGACTTGTCTTCTTTTGGCGGGTCCCCACAATAAAAGAGTTTAAGCGTCCCATTGGGACATTAAATCCAGTCAAGTCAAGTCTAAAAGATTAAGGATCCATTGTCTCTGTGAATCATGTTGACACTTTCTATAATTAAGGAAATATCTTTGCTTAATGTTCTGCAACATGCCAGATCTTAAAAAGATAATAGTTCTTTACATAAAAGGGTGATTAGATTTATTAGATTGCATATCAACAGAGCGGTCACACGAGGTATTTAACCACTAAAACTCTAAAGCTATTGCATTCCCACATTCAATTACCAACATTCCCTTTTGGTAAAATCTAAAAACCAGTTTTGATTTCACTAACTCGTCCTCTGAGCTAAAACATTTTTTCAGCTGCATGTGGTTGAGTGTCTGTATGAGTCTGTTTGTATGTGTATGTGGATATTGTAATTCTTGTGGGTGCATTCATGTATCTTCATATGTACTGTACTGTATGTGTGCATGCATCTGTTTATTCGAGCATTCAGAGCCTGCTGTAGATTTGAAGATTTGAAGCAACCCAAACCACAGTGATGTCGACCTCTTAGTCGGTACTGTCTCTCCGTCTCAGGCTGTATTCCGACTTTCTGGCCTCGTCAAGAGAGAAGATATCAAAGGACAGCCATCTGGTTCTCTCAACCGTTCCTCCCTCCCTGCCTCTGTCTCTGTCTGTTTCTCTCCCTCTGTCTCTTTTACTCCACATGTAGTAATAGAGGATACAAGTTGAGGATTCTCTGAGCTGACTTGTGGGAAGCGATCTTGTCTTGATGTAACAATCGAAAGGACCAAAATATCTCACTCCCCCCAGGCAAGAGAGAAAGAAATGTCATATACCATGTGAGGAGGACCAATGCAGGGAACTTGAACCTGAGTAATAAGTAAACAATTCTCAAAAAATGCAACTTTTTAGAAATGTCCTGTTGATTGTGCATACATACAAGGAACAGGGAATAAATGTCATCTGTGATATTCAGTGAGAAAACAATTCCTAGTAGTACCTTTACTAATTTTTTTAAGATGGTAAAGCAAAAGTAAAAATACTAACAATGCTAAGCGTCACTAGAAAACATGAATGAGTTTCAATATGCTGACGTAGATGTTGCACACAATGATGCAGATGCTGACATCTTACCGTGTTTATTCAAACCTTATGACCCAGCAGCCTTGCTCTTTATCCCACCACTGGTACCAAAACATTTGAGTTCACAAATGCATGCACACACGCACACAAACACTTACACAACTGTCACACAAATACAAATACACACATACAGATCTCATCTCCACCTGGAAGCAGATCCTCCAGCATCCACGTGGTGAACTATGTGAGAAGCTTTCATGGTGACTGCACTTAGTGTACATTTCTCTGGAGCTGGACCACGACCTGCAGCAGGGCTGCTGTCTGCCGCAGCTCTGCAGTTTAGCCTATCTTCAACTGATAAGAAGAATCTTCCAGAACAATGCGTCCAATTGTGTACATAAGGCATGAGGAGCCGTGCAGATTTGCACACATCCAGCCTTAAGGAACTATGAAAACAAACAATTTTTTAGAACTAGTTAAGCATTCCTTTTTCACTGAGTTATTTGACAGTACAAGTGTCTCTATAATAAAACCCCAGAGCTGCAGGACCATCAGAGAGTGTCTATTCAGGCAAAGCCACAGGTTCATTCTGATGCTTAAGCCAATAAGTAGAATATCTGAGCTTTAAGAAAGTTAAGTAGTAGAAGCAGTAGAAGCAGTGTTTCAGTACCAGCCAATGATATGTAACATCACACAAGTTGCTTGGAGGGTATCTAAGACATACATTATGGTTTTAGGACACAATATGCTATTAGAAACATTTCTTGCAGACATAATGCCATTCGTGACAATGTCAATGACATTTATTGTCTAATCTCAGTCTCTCTCTTTCTCTCTCTCTAGCATCAGGTACATATACAGTATACCCTATTAGCACATAATTCAGCACCCTGGACAGCGAATATGTAATTGCACAACACATAAAAAATTTAATCAAAAATCAAAAAGATAATTTAGCATGCAGTATGAGCACATGTGTTGCCGTTTTAAAACATTCAAGCACACATGAAACAAATCCCGGCTGTGATTACAAAACCTTCTTCTTGATCCATTGGAATTAACTTACAATTCATTCAGTGTCTTTTAAGCCTGATGGCAATAATTGTAAAGTTTATCGTGCTTACACAATTAACGTATTCATGAAACGGCTTTGGCTGCCATGACAGTGAGTAAGTAAGCATGGAAATGTTAGAAGAATATAGATATTGCTGTATGTAGTTTTGAATTTTAAAACAAGGGTATAGTTTATATGTAATCAGAATAACACACACACTCGTACGCGTCAATAAGCTTGTATAAATCACTGGTGTGCGCAATTTTATCTGAAATCTGACGTGCTGCACAACGTGATGTTTTTGCTACAATCCTGCATCTGGCATGAGTTGTTGTACACGGGTCTTCACACATCTCGTCGCAGACAGAGATCTCTGAAGGCGTTATCAGTCAGACCACTTAAACAGTGGGGCCCGGGAACACTGCGTCTTCTCATAATTCTCTGTAAATCTCTCCAAGATAAAGCTCTGCTAGCTTCCCTTTGTGTGACGACAGACACCGGTATATGAGTGGAGATGAAAGGATAGTCTTTCAACACTGAACGGAAACAAACAGGCTGAAGAGCCCAAGCATACCTCCAACCCCCACTCCTCCCTCCTCTCCTATCCTACGTTCTCTCTTTCCATCAGTCATAGGGGAGTCCTCCAAATCATCAGTCAAGCATGCACAGGGTTGATGCGAGGATGTTAGCTGTTACTCACAAGGTGCTTGGGGCTTTGTTTCAATCATCTAAAATTACCTGCATCTAAAGATTTCCTGAATTTTATTTGTTTGTTTATAGTATTCATAGAAAAGTTTGAATGCCATAAACATTTTCTTTTTATGGAAAATGTCATTAATTTGTTTTCTTTTTATGGAAAATGTAAGCACTGTTTCACGAAAAAAGGACTTTTACAAGTAATTTAAAGGTTATATTGACAACATTTTTATGTAGACTAATAATTTAAAAAAAATAATACATCCACTGAGCTTTTAGAAAGTTGTGGAATCAAAGTATGGTTGTTCCTGAAAAAAAATATTTTGATTGTGAATTAACAATTCTAAAAATTTTGACGGGTCCAAAATGAATGTTTTGTTTATATGGTTTCTGTTTCTAACACGGCTTGTGAGCCAATAGTATAACGCCGTTGGTGTCACATGGTATCTCTGTGTCGTCAGCGAGCGGGACTCTTAGTAGTTGCCAGTTAGTGCAGAAAAAAACAGAAAAAGTTTGACGGTAAGCGCCCAGCTTCACTCCGGTAACAATCCTAAGTGCTCAGTGACAAAAGGAGGAGCAAGACCAGGGTGAACACTGGTTCAGCTTTTGCTCGTTGGAGTCAGCTGAAAAGCCACGCCGAGGCAGCCACTTTCCTTCTTGACCGGTAAGCTAATGCTAAGGTTTGCTAGCTGGCTAACACTAACGTTAGCTAACTGGGAATGGGCAACCACTGAGCTTCGAGCAACAGCGGCGTTGTGATGTGAATGCAATGGAACAGCGGAGGGGAGAGTGGGCTGAAAGTTATTAATATCACCTTTAAATAATTATGACTATAAAATGAAAGGAAAGCCAGTATACCGCTGTCTGAGCACACTGCAAAAACACTACACGCTTGCACGCACATGCACGCACGCACACACACACACACATCTAATGCACAATATTATAAAAGATATAGCTCGCGCATGGGTTGTTTGTATATGATAATACTTCATAGTCACACCAGGGCAACATAACAGGATCTAAATGACACAGTCCCAAAATATTTCTGGGACTTTCCTGGTACGTGATTGCAGCACAAGGACACAGATAGTATCGCCATTTTCCAGAAAATTTGGCTGCCAACAGTAGCTGACAGAGAATACGGCCAATAACACATTCTCCCATTCTTACTCACAGCACTTACTCATCCTGCTGGAAATAATGTTAATTTGGTTAAAGAATGTTTTTGTCTAGGTTAAAACATTTATACGTCAGGATTAGTTTGTGGTGTAGCAGTTGTTATTTCTGTGTTTCATTTCTTGTCTTTTTTTCTAACCAATCTGAAATGGCCAATTTCCTATAATCTTGGTCACTGCTACTGCCACTGTTGGACTGGGGAGGATGTAGACCAGCAGTTCTCAAACTGGGGACCGGGGACCACCAGGGGTCCTTAAGGGGGTGCCAGGGGGTCCCCAGAAAAATGGGGAAAATTTTAATTTCACTATTATTTCGTTGACTAAAAGTTAGCCCAATGAGAGAATGTATAAGAATGATTATTCTGTTCATAGCTTTCACACTTTTCACTGTTAATCTGCCAATCTATATTATAGACAGTTATGGAATAATTAAATCTTATCAGACGGGGATCCCTGAGACTACAAATANGGGTCTGCGGCCTGATGTGTATCAATTTGGGGGTCCTTGACACCAAAAAGCTTGAGAACCACTGATGTAGACAACCACGTGCCCCCTGTGACACATGGAGACCACCATCCTATTCTCATCATCTGCCAGCAAGGTGCACCCAACAAACCAGTAGGACTCACAAGTGCGGTAACCCACAGTTATTGCAAGGCTATGATCCCACACTGGCTTCCCACCCACAAAGTCAGCCATGTGTGATAGATTGCGGGGGAGTGTGTTTTGTTTGTGTTGCTGTTGACCTAATGTTTGCTGTTGCTGGGTAATGAGGGAACCACATCATTACATTCAGTTAATTACTGAGACAAATGCACTGAATCTGAGTTGTAATTGGAATCACATTTTATGTGCCTGTTAATCTGAGCTCACAGGTGCAACATTAAAAGAAACACTATCAGAAGTAAACAACAAGGATACTGTGAGTGCCTTTATTACCAGGTAGGCTATATGTATTTTATTCAGTGTAGCATCTCGAATGTTATGATGAACTGTTTGGAGGAGAGGAGAAAGATGGTGTGTCACAGCTTACAGGGTTGATGGAGGTGTTAAAATCACATCTACATCCACAGTGTTTGAACAGGGGCCCCACATGACACACACAAACATTCATACTGACCTACCATATACAGACGGGTGACAAATTAAAGGAAAAACCTGTCTCCATCCATAGGGCACGAGGGGTCACTGAATGGTTTGATAAGCATGAAAGTGATGTGAATCATATGCTATGGCCTTCGCAGTCGCCAGATCTCAACCCAATTGAACACCTATGGGAGATTTTGGACCGACGCGTTAGACAGCGCTCTCCACCACCATCATCAAAACACCAAATGATTTTGTTCTCGGGAGTCTGAATCATTCACACAAAGAAAGCTCTCAAAGCTAACAAGCTTGCTAATTGCTGGTTAACTGTCAGTTATCGAGCCCGCTGGCTCAGTTGCTAACAGTACAAAAAGCTCACACAGTTTATTCAAAGACATATTTGTACTCCTGTCTCATAACTGTCTGCAAACCTTTGCTCTTTTATGGAGGAGTTAATAATCTGACAGCTGGAGATTAAATAAAAGTGGATGGTGATGCAAGGCTGATAAGCCACAATAGCTTCATCCATTGTGGAATCTCCAACCCTCCGATTCCTCAGTGGTCAACACTAGAAAGCTTGCTATTGGTCAACGACGCAAATTTGCAGGTCAAAGTTACAATTATCATGGTGATCCCACTGGAAAATGTTGCTGCTTTAAATGCTGCTCAGGCCTTGATGCAGGATTTATGCACCATTTTAAGGTAAGAACTCAGTGCAAGCTGTTAAAACACACCCTCTTCTCCAGGGTTGCCAACACTCACGCTTTCAGGCTCTGTCTCACGCTCTCACGCCACCAAGGCAAATCTCACGCCAATCATGCCACCACTAAAAGCTAATGCTCGACACAGCGTCGGGAATGACGTCGTCTGGTCTCATGTCATGTCATGTCAAGTCTCATTCATGTAGCTCTGTAGATTACAGCAAAGTATTATTATTTTGAAATAATCCAAAAGTAGAACCCTTATTTTTAAAAGTGCAGACGCTGAACCATGCTGCTACAGATACGAACCACCTCTGGAGGTCAAAGTCTGCTGCTGTAGCATACAATAGAGAGCACTCAAAATAGGCTGTATGGCAGTTTAAAATATACTGTACTGGGCACCCATCTGTTTGCGACACCCACCTAGTATTTGATTGTATGTTTTTTCTCTTTTATTTGTTTCATTACCGCTGCCCAAATATGTGAGACTTTGGTGTGGAAACACGGAAATGGCGAGTTACATTGTAGAGCCCGTGGTCTCTGGATCTCATTGTTATTACAGAATTCCTGCACAACTTCTCAGTATTAATGATTTATGAATTGCAAATTGTTATGAATAAACATGAAGTTTTTTTTTCTAAACATCAGCTTTAGAGCTGCAACGATTAGTCGATTAATCATTTAGTTGTCAACTATTAAATTAATCGCCAACTATTTTGATAATCGATTAATTGTGTTGAGTAATTTTTTTAAGAAAAAATGTCCAAATTCTCTGATTTCGGCTTCTCAAATGTGAATATTTTCTGTTTTCTTTAGTCCTCTATGACAGTGAACTGAATATCTTTGGGTTGTGGACAAAACAAGACATCATGTCACCTTGGGCTTTGGGAAACAATGATCAACATTTTTCACCATTTTCTGACATTTTATGGACCAAATGACTAATCGATTAATCGAGAAAATGATCAACAGATTAATCGATAATGAAAATAATTGTTAGTTGCAGCCTTAATCAGCTTCCATATGTTTCATTTAATTGAATAGCGTGGGGCCTTCCTCTGCTTTCTTTAACAACAAGGGCTCTCATCCCTCATTGTGGTTGTGGCGTAGTCAGTTTATGTATCCGTATCAGGCACAATGTATCTGTCAGTGTACAGCGTGATTGTCATGATATGTGTTATGTTATGCGGAGCAGCGCGGTGCATAACGTGCGCATGCATGCACTTTAGCCATTTAGTCAAAATCTCAAAATCTCACTCGAGCCAAGTAACCAAAGTTGGCAACCCTGCTCTTCTCCCACCAGTTATTTATCCTATCAACCTCTCCATTGTCCCCAATAACCTCAAAGACATTCCCAAAACTTCCACACTGACTTCATTCAGTGACTCAGATGGTCTCAAGCTCTCCTGTTATGAGGAAGTTATGTACATATGATAGAAAGAAGGCAAGAGATGAAAGCGTGACACATCACTCCAGAGAGCTTCTCTTTGCTCTGCAACGTGCTCTGCTCATGAATGAAGGGCTCTAACTTCAAACAGTCGCAGTCCAGCCAGAGAATGACACGCAGAAAAACAAGGCACCTCTCGGGGACTATTGATCCTGTCAGAGTCTGTCCAATTCAGCCAACAATAGCTTGAAAAAGTTAAAGTCTGAACACTAAGGTGCCAAGCATTTGCTGTCACACAAAACACTTCTAGATTTCATTCAGATTCTCTTTTATTGTCAGTCAGTGAATGAGTAAAACACTTTAAATTTTCATGTTTTACTTTAGTCAAGTCATACCTCTTTTCTGCAGGGGAAATAGCATTAAGCGTGCTTTAGTCAAAATCCAGCATGAATGAATGGAGATCTTGTTTGATTTCATTCCTAAGCAATTATCCTATTGGTAGGAAATTACTGCTTTTAATCACAGAGGAGAAAAACGATTCAGACAGGATTACTTTCTCTTAGACAAACCTCCCTCCAGACAAGAGCATTTAGACTGTCTACATGTTCACCAAAGTCTATTTAATATCCGTCTGATTCTTACCATTCCCTGGCTGCTCTGCTTATCTGTGCTCATATTTTCCGCTGTCCAGCTTCAATTTCAACAATCGACCTCAGTACTTAAGCAAACCCACAGCACTCGAAAAACAAGCCTAGGAACTGTTTTAGGCTGCACCCAAACACAGAGTTCAGGTGAGCATCTCCTCTGCGTTATCTCCTTCAGTTTGATTGTCATTTCTCTACAACGCGAGAATCAGCCCATCAGCCAGCATGGAGGATCTCTCCTGGTGATGTGCCCTGCTTCCTAAATGTGGAACTGATTCAGGAAGCAGGGAGACATGGTGGTTGGCTTGCGGCGGCGTCACACTTGTGATAGAGCCCATGGGTCTTATGTCTGCCAACGGTAACCTAAATCAACCTCAACAATCTCAAACCCAAACTAATGCTGAATTATTAAAAATATTTTTACTAAAAAAAGTCTTCACCTGCATTAAAATAGGAAAGAAATGTTCACCTCGTTTCTTCCTCCCCCTCTTCCTCCTCCTCCTCCTCCTCCTTTGTCTCTCCGGAGTATGCAGTATCAAATACTGGCACCACCTGACTGCTTGTAACAGAAAGTTTAGGGGCTGACTTTAGCACAATATTTTACGCTGCACTAAGACGGAAGTAAGATAGAAGACTTTTGTTGATGTTTATATATGACCATATAGTAATTGCACTATATGGTAGTAAATGTTAGTAAATACATTAAAGTATAACAGAAGCAATCAATAAGTGATGACAACTGATTGTTGAATTATTGGTCAGGTAACGGACAAACAAGCGTTGTTTACATGCGTTAGCATTCATCGCTTTTTTAATAAAATAGTCAATTTTAAGTCTCTTAATTTCGGTCAATTGTTGGTAATGTTTTTCTGCCATTTTATCTGAAGGTAGAGCATCATTCAAGCATCTTAGTTAAGTTGCAGCGTTAATAGTACACAACGTAGCAGTTAGTGTTGACTTAACTCTCAAACAATCTTAAGAAGAATAAAAGCTGGTGCAACAGGCTTGGTCGTCAAATGTCCATTCTAAGATCAATGTCCCAGTTTGGAAAAAATACCATCAGATTCCCTTGCTGCCTCATCTCAATGGATCTATTTTTCCCACCACTTTTGTACCATGCATACAGAGTCAACTTATATTTACATAGTTTTGTGCAAATAAGAAAGTTGATTGCACAAATATATGATGTCCTACGGTGTCGCATGGTCCCTTGGAAACCTGCAGTATAAACCAAAACTAATTTGGGGACTCATTTAAATCCTTCTGCGTTCAACTTATGGACCCTCAGTCAATAAAAAACACAATCCTAGCTGACACTGAGATGTCCTGAATCAGTGATTCTCAAGCTCAGCAAGGGGGCCACACTACTGATTCCACGCATGCCTTCTCTCCAGGACACCTCCTTTTCACATCACACCAGCAACCACACAACAACTCTCCCTCTGCCGCTAATTTAATGTTGTGTTTTGTTTTTTCTTGCCCTCTAAGAGCTTGCCTAAATGGCTGACGTTGATGAATGCATGTAAAGGATACGCTGCAGGTAGGATATGGTTACAAGCTAAGCTGGGAGGGCGGGAGGGAGAAAGGGATGAAGGGATAAGAGGGAGGAATAGAGGGAGGCATAGTTTATAGATGGGCCTGGGGGAGTGGTGGGGGTGTGTGGAGGGTCAGGATGTTTGTCTTCCAATGAGCCGTGACTCTGAGAGAAAGAGGAGGGGAGAGCGGGATGAGAGAGAAGAGGAGGGTGACAAGAGATGAAGGGAGGGAGATTAACGGAGAGAGCCTCAGCATCTTCATTGACAAGGCAGGGAGAGGTGAAAAGGTATCAATTTAAATGGAGTTTTTATGTACCTGGCTGTATTATTCCCGATTATGTAATAAAGCTGAATACTCTGTTGTTCAGTCCTCATTAAATTGCTTTTTTCTTATTTGTCAGTCTAGAAAATATGTTTCTTTAAGCATATCTTTTCTGCATGTGTGTATGTAGTTGTGTGGTAGTGAGTGATAGAAATCAACAGAGTGAGATACACAGACAGATAAATGAACAGCTGGAGAGAAAGTGCATGCCTGTGTTGGAGCGTGTGTGCCTTTGCTTGGTGGGATTGTGGAGTTTGTTTATTTGCTTTTCTAGATGACTCATAAAATGCGTGTGTGTGTGTGTGTGTGTGCTTATGTGTGTGAGTCTGCATTGTGCATGTTTCTCTTAGGGCACGTACAGGGCAAAGGGAGTGTGTCCATGTAGGTGTGTAAAGAGAGCACGGTGTGCAGACACACACACACACACACACACACTCACCGCCCCGTGCTGAAGTGTTTATATGTCCTGAGAGCAGAGATTCCCTTTGGATCCTGAGGGCAATCTCATTCCAAGCCAATTAAATTTATACCTACACACACACACTTGACTTTCTCTTCACAAACACACACAAGAGCACACAAGAATGCTGACTTAAAAAAGGCACTGATCACGTACACACATTTACCTAAACATGATGAGAGTGTGACATGTGGAAGCAGCGTTTGTGTCATTTCTACTTTGAGGAAAATGATTGAAATTATTCCCACATAAAAGACACAGAAAGGCTTAGAAATGGTGTAAAGGAAAGTGACATCTTGTAGATTTTTTATGACAATTACAACAATTACAAGAAAATGTCCAAAAGACACAGAACTGACATCGAATTGCACTGAAACAGAAAGAAACTGAGGTCTTTGGACTTGACTATATGTATAAGAAAAAAAATTAAATATGAAAAAAGTATACAATATGAAAGAATTATTTAAAACAAAAAAATTCTGTAATCATCAAATAAAGTAAAAAATACTTTATGCGTCTTTATAAAAGAAAATTTCTGTGGGATGCTCTGCAGAGTAGATAAGCAGTTAGAGGGCTTTACCTGTAATCCTCATCCTGACCCCCACCCTAACCCCTGACCATGTGTCACTGTTCTAACAATCCCTGCCACCTCGCCGTTCAACCTCCAACAAGGAGAGTGGGTGACATCACCTGCGCAGCACCTCTTACCTAGGACATCTCAGTCGTAAGCCCTTTTGAGATATTTTAACGCCATAAAGTTCATGTTTAACGTGAGCCCAGTTATATCCAGTCCGTACCCCTTCTCTGCCCACAGAGGTTATGTTTCATATCCCAAGAGTTTACCTCACCTGGGATCACAAATTGTGTGTTAACTCAACAGTCCTGTAATACTTTTTTGAGCTGTACCAACCAGGTTATAAGATAAACGGATGCTTGCTGACTGCATCTACGTACTTGCCATTGCTAAGTCATGCTCTTCTTTACTGAAAATGCCACAATATAATATATGTATATCAACTGCACGTTGGATGATTATCACCCATGTTAGTTTCTTTACCATTCTACAAAATAATATGAATTTGATTCAGTGTAAAAATATGGGGAGGGTGGAGTAAAAGGTTGTTGAATACAGCAAGTGAATATAGGAGCACACGCATAACAAGCTACATGGTTAGACGAAATAGAATAAAGCAACGGGAATGCTCCAGGTACCACTTTTTTCTGCATAAAAATCACATTGTGTGAACTATTTGGAAGAAAGTATTTATTTATGACGGAAATCATTCATTTGACATCTCTGAAGGTCTTAAAGTCTGAGGCTGTAAACCTTTAATGTAGATTCACAGGTACCATTTAAAGTGTGTGTGTGCACACGTGTGTGTCTGTGTGCCCTTAAGCGCATGAAATTGTGTGTCTACTCTGTTTGCATTTGTCATCACTATAGTGGTGTTCATGCTAAATAAATGCCTCGCGTTGTTTTGCCAAGGCGCCCTGGCACCTGTTATCCACTAACTCCACTTGGTTCGGTGTATTTGTTTACCCAGTTGCTGATGAAAACACCGATGGGATGTGTTGCTGTGTTACGACTCCAGACATATTTACTGCAGCGGGTATTCCTCCAAGAGTGTGCACGTGCTCTGTGTGTGTTCTCGTGTACGCACATAGACTTGTCTGCATAGCCGTAAGGTGTTCAGGATCAAATTTATGGGCTAATATTCCTGTTCAGAGTCGTTATGATACAGCTGTAAATGGGGAGACAGATGATAAATAGATACAAATATAGATACAGGATGGAGGGAGCAGCTTGATAGAGACAGTGAGATCCCGACAGAGGTAAAGCTCGACCCAAACCTGTCAGTCTCATCCACACTGCTCTGCTTTACGCTGGGTTCAGCAAGGCTATGTTTTTCCGTTCTCACGCAACACCTCTCTACACACCCATAACTCTCCACTACTTAACTACCAGCACTAAAACATCTCTGATTAAATAGCTGGAAGACAACTCCTTATACTGCAGACTGAGAGAGAGTATCCGTCTTTATGGCCAGTCCCCTCTCAGATTTCTATCCAGTGGGGTCGGGCTTTGTGGGATCTGATCTGCAGTTGCTAAATGTTTATTTCTCAGAAATGCCTCCTCTGTAATAACTGAACTTAAGTCAGTTGCTGTGTGACTTGCGCTATGTTGTCATCACTCACTTTGGCACAGAAGGATGTTGTGGGTGTTTGATTTATTTGCAGGCACATGCCATTTCATCTTTCCTCCACCCTCTCTGTCTCTTCTTGCATTCCACTTCTCTTTCTCAGCTTTCTGTTTTGTCTCCCACTCTTTCTCTCTCTGTCTTTGCCCGTGTCTTTGATTAAACATTGTTAAGTTGCGGTTGTGGAATTCAGAATGAATCAGAAACTGCGGAGTAACGTAAACAGCATGGATATTAATGTCCTTTTTATGACGTATAAATGTTCCAAATGGTTTAGTGTTTAAAAATTCCCACAGTCCAATGTGCAGGTATTTCACAACTAAAATAACACATCATCGTTACATCCAGCATTTTTAGAGAATTCCACCTTTTCTCAGAAGAGCCAGTTAATTTGCTTTGCCATCTTGGGTGTCTAATAGCAGTTCTATGCACCTGGTGTAAATAATTCCACAACCATTGCTGTAAAGCTGTTTTGAAGCCACGCTGAAGGCAAAAGACCACAGAGACCATAAATCCTTCTTAGCACAGAGCACAGATGGAGAAAATGTTTTTATCTCCCAGAACCAAACATACACAACACGACAGCAGGGGGGAATTGAGCCGCTAGTCTCCCCTCTTAAAAAATGATTATAGCCTAATAACTTTGATTTAACACCTTATAACAAACACATCAATCAACTAATTCACTCTCGGCCACAGCTGATGGCAGCTATTTGTTCAGCAATTTGTTTTTGTTAAATGATAGATTGTTTTGTCGCGAAATAGTATTCACTTCCAGTCGGCCTTAAGAAAAGTTATAGGGTGAGCTTAGAGAAGTGTAAACGGCAAATGGAGAAGGCAGCAGAAAAGGAAAGCAATGATTCATGTGACAGAGCATGCAAGAAGTTTTGTTTGGTTTAAACTACAGTGACTGTAATCCCTCTGGATCAGGAAGCTGTTGTTAACCACGACTACTGCACTGCAAAAGAACAGTATCAATTATCTGTCAGTTGTTAGTCTATTGTGTGTTTTGTATTTTAGTGTGAGTGTATGATTATATATATGACATATAGTATCATATCTGTGCATTGTAACATTTATGCTATAAGTTGTGAGGCCTAGCCATGTGTGTGCCTGTGTTGTCCAAACCACATTTCATATTTGGTTCACACACACACACACACACACACACATTTCTCTGTGTGTTTGCCACCTGTTGATAATTTGAAAATTCCAGTAAGTTCCACACTGAAATGAGTCATTTATTATGAAAATTGGTGATATCCACCATATCCTGTGTCTGTGTGTGTGTGTGTGTGTGTGTGTGTGTGTCCATGTGTGTCCGTGTGTGCTTATGTGACCTCACCCCCAAGCTTTTGGTACCTCACCACAGTTTTTCTGTTCAATTAGGTTAGATTTTTCTGTGTACACAGATGCATGATTATAATACACATACATTGTACTAAATGTAAGGTAAGTGGTATTTCCTGGTTTGAACCATTAGAGCCAACTCACTTTAGTCATGATCGAAGATGGGGATATCTACTGCCAAACAAATCATCCAAGTACAACAAACCTGCCCATATCACTCGCATCCAAGCACAGTCCCTCAGCGCCCCCAAATCTGTGCTGCATTAGCCCTTCCCAAAAGCCAGTCCCACGTTGCATGTATGTCTATGTCCAGAGAAGTTTGCCCTTTGACCTGGATGAGAGTTCTTCTGAGGACATGAAGGTCCACTGATTGAAAGAATGGTCTATGCCAAGGTTTTACAAAACACTTTTTCCAGTTAGGGTCCAATTTAAGGAAATTCAGCCTCATCCTGGATCTCAGGCTCATTAAAATACATCAGGACCTGTGTCATTTGGGGACTGTGCTTAAACCATTTTACGCTCCAACTCAAAGTTTAAGACGCTGATTCACACACATTCAAATTAACCTGACGTAGGCGTAGGACACTGAACCCCAAGTGATGATTGTAATAACAATCAGTAATTATTCACCTTTGGGAGAATAGTTTTCTATGTTTTCACCAAAAAGCCCTGCAAAAGCCTCTCTTGGTACCATTTGGATCTGACTGTGATGGGATTCTCATAGCGTGATTCTGCCTTGTCCTCGTGTTGTGTAATTACAGAAATGAAAACAACTGAAACCCAGGAAGATGAGTCTATTTTCTGGATGGTGAAGTTCGTCTTGCATGTGGACACAGTTCAACTGGCTAGGAATGACAAAGATTTCTGACAGATTGACTAACTGTGCCTGGTCATTCACAATAACAGGCAGAATATTCCTGTAATAAGTCATTAAAATTAGTAATAATAGACTTTACAAGAGCACAAAGATGTTTGCAGTGCTTTCACTTTATGTCACAGATGATGATATTCAGTCTCCAGTGACCATATGTACCTTTGTGTTGCCCTTCTTCACTAATACATGCTTGTATTGCATCTATGTGGTATATGGCTTCATATATGTGGGAATGCAAAATTGTGCAAAAAGTGCACAGGCAAAAAAAAAAGAAGCAAAATCCAATATTTAACCATGAGGGGGAAATTTTTGAAAAAGGTTTTTGCTGATATGTTCACACTGAATGTACTTTTGAAGTGAATTTATTGTCTGATATGGCAATTTAAAAAATGGTGCACTAAGCTGCACTTTGCATCATGCACCTCGTTTTACAAAATAACCGCCCAATGTCACAAACTCACTAGCATAATTAGCCTACTGTTGCTTTTATATGGAGGCCATTATCACTGGCTATAAACAGCCACTGTACTCAGTCGCCCCTCTCTTTTGGTCAGATGCAGGATCAGTCATGTTTTACTGGCCTCATGTGCTTCACATACGTTGAACATGTGTGCTGGCCAGCTCCACTCACGTTCTCTGTAGGTAAAAACTGTAGGTATATTTCACATCAACTCAAGGATCACACTCAGGAGGAAACAAGGAATATCATCTCCACTGATTACTGACGGGCACTGATTATGTTTTGAAACACAATTCATCAGAGGTTACTAATAAACAATATCTTCACATAATACACAACATATACTGTAAGCAATTATGTGCCAGTAAAATATAAGCATTTATTCTATTATGATTATATATTCTATTCT
Source organism: Oplegnathus fasciatus (assembly GCA_003416845.1). Taxonomy (NCBI): domain Eukaryota; kingdom Metazoa; phylum Chordata; class Actinopteri; order Centrarchiformes; family Oplegnathidae; genus Oplegnathus; species Oplegnathus fasciatus. The sequence continues at coordinate 253,918 of NTHP01000545.1, forward strand.
ATTCTATTCTATTATTGGAAGTGATTGATTCATTGCCTTATAACGTGTCATCATAATGTATGGCACTTAGATTACCACTCCAGTAATTACAACCCCTGCTTGAGCTGGTCCATGAGATCAAACCACACAGAATGTCAAATTACAATCACGCCAGCACTGCACTTACAGGCTTGGATCAACAACAGGGACATTCAGAGACGCTGTACCCTCCCTCGCGCTCATATTTCAACCTCCCACTTGTTGTTGTTGTTTTTCTTATTCTATCTTACTTTATTTTATTTTCTACAGCCACTGCAGATCACATCAGTGGGATTTACCCTGTGTGGAGCACACATGTACTGTCCCTGCTAAACACTCCCACTGGTCATTAGCAGGAATGAGCTTTGGCTTTAATTATAAAAACACCAGCCCTTGAATCCCGCTGTTTTATGGGTCCTGGGTATTTTTATATGACTGGTTTTCAAACATGAAATGGATGGCTTGTGTGCGAATAATCAACACTTGTTAATTTTTAGAGCCTCCAGCCTCTGGGAGGAGAGATTCTTTCTCTTTTGTTGGTTACTATAACAATGTGTGACTAAAATTAAACAGAATAAGCTGTGACAGATAATTGATGTTATTTTCTTCATAAACATCACAGCCTGCTTCTATTTGGGTTTCTGACTTTTGCAAATGTATTATGTAATGTCTTATGGGATACACCACTTCTGGGACAAGATGGCAAGAAACACTCATACATCTGTTCATTTATTCAACATGCTAAACATCTAGAAAAACACTGCCACGCCAGCAGCGTGGCTCTGGATGGCTCTGGATGGCAATGTTGGTCCTCAGAGGATGAAACCTACTGACTTTGGTGATCTCCTGACTTTTCCCCTTACACCACCATGAGGGTGACATGCTTTGTTTTTAGACAGACAACTATTGGATAGATTGCCATGAAACTTGGTATACATATTCATGTTCCCTACGGGATGAATTGTAATAACTTTTGACGAACCCCTCACATTACTTCTAGCATTTTTAATTTGTCCAATACTTGACATTCCCATCAGCCTCAGCTGTACTTTTTGTTAAGTGCAAATTGGCAAACGTTAGACTGCCAACTTGCTAAACTAAGATGTTGAACATGCTAAACATTATACGTGCTAACAGTTTGTTAGCATTGTCATTGTAAATATGTTGGCATGCTGACGTTAGCATTTAGCGCAGCTGTGCCTAAGTACAGCCTCACAGAGCCGCTAGCGTGAGTGTAGACTCTTGGTCTTGTTCAGAAGAATAAGTCTGAATTTTATTTGTATTACAGTAGGTGGAAGCTGTCTGGATAACTGCTCTTGGCTCAGTATGGAACAGTTAGTTTCGGTGTATCCAATTATTCATACAATTTTGACATGTGGAAAATAGCAACATTCAGGGGTTGTCCTTTAAAAGTGTTCCAAGTGCTCCAGCGTGATATTATGTGGTGCATTTGAAAGAGGAGAGAGCCATCACTGTGTTAATGTTTGCAACATTTAAGAATCTATTGTTGACTGTTAAAACCACACTGTCTCAACAGTTCCTGAAATCAACAACCTAACATTAGCCACTGGTAACTCCAGCAGAACAGATTTGGCCAACGCTGAACTTTGCTGGAAGAGAGAAAGAGTCCTAATTTTTTCAGTGGATGGAAAAATGTCTGGATTAATTTGCTTCATAAAAAGACAAATTCTGTTTTCAGCGTGGTTCGCCAGGGTTGCTCTGCCTGGGTGAGAAACTAGAGGGGTAAATTGTACTTTCACACATGTTTTAATTCAGGGTCCTTCCATTACAACCTCTTAGATTGAGAGGAAATTGTTCACTAGAAAAATAAAGCTCAGGCCATCTGCCTTCTTTCAACTTTCTATAGCAAGTAATCTTGAAGTTTCTCGAGGGCTGTTCCTGGACCATATGTTCTGTAAAAAGTCAACAAAAATGATTTACAGTATTTGCATGACTAACTAGATTTTTTCTGAGAGATACAGCTTTGCAAACTTTCCACAATGATTACAGTGTTCTGTACCCACACCTACACTCACACAGGCTCTCTTTGAGGGGGATGCCTGACACGGGTCCCTGCGGAGCTGAATGATCACAGGACAAAAGTCGAGGGCAGACGGGCCGCCTGCTATAAAGAAAGAGCAGAAAGGGTTTTATCAGGGAGAAAAAGAAAAGACTCCCCATGCAGATTAATAAAATAACCCCAAGGTTCTTCTATACACACCCTGATCTGCACCCCCTCCCATTCCCCTACCAGAAATACCACACACACACACACACACACACACATATACAGAATATCTGGGGTCTGTCTCACCTGTTGCCTGGCAACAACTGATGGGAAAAAAAGCTGGTGGTGCTCTGATGATTAAAATTTCCTGGGTAGCAGTGTTTGATCCCCAGTGTGCTGTCATTGTCTCTCCACAGCTTCATAAGAGACCAAGCACTGGGGTAGCAGGAGAGGGAAGAGAATATATAAACTTTCTCACTCTTGTCAAGAGGTGGCTGGCTTTGCTCACTGACTTTTCCTCTAATTTTTGGAGAATAAAGAAGCTCCCCCTCCCTGACTCAAGTGAACTCAGGACTTTCTTTACTTTTCCCTCCTCCTGTCATACTAGTCACTTTGACAATTCACTGGTCAGTCACGTTTTTCAAAAAGAGACTAAAAAGAAGAGGAAATACATCAATTGAGGTCATACCGAGGGTCAGACACAGAAAGCGGTGGCCTTTCTCAACAGTCCCGGCCTCAGTTTATTTAAAGTGTTGCTGTCGAGGGGGAGAGGGAAGTGGAGACACCGCTTCGGAAGGAATGTGTAGTTAATGCCACGCTCATGGCCAAATTAGTCAGGCCTGCTGAGGGGATTCCTCCCGGGGTCACTTCCATGGTAAAGCACAACACACACGTACGCTTCAATACATCACGTTCACATGAAGCAGATATTTCTGTACTTACACATGCAAATACACATTCATGTTCTACAAACAGCCACACACACACACACACACACACAGGGAATGTTGTGCTAACATGGAGAAGACACAGATGGACCACAAGGTTAGTGTGAGCAACATTCACAAAAACTCTCAAGTCCAGGCGGAGTACAATTTCAGAAAACACACACTTAAAGGAACACAGACATTTTCGCAAGTATTTGTATTTGCATTGCTAAGAGATAGATGCAACTCTCATATCTGTGCTGTGAACAAGAAGCTGCTGGTTAGCTTAGTTTAGCATAAACACTAGAAATAGTTGGAAACAGCTAGCATGGCTCTGTCCGAAGATGACAAAACCAAAGTGTAAAAACAACAATTTGCAGTTTTATGGGGGGTTATGTGCCAAACTACTTCTTGGCCTGGTGCAGTGACTTCCTGGCATCTCTGCTGGTTGCCAAGCAACCTCACAGTGATGACAAGACTACAGAAATTCACTGCTTCTGTCAGTTTTTGTACAGATTAAACAAAAAATGTATAACGTGCTCATTTGTGAGGTGCTGATGGGTGGAGTTTGTTGCCTTTAGAAAGACCCAGGCTAGCCGTTTTACCTTGTTTCCAGTGTTCGTGGTAAGCTAAGCTACAGTAACCATCTGCCGGCTGTAGCTTCATATTGAATGGACACATATGTTCGTGGTATCGATCCAACTCTCAGCAAGGAAGCGTATTTCCCAAAATGTCAAATAATTTCTTTTAACATGAATTTAACACGGGATGGTTGTCCTTATTTGAGGGGAATACAGGTCAAGATGGGGAATCGGTGGTAATTGCCCCCCCTTCACCACACACACACACACAGTACCCTTCTCTTTTGACCTTCTCTATACAAAATTCTGACCTGCTTTCCCTCTGTGTGTACAGCTGACAGCTCTTGCTCACAGTGATTATCTGTCCTTGACTACCTTCTCAATCCCTCTTACTATGAAATGATCCCCTCAATCACCCCAGTATACACACAGAAATGCAGCCACACAAAAATACACACACATTTAAGATAAGGTTGCCCCACCTGCCGCCCCGCAACGCATGCACCTGTCTTATCCCTGTTTATATTAATCTAATCCTCCTTGTCTGTGTGTATAATAGAATTTCAAGAATCAATAATTATTTATTAGAACTTCTAGATCCTGTATTGTGTGTGTGTGCTCATGCACGTCTATTTTCATAACATTGTACACCCTCTGCTGCCCCGTGTCACTGTCTCTCTTGGCTTGCTTCATGCTGAGAGAATGTACAGGATTGCCACTGGGATATTTGCAGCTTTAATAGATGCAACGTCAGAAAAACCTGCATATAAGGCCACAGACTGAGCCACTGTGTTTTCACAGACCCCAGTGAGGCACGCGCTATCAATTGCTGTCCACACTGAGCCCGGCCTAATTCATTAGCTGATGACAGGACGGTGGATCAACATTGTCACTGTCATCTGGGAATTTTATGAGTCATAGGCCGGGGAATGAACAGTTTGGAGATCACAGGCATTAGCTTTGTGGTGTAGTGGTATGTTTGCTACTCTGATGTGGTTGTGGATTAAGAACGGGATTTTCTTGATAAGGTTGAGGTAAATGGATTTGTGTAATGTCAGATGAATATAACAAAATGGACATCTGCTAAACTGAATGATATTTGCAGCTTAAACTGGGGAATGATAAGGGCAATTAGCTTCTGATACACTTTGAACCCTGACATTCCACTTGTGGAGTTCCCTTGTAAGCAAACAAAAGTTAAGTTTACATTCAGTATTACTTACGAAAACGTTTTGTGTGCATCTTTGAGGTCTAACAAACATGTTGTGTGCATTCCTTACCTCATAAAACATTTATGAGGTAAGGGGACTACATAATTCCGTTTTGTGTTAACTTTAATTTGTGCCAAACTTTATGTCAGCAAGGATGATGCCATACACTCTCATGCCCCCCTTAGATCAAGCCCTAAATTAGAGTAAGGCTAAAATAGGACTAAATGTGGTATTAGAAAAAAAAAAAAAAGTTGTAGTGTGCATCCATCCTTGGTCGGGAGGGTTTATGCACCTGCCCGACTTCATTTACAGGTGTCGACTGATTCTCTCACTGGACGGTCACAGGGACTGACCAAGTGACCTTAACCTTCCGCACCCCAATGCCACATACACGAAACACACACACATGCTCCTACCCCCAGGGGATGGTGGGGCTGGTTCAGACTGGGACACAAAGACGAGCATTATTCTTCGACATCCCTTACACCAAACTGCTGGGACGGAGCAGAGGGAGGAGGGAGATTCCATCATTTTTCATAACAGTTCATCCTAATATTTCACAATTTTTCCTATTTTTTACTATAACATGTTAATTCAACACACATGAGCTTACACGTGATATTAGATTTCATGGTCTAACACAGTCTAATAGAGGCATTACAGTGCTTTTGTTCACATAGAAATATATTTAAAAAATGATTTGACATTTTAAATTTGCATAGTAGAGTCACATGCATAATGCACCGCTTAATATCCTGCGTCTGCCTCAGTGAAGGTGAAAGGGTTTAAAACAATGCATCAATCTGTGTTATGTCTCAGTGTCGTGGTTCTGAGTTAGTACAGGGCAAACAAGGAAGTATCCCCATAAAGAAAGAGCCCACACTGTGTTTGCATTGCTTTCCTCAGCACAGTGACTGATGAAAGACCAGAAGCCACAGCGAGGAGACGCACTGGATCCGTGCATACTGTTCCCCCTAAACATCAACACACTAGTTAGACAAATGAGGCTTCAGCCCCCTCTTTACGCTGCTCTGTTCCAATCTCCAGAGGCCGCAATTCACTAAACCTGGAGGTATAAATCTCCGCATTTAAGACCAATTATCACCAAAACTCCTAAGGCTGCTGACTGAGGCTCTGGTGCCAAATGACCTGGAATGATGATTGATGATGGTATTATTATTTGCTCCGTGTGATTAAATACTTATGGTAAACAAGTCTTGAATTCTCCTTTTCGGTGGCTATTTTTCCTCTTGATTATTTCTCTATATTGTAACAATACAAACAACATCATATTTGGACTCAGCAGGGAAAGGTCAAGTGCTACAGTTTACCATAACTCACTGATACCCATGTTTGTCTGTTATGACAATGTGCCTCGAGCTTTTATGGAACTAACTCCCTCTAGAGGTAATAAGATGAGATGCTGTCTCTTCTTTGGCTGATGTCAACCGGGGGATTGACTCTCTCCACACCAAACTATCACTGTCACTGATATTAAAGAGGAAAAAAAAAAAAGATTCCACAAGAAAAGAAAGTGATTAGACCATATTGTACCTCTCCCCCCATCTACCTGGTGCATGAAACAATTACTTTTACTGCTTTTTACTGGAATCATTTTAGAAACATACGCACAGATATATCATGTAAAAATCCATATTACAATAACGTGACTGTAAAGTCAGTAATAGTTGTGCTAATCTCACATTATCACGGTGGATAAATGATAATCTCAGTCAGAATGAGGGCCGACTTTAAAGTAACCTGTCACCTCTCTCTTTGAACACACAAACTCCTACAAACATTTGGATGAAAGGAGTCAAAAGAGGAGGGATTTAAGGGCACAAAATTACGTCTTGATTAACGCCTGCTGTCATAATGGAGCCCTTCTTTTTCTAATTCAGCACTGATGTAATCTGGCCTCTGGGATTGTGTCCAGAATACCACATTAAAACAGTTTTCAAAGATTTTATTGATTAGAATGTAATTGTATTGCTAGAAAAAAAAAACACTTCCCCTCTTAGCTTTAGAAAGGATTCTTCAAACAAATAGCACCCTGGAAAAATCATGATCAGTTTGAAAAGAACAGTTGGGTGGCAGGTGAGGCCATTCATTTCAGTCACATCATTTTTACATTCAGTCCATATTAAACGATGCGCATTTAAATAATCATTGGGAGCACAATGACAGACAGGAGTCAGAGAGAAGCTACAGTACACATTTCTAAACCCTCGTTGAAATAACTTCAGTATGTTCTCTCTCTCTCTCTCTCTCTCTCTCTCTCTCTCTCTCTCTCTCTCTCTCTCTCACGCGGGGGGCTTGCCCTCTAAATAAACTTTGGAGCTCATAGGGGGAAGAGAGAGAGAGAGAGACAGAGAGACAGCAGAGGGCTGAAGTCATCAGCCGGCCGGCAGGAGGGGAGTGAATGGGTCCTGCACGCAAAGCAGAAAAGCGCTGAAACTGCGGAGATTCACTTTGGTTGCCTGCCGCGACAGCGAGCGAGAGGAGGTGTGTGTTTGACAGCCACAAGTACTAAACCTTCAACTTACAGATTTTTTTCCGCGATTACTAGTGTTGGTCCTGTGGTGGCTTTTACTTTTTGTGCTTTAGCTGATGCTGAGATGAAGCCGAGACCCTCAGCGCGCCTGGCACATTAGGGTATCCACACGCACCGGGACGCACGGCGCATCTCCACTGAGAGACACGGGGAGAGGGAGAGAAAGGTCAATTTTGGAGTTCTACGCATGGATATTATATCTCAAACTTTTTAAGAGTCATGTAAACGATAAACAATAATTCTACTCATCTTTCTGACCTACACTAATGATTGATTTTGCTTTCCTCCCGCGCGCACCGGATGAGAACCGAGCTTTTTGGCGTGTTTGTTTGTTTTTTATTTTTTGGAGGGAATGATCTTCATCACAGCACGGATAACGGATCCCTGACTCAGTCTGGCTTTCTTGGCACATATGAAGATCCTATCCAGGATGTTACAGTCTAAGCGGCCCAGGCATCATTGGGCCACCGTACACTACCATCACCACATATCACCACATAGCTGGGGGTCCTGCTGTGTCTAGGAATTATCTACCCTCCACAATCTACCTCCGTCTGGGGGAAGAAAACGGAATCTTATCCAATAAGTGATTTGGTGAACATTGACATTGGCTTTACGAGTCTCATCTCTGGGCTACTATGCACTTACAACTGATCTCCTTTGTTTTGATCATCTTGCACTGCATGGATTACACTGGTTGTCAGCAGCACAGCAGGCACCGGCAACATAAACGTGAGTAGGTTAAAGTGCGGTAGCCTATATACGATGCTGCCCGGTGTTTGGTGCACACACTCAGCACGGTCTTTAAGTTCTTTTTTTTATTTTTAATGCAGCATTTATTGGCCTCCATCCCATATTCTACATCTTTTGTCAATAAAACAGAGAATACAACATGCAGGCGCACTGTTATTTGACAGTGCATTACATTGGTGGACTTGTACCTGTAGGTCACCAAACAGTCCTACACAGGCGCACAACAGGGGACACTGAGCAAAGTTCCACTGATATGAGTTTTTCTACATATGACTGAAAAAATCGCAGTTGATCTTTGTTGTGTTTTTCCTCTCTATATAATTTAATTCAAAACTCAACTCACTTTTGGCAGATTATAAGAATGACTTCCTGACAGCTGATTTCCCTGATTATTATTGATTATTGATGCTATTCAAAATAATATACATATTATCACATATTTCCACACTCCCAACCCTACTTTTCATTTTTGCATTAGCTGTGAGCTTTATGCACTTCAACTGTTTAACTTACTAAACTGCTGTTATAGAACGGCGAGTTGGTTGTTTTCGGCCGAAGAGCGCATGCTCCAGTCTATCAGCTCTTTGACTGTACCTGATGATGCCTTCAGCAATTTCACCATTTTTAGTCCAAATTTTAATGTTTAATGTTAACCTTAATTGGATGAATTAATTGTTCTGCTTGTCACCTGAAGCCTGCAGCCTCTGCTCTTTGCGCTCAGTCTTCTGGTTCCCGTCGCTCTCTAGCGGTCAGAGCAGCAGACTTCAGGCACTTCAGGCAGCGTGCTGCCCGGGGATCAGGGCTGATCAGTGTTCAAACGGATATTCACAGCTTTCAGTTCCCATATTTGGTGAAGTAACCTCCATGTTCAGTTTATTTCCTTACACTGCCACATTCTGGAATTCGTGGGGGAAAGTTTCTCCTGATGTTGACCCGGATCACACAGAGTTCACATTTATGCCAGTCAGAAATTCAGCTCAGTATCATAATTTGAAATCATGTCCCATCTTGTTCTTATTACAGTTCAAAATCTGAGTTAATGCAAATTTGGCAGCAGGCTCCATCAAAACACCAGAGATGTTCCATACTGAAAGCACTCTTAAGTCTGATGGTATTTCATCTGCCATATATCTCCCCGGGGTCCAACACTGTGTCTCCTCTCTGGAGCTATCGCCAGCCTTTTTCCATGACACTATGAAATAAGTATCAATAAAGTATATTTTTCTATTCTTCCTACGCACACTTTATCACTGAGGGTCTCCAGATGTGCTTTGTGTCTAAGTCTGTAAGAGAAGAGCAGTGATAACTGGAATATTCCATGTATCACTTGCCAGCGTGGCCAAAAACTGTCTGTGATCTACAAAAATAGACCTTCGAAGTGATGTTTTTATCCCTGCCACCTGGGGCTGAAACTTCTCCCTATATCTCTTTCTATTTACATTTAATCACAGAACTCAGATCCGTAGTCTGGGCCAGAAAGAGGGCCGTTTTTGTTTGTTGTTCATTTTTTCGTACATGACCACCAAAGTGGATATTTTTGAAAAAGTGAGAGTTGCAGCATGTGGGGTTAACAGTGTGTTTATTATGTCGTTTTAAAGGGGTCCCGGGGTTACCTTTGCTCTCGGCAGCTCTGTTCAATGTAGTTTAGGTCAGACCTGAAGAACTAAGCGTGGATCATTTTGCTGTTCAGCAGGGTGACACAGTCTATATAGGTCTTATTTAATCTGCAACAAACTGACATACAATAATATCAGATATCAGTCGTAATGATACAAGACAAGGACATTTACCTACTGTATATACAGTAATAGGTTGATTGTTCTCACTTAAATTTGTGTTTGTGCTGTACTAATGTAGGATATATAGACATTGCAGTGTCTGCTTTATACCCTACGCTGCATCAAGACACACAGATTCTCTCTTTTAAATGTTTATTTCCCCCTAAACAGTATTAAAGAGCCTCTCAACGCGGTGTGAGAGAAGGAGCAGGAGGGTCTACTGAGAGTACTCTGGCCATTGTTTTTGTAAATTATGCCCTGAGACTGAAAACAGTGTTTGAATTTTGAAATTTGAATTTTTTTAAATTAGGAGGCTATCAATTTGTTTTTGTCCAAGATGAGATGCTGAAAATGTGTTTTATGGACTGAAAAACATTTTGTCATACAGCGTATCCACATACTCAACCATGATGTAATTCAGTTGTGGGATGGCAGCACTGTAGCATAAATTCATTTCTGTGGAAGCTGAAGGTTTAGCTCATGTTCCACTGTAAGAAGTAAACTTCTGCCTCTTCAGACTGACTCAGTGATAATAATTGACAAGTGCTTCTAAGAATCTAAACTTCCTCCAAGGATGCAGATATCTAACACTTCCAGAGATATCAGGGAGGATGGAGGGATTAGTTGGTGAAGGGGTGAATGAGTACAGACTTCAGAGGGAAAGAAGGGGGTAAGAGTGAGTTGGGAGTCAATGACCATTGAGTCAACTGGCCAAAATTACCATGCAGAGACTGAACCCGAGCTCCGAGCTTCCTGTCTGTGATGATACATCCAAAAGTGAAGGCATGTGGGTGCCTGGGTGCTAAAAGGGGGGAATATATATATTATATAGTTTAGCAAGACAGGTCAGCTCAGTAGGAGATGAAGATGGGCTGATTTAGGTCTTGATTTAAAGATAAATATAGGATACGGGAAAAGGGAAATCAAGTGTCACATGATAGAATCCTATAAAGAGGCAAAATATTTGTTTTTTCATGTTACTTCTATTTTGTAACACAATTCTATTTTTTCCAAGGGCCATCTGTGTTTGTGTGTGTGCAGGCACGTGAATGTGTTTATTCATATGTGACTTTGTTGGTATGTTATGCAAGATACCACGGTCCAACTGAGGTTTTGTCGGTGCGAGTGCGAGGGCAAGGCCAAATTCCTGCGTCTTAAGACTTCTGTGAATCAGGGCAGCTTGGCAGGAACACATGTGGGCAAATGGACAGCAGTTGTAAAGATTGTCGAGATATTTCAAACAATGTGTCCATGATCTATGGTAAACTGGCAGCTAAACCCTGAACTTCAAGAAGAAGGAAGAGGGCCATATTAAACCAGTGGCATAAGATGCCAAGGCTGGAGAGGAAAACCAATTTGCTTATGTTTTGTCTACCGTGTGTGACTACTGCAACATGTTCCAAACAATGTCTTTGGGAATGGAGTACCAATGCAGTATGTAAAACATGGAACTTCTCTCACTTATGTCACAGGTGTCACTACGGGTATATAAATAGGCTGTAACATGCTTGTCCCTGAGTTGATTTTCTCATTCCCAAAAGCCCTGTACCATTTTGTGGATTTAACTTAAGCGTGGTCTTTCTAACAGAGGAGTGAGTTTACTCATTTCCTTAGAAGAACTGTTATACTGTTACTGAAACATGGGGCCCAGAAGCTACAAACATCCTCTCTGAACTCAACTCTCTGAACATCCTGGAACCTGTCGTGTATCTGGTGTTTTTGTTTCCGATCATAATACATCCCCATCCAACCACCCAAACCCTATCTGTTACTGTTTTTGTCCCCTAAGTGCAATCAGATACTGAAAGGGATGATACACACGTGTCTCCAGGAAACTGACAGCAAGAAATCACGCTGAATTTATTTCTTCTTCTTTAATACAGTTAGTTATTTAAGACTCCAAGCCTTACGTTTTATAATATTTGAATTTTTGGATATTTCTACAATATGCTGCTAGCACTGCATATACCTGTATGTTTTCTTAAACACACTATCACTTTGAAATACACATGCTGTAACTTGGGAGACATTCAAAATGTCTGTGACAAGGCTGTCAGCATGCAATTAAAATGATTAAAACCTACCACCAGAGCTTCCATCCATGGCAGACAAACTCTGGTGAATCATCCCACAAATTACTGAAGAGTGGGGGATGACAACCCTACTGTAAAATATATCAACATAAACTAAACACTACTTATGTACATAAACTTAGGTGTAAACATAGCATAAATAGCTGTCATTAGCACCATGCACTGTGCTGAGACAGTGGATGATTTTATGGTACTGTAATTAAACACTTGCATGTGAAATAATAAGTTTCTGTTTTCCCTTTGCACTCATTCTTGAAAAACATGACACAACAATACGTTGCTGAAATATTTCAATACTTAAAGCTTATCAAATGTTAAGAAAAACATGCAGTTTCAGATTGTTTCCTCATTTGAAAAGAATAGTGGACACCGATGAAGATGCTACATGTGTTAAATCAGTATAGAGCCCTTTGTTTTGCTCAAATATTTAAAGCCATTTTCCTTTTTTTTTCTAGCACAGTATTTTTGTTACTGATTACTGAAACTGATGTACAACAGTAACCTACAGAATATTTTGCCACCTGGAAGAACGATAGGGTAGATGTACCATACCATACACTAATATCATAACATAGCATTGTTGGTCCACCATGAAACACAAAAGCGTTCTTTAAAAATTCAGCACTACATCAAGAATTAGGTGCTATCGCTGAAGTACTGATGTTGGTATTGTAGAGCCAAGCGTATAGCAAGCACAGTGGTGCCACAGGACAGTCTGACCGGACATCTGCACTGAAACTACGCTGTCTGAAATGTATAAACCCTCATAACTTCCATAATCTGGGTTGAATTTTCTAGATTAAGTTCATCAGTCTGATCCTGCTTTGTGCAGGGCACCATAACAAGATAATCATTAAACCTTTAACAAAAAATTAAATATTCTATTCTATGTCTGCCAAAACCCTTAGGTCAGGTTTTGATTGCTGATTGTGGGTGTGGCGCATATTATTAACAAAAAAGGAGGAATTTTATTTTGAAAGCTCTTTTTTTTTTCAAGCAGTTGTGGGTACATGGGACGTTATTCTCTGTTCCTTGATTGTTTTCGGTAGTAAGATGAAAGTTTTAGAGGCTCACTACAGGAATATGCGATAAAGAGGCTGGTATGAATGGGATGGAAAGCTAGAAAAAGTTGGATTTAGTTAAGCTCAATAAGGTTATGAATTTTACCACTTATTGTCCAGACTGGGTGTCTTTGGGACTACATTTGGGTTCCTGGCAGAAAAAAATATGAGGACACAGGATATATATTCCCATCCTTTTTTAGCTTTAGTGCTAAATTAGTTCAAATTTTACAGCAAGGCTGCTAGAGGGTTACGGTGTCCATCTTTGGCACCAACAGCAAGGTGAATTCCTTCTTTGAGCTTTGAATAAGAGGGGGGCTGGTATTCATATATCAAGTATGCATATCTAGACAAGTTATCCATTAAGATAAATTCGACTTTCATAGTTTAAAATGTCCAAAAAGCAATATTTTAGTTTTCCTATTATATCACATGAAATTCATACTTCACCGTCCCCCTCTGCTCCTGTCAACAGAGATCTCTGGTGTGAGCTCAGGGTGCCAGCAGGGTGGCTGTCTGACCTGCTCTGACTACAATGGCTGCCTGTCCTGCAAGCCGCGCTTCTTCATGCATTTGGAGAGGATTGGGATGAAGCAGATCGGGGTGTGCATGACTTCCTGTCCTCCTGGCTTTTATGGCACACGCTCCCCAGAAAGAAACACCTGCACAAGTAAGCCATAATGACTGTATTTGTATAGTAGAATGATAAGTGAATATTGACGAAAATATTCTTTGCATTGTGTGTTCCCAATGTGTCTTGTGAATGGATGGGCATGAGATTCAGTATAATCCTCTCTCATAACAAAACATATACAGAAAAGTATCTCAAACTTGTCTCGAGTTAAATGTGGCCTCTTTAACAGTGTGTTTTACTTACACGTGACAAGCATAAGCACAAGAAGTCTAGTCGGCTCCAAGACATTGCCAAAATATATGTCCTCCCCCCACATACACTTCTCTACAAGCAAAAATGTCAAGACCTGCACATGAAATAAGGCATTATGTATACATACAGTATGTACTGAAATAACTGAAAAACGTAATACCTGCTAAGTATGTTTCCTTTTGGTGACATTAAATTAATTCAAGTGTTGCTTTACTCAAAATCATCACATCACAAGCCACCCTGTAAGACATCAATCTCATTGCAGTGGCCTATATTCCTGACTGTATTCCCAATGAGACATGCACACACGAACACACGAACACACACACACACACACACACTGACACCCTGTATATTTAACACGCAGGACACACTCGATAACTTGTATGGTTTAAATAAACGCTGGCGGTGGGTCTGTGTTTCTCTGTCAGAGTGCAGGTCGGAGTGCGACTCCTGCTTCAACAAGAACTTCTGCACACGCTGCCGAGCAGGATTCTACCTTCACCTGGGCAAGTGCCAGGAGAACTGCCCTGAGGGGCTGGTCCGCAGCGACACACAGAGGGAGTGTGTTCCCAGTGAGTGTTCAGAGTTCACATTTATCAGGGACAGGGACAAAACGTGGGGTTTGCCCTGTATTTAACTATATTTACCTTGTATTTATCCCACATTAGCCATGCAGAGTTACCCAAATAAGTCTGACTTTGGAATGAAGCCCAACTGCTACATAAAACATGCTTATGTGTTAAATTTGGCCACTATATCGATAGATACATAAATGTGCTTTTGTTTCTGCAGTGTGCCCTGCAGAGTGTGAGTCATGTGTGAGCACTGAGACATGTACACAGTGCCGGACAGGCCTGTACCAGCTCAGTGGGAGGTGCCACCATGTCTGTCCAGAGGACTACGAGCCCAATGACAAACTCATGGAGTGCACACCACAAGGTCAGTCCCGTGTGTGTGTGTGTGTGTGTGTGTGTGTGTGGATGTGTCCTGTTGGTAGGGACCCGTGCAATGTTTTCGGCCCTCAGTGTAGAATGGCTACAACTGGAAAATAAGCTTGAAGAAAAGAGATTAACCCCATTTCGAACTTTAGGAAACATATTCACATAAAATGACTGAACACTGAGGTTTCTCACCCTCACTTCTCTTTCTCAATTTTTCCCTTGTCAGTGCACTGCGAGGTGGGTGAGTGGGGCGAGTGGAGCCCCTGCTCTCGGTCCGGTAGAACCTGTGGGTTCAAGCGGGGCCAGGAGACCCGCACACGTCAGGTCCTCCAGTACCCATCGCCCTTTGGCAACCCCTGCCCTGAGATCTCAGAGATCAAAGAGTGCCTGGTCAAGAGGAGGAAATGTCCAGGTAAGGAAAACAATAGCGAAGTAGCAAAGTTGCAGTGTGCTTGTGTTCCAGCTTTGTGTCAAATCCTGACTCCAGATCCTCGTGATCCAGCATTTGAACTTAAACTACCAAAAAACAGAATTTTTACCATGGGCACATTCTAGACATTGTTTATTGTACTTGCTGTTGACCCATCACACTCACTGCCAACAGTGTATTTGTGACACATGGCATGATTTCTACTCTATATGAATTCCAGACCTCGCTGCTTCAGCTTGTACAATCAGAGCTAGTCGTTCTTCCGCTCAGGACTACGACTGTTTACTCAGAGGATTGTCATTGTGGTTAGAGTGAGGACAGTGGGGGGAACACACATGTGTGATGTTGCAATGGGTATGTTGTGTGTTTTCCCACGAGACCTCTTTGGATTTTTAAACAGCAAAACCGCTTTCTCTGCTCCTAGTAAACAGGGAATAGCGTGATCATTTCTAATGAAGTGAGTGAAAACTGCTTTCAGACGGGCTCGTCTCTTTGTACAACCCGATGCTATGGTGCATTTACGATCGCTTTGTGTTATGTGTGCACTGCGTGTGTGTGGTTACTGAGCTGGTTGGCGGCTACGGCTGGTTGTTTTTTAGCCTGGGCTCTGTAGTGTTAAATGACAGATCGCAGACAGGGTAGGAGGCTGAGATCCAGCCCCTTGGGGCCTCACACTTACAGAACAAACTGTGTGTGTGTGTGCATGTGCGCGTTTCTGTGCATGTGTGTGTGTGTGATGCAGCAGAAAAGCAGTTGACTCTGGAGCAGAAACAGCCAGCTCAACATCAACATCCTCCCCCTGGGAGGCACGCGGCGACCAGGGGATCAGTATTGGTTTATCCCCACAGCTGCCAATACACACACACACACACACACACACACACACACACACACACACACACATGCAAACCAACACATACACACACAAATCCAGATACAGATACACCCTCTCCATTTCAAACAAGTCAGACAAATGCACACCTGGGCACACCAAACACACACACACAAACATGCACACAGATACACACACATACCATTGTTGTCTCACTAAAATAACTACACAGCCGTTGCTCTTGGTGGTAATTTGTGAAGAGAGTCAACTGGGTCGACGTGATTTGTAAGGCAGACTGTGAAATGTGCCCTCTGTCACCCCCCCGTCCCCCTCTCTCTCTCTCTCTTTCTATCTGTATCTCTCTACTGATCCATCCCCCCATCCTCGTCCCCTCCACACACACACTCCCTACCAAACCAAAGAAAACATAGACCCCCATATAAGCTCCCTGTTGGCGCTCCCGGTCAGTCGGGTCGGGGCCGAGACTTTAGTGTGGAGTCGACGGCTCTGTTGATCTAGCCTGAGCCTGGTGAAAGGGGGGTACAGATATGTACAGAGAGAAGGGAGGTGAATTGAAAAAAAGAAAGAAAGAAAGCTGTGTGTAGTCTCACACACTACAGACCCCGTTTATCAACATTGCCCCCGCTTGCGATTACCCATTTGCCCCCACTCCAAGAGCATCCGTGGTGAATGAGAGCTAATTATCTGCTTCGGCGCGTCCTCTCCTCGCTGTTTACGTTCTGCACACGCTAGGGGGTCAGTGGTCCGACCTCAGAGAGCCCCCGGTAATCCTCCAGCAGCCCTCAGACACTGATACATCCTCCTCCTCCTCCTTTTCCTTTCCTCCTCTTTTGCACTTTCTCCTTTTGCCTTCTCCTCCCCCTCTGCTCGGCCCCTCCTCCTCCCGTTCTTCTCCTTGCTACATCTCTTTACTCCTCCGCATGAGTCTTTGCTCATTTCATCCTCTTTCACCATCTTGTTACTCCTGTTGATTCTACACATATTATTTATTTTTACTTACTATATTTTTAACTTTACTCAACCCAAAACCCCTCTTTCTGCCATATCCTGTTTGTGTGTTTCTCCCCTTTCTCCTGTTGCCTCTAAGGGATCTCTTAATGGCCAGTGTGAACATGAGGAATGATTACAGAAAGCAAAACCTGTTTCACATGGGCATGTGACTATTGTTTTAAGACAGACTTAAAAAATTGTGAACCTACCCTTTAAAAGTTTTCAGTTTAAGTTTTAAGTTTTAAGTAAAGGCAACTTTTGTAAAAGTACAAATCATTAAATCCATCTGACGTGTTAGAAATACATTTCATGTACCTTCCTGCAATTTCAATTTCACATCAAGTGTCACTTTTGATTCAAAAATACAGATTTGTTTGGCCTAAGTCATTCATATCCATTCTTTCTTAAAGGCAGCTTAACTTTAGTTTTACATTGTGGGAAATACAACTGCTTTCCTGCTGAGAGTTAGACGAGAAGATCAATACCACTCTCGTTAAATATCAAGCTTGAGCCAGCAAGTGATTAGCTTAGCTTAGCATAAAGACTCAAAGCAGGGGGAAACAGCTAGCCCGCCTGTCCAAAGTTTTAGAAATCCACCTACCAGCACCTTTAAAGCTCACTAATTGTTTATGTTCTACGGGGAGTTACACGCTAAAACTATTTTTTGGTGCTGGTAGGCGAATTCTCTTTATTTTAAACAAGCTAGCTTGTTTCCACTGCTTACGCTCTTGGTGCTAAGCAGTGATCCACTCCTTGCTCCAGTTTCATATTTAATGCGCAGATATTAGAGTGGTATCAATCTTGTCATATAACTCTCGACAAGAAAGCGCATTTCCCAAAATGTCAAACTATTTCTGTGAGTGTAGACTTAAGCCTCCAGCTGTTACAGCCTCCATTTCTACAGAGCCATTGCAAAATCAACTTCCAGTTGGTCCTGGTTAACCCCTAAACAATGTTGTAAGATATCGCGTCAGAAAAGTTGTAAAACTGTAGGAAACATGCTGACATATTCAGGCTTAGAATCAGAAAAACTTGGCTCCGTTCCTCCGTTATGCACGGCTAGAGATTGTGAATGTTTACACACACATCCTCATCCGCTGCCGTCTCTCTCAAGTTAATGCTGGCTAATTTGTCCTTCGATGGACCTGCTGTTCACCTCTTTATCTCTGTAGCCGGATAGACCGTGTGCCCTCTGCAAACCCTTTAACTCCCCCCCACACACACACACGTACAGACACTCACGCAGACCTATTACACACAGAGAAACATACAGTTAAGCAAGCTGGCATCAACCAGTCAGTGCAGGGGGATTGATACACACTCACACACACACACACACACACACACACACACACACATACTGACACACCCAGAACCCCCCTCATGACATCCTGGCGGCCATGCGGCAGGCATTCCACTTGTGGGACAGCCCATAGCCTTTAATCCCAGCCTGGCTCCCGCCAAAAGCTCCCCGGACGACAGAACGCTCGCCACGGAGGATGTGCCACCATAAAAACACACAGTGCTCCTCCAACCGCACACACACACACACACAGTGCCCCTTACCCACAGTGCCCCTCTGCTCTCTCATTTGATCTCTGTCTGTTTCCTACTCTCACCTTGTTCTTTAGTTCATTCAGTACTCTCTCCTGATTGTTATTCATCTCTATCTCTCTCCATGTCTCTTTCACTAGCATGCTCACTCACTCATTGTGCCAGTACACACACACACAGCATGTAGTGTCCCACCCAGTAAAGCCCCTCTCTGTGCTCTCAGTTCAGTTTACTGACTCCTGTCCTTTGTGAATGCGCTGCAACAGATTTCTAGAAGTTGCATTACAGCCACAGACAATTCAGCAGGTCCACACTGGTGGCCGTGCTTACACTGTGCAGGCAGGGATTTCAGGGGAATAACACAGGATGAAAAGGATAACACACTTCTGCATATATTCTCCCTCATTAACAAGAAATGATAGCCAATATTCTTAATTTGTACTGAATGTGGCACTAATTGTCTGTGGAACCTAAGAGAAGTTACGGACTAGGCTTTGATTGGATCCAGATTTACTATAATATGAAATGAATGTCAATATTTTTATTGTATTGGTCATAATAAATCTTTTACAGTACATCCAGTCTTAGTACAAATGACAAAATCTGAAGTGGAGCATGTAGTTTATAGTGTATATATACATGAGTGACAAGTTTAAGAGTGACCATAGATATTTACGTGCTCTCTTATATAGCACAATTATTGGTGTCTTTGTGTTATATTTTTGTGCTTAATTTTATGAGCTATTGAGAGGCAACAAAATAGACAGTGCTGAAGGGCTTGTTAAATAAATTATTCATTTCGGCTTCACGGCTGTTACATCAACTGAAACGACATTAAAGGGCTAGTTTGACGTTTTGGGAAATATGTTTATTTGCTATTTTAGCAAGAATTAGATGAATCTGTCAGTTCGGTGTTCAGCTAGAGCCAGGAGAGTTTAGCACAAAAACTAGAAACGGGAGGAATCAGCCAGCCTGGCTCTGTCCAGGGTAAAAAGCTCACTCATTAACAGTGTGTATCTCGGTTGTTTAATCCGAACACAAACAGAAATGTAGAAGTGTCATGTTGTGGATTTAAGTGGAGTAACTATTTTTAGGCAACCAGTGGAGACGTTACTTTTGGATGAATTTCAGTTGAAGACACATCGATTCCCCAAAACACTCACAACAACATTACCAGCTTGAACTTATTACTTACTTATTTCGTAAGAAAAATGTATTTATTTATTTAATTTTTATTTGTATAGGGACAAGTATGTAGCATAAACTGATGCCACACACCACAGAATTTATAGCCCTACGTATTTTGTAATGCCTGTCCCTACATGGGCCTTTAAAATTCATAAAACTCAACAAGAAAATACAGACAGAACAATACTATAATACAAACTATAATACAATACAAATGTATTTAGTATATTTTTTGTGAGGTGCTTTTGCATCCTCACAGCATATTGTACAAGTCTTGGCCGAAACAGGACAAATTGGTGATCTCTTTAGACCAGTTCCACTTTTAATTGAGGCAAACCTGGAAGCTCTTCTTAATCTTTCACATTCAAATGACGCTAGTACACCGCAGGTACAGGTTCTGGTTCACGACATTACTGGAAGATTTTCACATGTTGACCCCAAAGCGAACAACTCACTCACTGCCAGTCTCAAACTCTTGATGACATTATTCATTAAAACTTGGCTATGGGGAACCTACTAAGCGTCTGTTGAAAATGTTTCAAAACCTCCAAAGGTGTCTCATTTGCTGACCAATACACACATGTCAACACACAGTTTACAAAAGGCCTATCAGAAACTGTTCCAACTAACCAAACGCAGGTTGGTTTGATAAACACTCTCCTAATCATCTCAACACTGGCATGGATTAGGTTTCTCCTCTGGCTCGACAAAAGCACGGGGGCTACAGTATGACTAATCCACTGAACTTGTAAATAGTTGTAAATGGTGTCAGGACAGAGAAAACAATGAGAGCGAAGGGGACTTCCTGTGTTTATAGAGGACGCGGGGCAGACCCTGAATGAGTCAGTGCACCAGATTACTCCATCTGTCCCTCCATCCATCCATCCATCCATCCATGCACTCACCTATCTGCACTACCTTTAAATTTTGATTATGTTTTACTTACTTACTTGTCTTGCAATTAAACTACGTGAACACTGTGCTGCCCATACTACATATGTCCATCTCTTGCCGTCTTGTCCTTTCATTATTTCTAAAAGATTCAACACAGTGGGCAGGTAGAGAGAGCTTGGTATCACTAGCCCAGAACGTGTGGATCAGACATGGTCCCTGGCCCAACCAGAGCCGTCTCTTGATTAACGAACAGACAGAGAGGGAGAGGATGAGCGTAGGGGGCCGAACATGAAGCGGACAGGAGATAGACAAGAGAGAGATCTCTTTCTCTCTCTCTCTCTCTCGCTCGCTTTATCTCTCTTTCTCTCTCTCCCTGTGTCTGTGCCTACTGCCTACTTCAGCAGTTTCACAATCCCCGACTGGCCAGCCAAACAGCCAAGCAGGCCGTGCTGCTCCGTTCCACTCACACATGAACAGCAGCAGTACAACAACAGGAAAGGGCCTCCTCTGCTTTCACTTGCAGGTCCTGTCTCCAACCTCCCTGGGGGTGGATCTTGTTATTATCATTAATAACTGTAGCTCGAGCAGAGATAAACCTTCAGCATTCCAAAACTCTTGGTTTTGTTTATGAGATGGTGTTGCAAGAACAGATAAATTGGGGGTTTATTTAAAGGTTTTCTATTTTGGACTAAGTCTTCTCATCACAGGCAGAGGGCTGCTGTCTGTGGTTGAAGACTGCCATCTAGTGGTGGAAATGGAGCATTGCGATAGCCTGTAATGTGTTTGCAGTGTGTTCGCCTCTCCCTCAACAAGTCTTGCTACTTTTACTTTTACTTTTACTTAAAGGAAATTTTTGACATATGGTGGTTTTCATTACTTACAGGTTGATACATGGATTAGTTGAGGCTATGAGTCCTGTAAATCACAGATCTCCCAGTAGACAAACCAAACTCAACAGCAGTAAACTGGGTTGTGCTGAAAGATTTGATATTTTTAGCAAAATCAAAGAATAATACTGTGTACAGTAGGAAATGATCTTGGTGTGGCACGTGTGTGTTTGAGGCTCCCTGGCTGAAATTCCTTCAATAAATGAACAATATTCATTAGACATTAACCATATATGTTCAGAGACTGACTTCTTAAGTGGCAAATGCATAACAATTGGTACTATTTGACATGTAGACCTGCATTTTGGACATTTTCTCTGATTGTATTAATTGCATTATATGCTACAGAGGGAAATGGAAAATTATGCAAAGTAAAACATTTCTTAACTGAATACCTCCTCCTGAAATTGATGGGTAGAAGATGGAAAACTTCACCCTCTCCGCTACTTTACTAATCTTTGTTATTTCTTTTTCTTCACTTCCAGGACGGAGGAAGAATGAGCGAAGGGAGCGGAGGAACCGCAACAACCAGAAAAATAAGGAGAACCAAGAGGGACGACGGGAAAGGAGGAGAGAGAGGGAGCGAGAGAGGGAGAGAGACACAGGTGAACGCGAGGACTCTGATAACAGGAACAAAACGGAGCACAGGCATCGCAGAGGCCATGACACAGAACCAGTCTCCCCTGAAGACGGCCTTGTACAGTAGTGCTCTGGACAGACAAAGTCTAGCGCCTCCCCATCCTCCTCCTGTTATCCTCCCATTCTTCCTTCTCCAAAACTTCCCCACCCTCACCCACTGTTCACCCCCCCTCGACCCCTCTCTGCAGGGGTGTTGCTGCTACCTGTATGATTTGAATATAATGTTTATGCACAAGCGGGATGGGGCACATTCAGCCACAAGGCTTGGGCCACTACAGACTTTAAAAAGTCTTTTTTTCTACCCTGTAGCTACTCCTTCACTTCCACCACTGAGAGAGTGTCTCTACTGAAAAGTGCAGGAGACACTGCTGAGACTGCTTTTGGGACTGAAGAACAAAGTGAGAAATTTCTGTGACTGCGTGGAGGACTGGCAGACAGACGGACAGAGAGACAAAGACGTTCTACTATGTGCTTGTTGATATGGTTATTTAATGGGGCCCTGGTACAACATTGCGCGTCTTGGTTTTTGAATGTAGATTTTGCAACATTATGTAGAACAATTGTTTATTATTGTTGTTCCTGTTCTTTAGATCTCTTTACTTTATTTTATTTTGGTGCAGAATTTGTAAAGAAAAAATAAAAGTGAGTTTGCTATTGCCATCTTCATAATCACTACAAATGACAGATGTAGGAGGACCTGCATGCTGTGAATCAACAGAGTATGGTCAGAAACTGAAAACCATTAACATGTGTTCTGTATGTTTTGGACAAAAGCTAGTTTTATCCAGATAAGTGATAAATCTAATCTACCATTGGTTTTTCTTTTTGTGTAAATGGAATCTGTGCTCTCAGTAAAGCTCCTTGACTGGGAACCAAAAGCACCTGTATGTCAAATAAAACTATAATGGGTTTGTACCTGTGTCTGGTGATCTGTTCTCTCATCTGGCTGCCCTCTTGTGCACTTGAACGTGCGTGAAACCTTTAAAGAGTAAATGGAAAGTGAAACTTAGAAGAGCACGCAGCTATAAATAGCTGAGTCAAAGGTTACCTCGGGCTCATTTGGGTGAAAAGTGTAGCAGTAGTAGATACTGTCGTAGATACTGACATCCATCTCTTAGTGTCGCTAAGGTCACAACAAATGCAGAACAATAGTGTTGTCCATCGCAGCAAGGAAGGTCTGTCACTTTTTAGAAAACTATTCTAATATACTTGTTCATCTGCATGTATTGTGAATCACCAAACATTCAGTTTAAAGTAATAAAGACACCTGCAGTCATTATTATTTAAGTCAAAATCCACAATAGTGGAACAGGCCCCCTTTTATTTTTCAACTGCAACTATGATGACTACCATCAAGTAGCTCCAACTTCACAGCAATATATAGTATATTTTCTAACTGTATTAATTCAAGTGTACAATTAATTTGAATCATTTCTCTAATATTGTGTACATTTTAACAACTCATATCTAAATTACTTCAGTGCTTAAAAAGTTTGTCAATGAACCAGATTTGACATGTGACAGGAAGGATAATCACTTTGATCTGGATTAACCCGCTTTGTTTCATGAAAAGTGTCAGCGGTCCTAAACATTTAGTCACGGTTTCAGTCAATCCGAATTATTTTTGTATAACAAAAACAAGAAATAAAGAATCATTTAAACTGTTTATTGGTGGAGTGAGTATTTTGCTCATCGGCAACATCTATTCGCATCAACAGGCATGATGACAGTATTTCCTCCTAATTTATTCAGCAGAGAAATCCCCACTAATACAGTTTGTACATGAAAATATATGAATTTGTTTGAATTTAAACATTTGCAAAATATAGATAAATCACAGTACCGTATGTACACAAACCATAGGTGCAAGATAAAGCCATGTTTGAAAAGGGAAATTATACATAGGAATGAGGACTGTGGTTAAGACCAGGATTTCTGAATCAAGATGACCCTACTGCTAAAACAAAAACAGAAGAGGAAACACTGTGACAGATTTTGACATTTACCCAGATGCCTTTTTTAAGTTAAGACGGAACAAATTATCAATCACAGCTGCTGTTTGTTTTTAACTAACTTAATGCCCCCTGTTCACTTCATATTAGCCACAAAATCCTCGCCCTTCTTGATTGAAGCCTTCAGCTCACTCATGGCGTCAGCCACCAGCTTCTCCTCGAAGGCAGACAGCTTGCCCAGGCCGAGGTTCTTCTCAATGCCGTTCTTCCCCAGGAGAAGAGGTGTGGAGAAGTACTTGCACTCAGTCTCCTCAGACCTGACATAGGCGCACTCCACCACACCCTCCTTTCCATTCATGGCGTCCAGGACGGAGAAGGTGAAGCGCGCACCAGCATAGGCCATGGAGAGGGTAGCAGATCCGGCTCCGGCCTTGGCCTTCACCACCTCTGTGCCGGCCTCCTGGATCCTGCCAGTCAGAGCAGCCAGCTGGTCAGCGGGGAACTCTACTTTTGGTGTGCACTGGGAGATGAGGGGAATGATGGTCTTCCCAGCATGACCTCCAATGACTGGCACATTAACGCGAGCTGGATCAAGGCCTTTGAGCTCTGCCACGAAGGCGTTTGCTCTGACAATGTCCAGGGTTGTGACACCAAACACCCTGTTGGGGTTGTACACTCCATGCTTCTTCATAACCTCTGATGTAATAGGGATGGTGGAGTTGACAGGGTTGGCGATGATGCAGATCATGGCCTGGGGGCAGTTGCGGGCGCAGGCATCGGCCAAGGTGGCTACAATGGTGGCGTTGGTGTTGAAGAGGTCATCGCGGGTCATGCCTGGTTTTCTGGGCACACCGGCGGGGATCACCACGACGTCGCAGCCCTGAAGAGCAGCATCTAGCTGGTCGGGACCCATGTGGCCGGACACCTGGGCCCTTGTCTCGATGTGGCTGAGGTCTGCAGCCACTCCGGGAGTGTGGGCAATATCAAACAGGGAGAGTTGACTCACCAGGGGGCTGTTCTTGAGAAGCAGAGATAGCGGCTGGCCTATGCCGCCTGACGCTCCCAGCACCGCCACCTTGGCATTGTTCTGCGACGAGGTGGACAAGGTCCGGGCGAGGCTGACTGTAGGTCTCACGGCGCGGGAAAACATTTTGTTTCTGTTACGTCTTATCTTGCTTTAGTGAAAAATAAAAATACCTGAAGAGTCCCTCTCCTCTGTGACACCAACGTCCTCTAGCCACGAGCGAACAGGAAGACTGTAAACTGTCATGCGTCGAGGATAAGAGTCGTGCGATATTACGTCAAATTGCGTCAGCGCGCACTGTTGACGTCGACGTCTTTATCTCAGCCTGTTTTTTCGGAGGAAAACAAAGCCAGTTAACATTGGAAGTCGGTAAATTAGCATCGGAAATTAGTGCCGTTAAACGAATTGTGACTGCACGCCAGAGCAACGCAGCAAAATCTAACGTTACGGTACGTACGCAGCCGTTGCATTGTCTCTGTCGTGAGAAAATGCCTAACCTTGCTGTTTATGTCGACCTGCTAAAATAAGCTAGCGCCGTCAGATGAACTCCGTCTATTTGCTGGAGTCAGAGAGCGACCATCAGCCTAGCCAGCGTTAGCTACAACAGGTCTTATTGTTATGATCGCTTTTTGCCAGTCGAGAAACACCTCTGTACTGTTTGACTCGTGTTTGTACTTGTAACGGTAACAGCAAACGGCTTTTTTTCAGTAGCTGCTTCGTAGCTATCTAACGTTAGCTAAACTAGTTAGTTTGCTTGCAGATTGTCACCAGTTAGTGTGAATATTAAATCGTTAGCTGTAGATTTGACTCGACTTACGTTAGCGGTGTCCATGACTAGCCCTGTCATAAGGCCAGTTGGGTTAACACAAACTTGTAACAGTTAGCTGACACAGTTCACCGCCTGTAGTCGGACAGTTAACAGAGCAGCCCTTTGTTCCACAGACTTAGCGTTAAGTAAACCCTTAGGTTACATTTCAGTCATAGCTAACTTGCAGCTAATCCGTTTTAACATCAGATAAAAGTGCAGCTTGTTTGTCACGTAATGTTTGGTTGTCAGATAATATTTACGTAAGGAGGAGCTTGATATTGTCTATCACAATTGTACTTCCTTTCAGGACAGCCTGAAAACAAATACATTTTCACCGACTGCTCTTTTCCCTTTGGCAGTGGCAAGTTTGAAGGTCCATCAGGTCTCCTAATGATACATCAGCATTAAGGGTACTTCCAGTAAGTATCACATAGCATGCCTGTCAGCTTTTGTTTGAGGAAACAAGTGCCATATCGATTATATCATTCGATACTTATAATTCTTAATTTCACTCCATCTTGAGATTGTTTGCTTTTAGTGTTAAATGTGATCATGACACCAAAAAAATACTTTTATTGCAGATGAAATATCTCTAAAAAATTTCATCTATGATCTAAAAACAACCAAAATAATAATCCTGAATAATCGTTTTCAAAATGAGTAGTATTGATATAAGAAAAGATAATAAACCTTATGCTCTTACTCTAACTATTATTTAAAATTGTCCCCTTTCCTCAGTACTTCCTAAGGATGGCTAGTTGTGGGGAGGTAGACCACTCTGTTAGCTCACTTCCATCCAGTAAGAAAGGCAGCAACAGTGGTGGTGGAAGTGGGAACAGTGCAGAATCATCATGCTCTGGCTCCAGCAACTCATCCCCAGCCCTGTCTGTACCGGAGTGTGCCATCTGTCTGCAGAGCTGCGTCCACCCAGTCCAACTGCCATGCCATCACGTCTTCTGTTTCCTGTGTGTGAAGGGAGCATCCTGGCAGAGCAAACGCTGTGCTCTCTGCAGACAGGAAGTACCGGACGACTTCCTAGAAAGGCCCACACTTCTCTCTCCGGAGGAGCTGAAAGCATCAGCGGGAGGTCGGGGTGGGGCGGCAAGTGATCACGCCTGGTATTATGAAGGCCGTAATGGTTGGTGGCAGTATGACGAGCGAACCAGCCGCGAGCTGGAGGACGCTTTCTCCAAGGGCAAGAAAACAGCTGAAATGCTGATTGCTGGTTTTTTGTATGTAGCCGACTTGGAGAACATGGTGCAGTACAGGCGCAATGAGCACGGTCGTAGACGCAAGATGAAGAGGGACATTTTGGATATCCCCAAGAAGGGTGTGGCGGGACTGCGTTTAGACACTGAGGGTGTTACTGGGGCCATTGGGGCAGCAGGCCGAGAAAACTCTGCTGATGGGGCTGATACCACAGTAGCAGGTGTACAGCAGCAGGCAATAGGTAACCCCTCTACTGTTACAGCCCCTCCAGCCACTGCCAGACCTCCCACCTCCCTTGGTGGTCAGCCGGGCAGCAGCAGCAGCCCCACTCTGGAGGATGCTCTCTCCCAGCTGCAAATCAGCCCCAGGCCCACACCTTCTCACGAGCGGTCTGAGGCTGGGGAAGGAGAGGAAGAAGACGAGGAAGAGGAGGCATCACCCTCCAGGTCCTCTGACCCTCACATCTCTGTGGACGAGTCTGGCTCTGGAGACTGGAGCGACGATGAGGAAGAGGAGGATGAAGAAGAGGAGGGGGGAGATGGAGAGCGCGTGGAGCCGTGGGAGGATAGGCCACGGAGGCAAAGACTGAATCCAGAGGACAGAGCCCCTCCTGGCGCAGAGTCCGCTTCTCCCCCTTCTCCCCCTTCTTCATCCAGTAGCAGTGGAAGGTCCAGAATGCCTGATGGCCAGTGTACAGTGACTGAAGTGTGAAGTCGTCATTGACACCATCATCACCAAATGGCTATGTTCCATTTCATTAATTTATTCCTCACTGTATGCTGTCATTCACTCTGTCACGAATGGGATGTGGGTGGATTGCTTGGTGCAAGAGAAATTAAGCGCAACATACTCCGTGATTTTTAGGTAAACAACTCAATTTTAGCGATCAAATTTGGTGCCTCTTTCGGGCTCACAATGATCTGGATGCATCTGTGTGATTTGTTTGTCAGTCTCATCCTACATATACCCAGCCAGTAGAAGCAAAGCTGGGTTTTATGTTCTAGCACTGAGCGTTCTAGCACTGAGACAGGAGGTACAGCTTGGTAAACAGCCAGATGGATACAGCATGTTGTTGTGAGCCATGAAAGCTCATAATTGTCTATCAAGCACATCATGTGAGGTAGGTGTAACAGACTTATTGTGGAGTTCGGCTGCCATCAGTCTGCTCACTTTTTGCAGTTTGGTTGCGGGCACATCGAGTCTGTTGTCTTTGAATTCCAGAAAAGTGGGAGTTAAAAAGGTAAAAGTGACTTGCCAGCTTGCTTCTGCCAATCCTAGGTATTCTTGTGTTGAAATTTCTCATCCTAATACATCCTAGGTTTTTCTGGGAATCTCGGCCAGATCTGTGACGTCCGAGACAGAAAGCATAAATGGGGATATTGTTCCTGGAAATGGAACAGTGTCTTTTATTATTATCATGAACGGCTGCATTCTAATCATCTACACTTTTAACTCTCTCAGCTAACATAGCACGCAGAAATGGGCTTGTTAGAGCTCACGTCATCTGACTACTCTCGCAAACAATTTAATCCTTGATAACTTGTTCCCGACCTCCACCCCACCTAAATGATTTCCTTACTTCAGATTTAACTGATTATGAAGCCTTTCCTTCAAAATTCTGAAATGTAACTCTTAACTTTTGCAAGTGTGTCATTTCAGCACAGATTGTGGTTTGGAGAAAAAAGACAGGTTGTTTATCCAGATGAAGAAAGAAAACTGCTCTTAAGCTTTGTGGGTATTTAAATTTCACAATTAATGTGCTGCAACATAGTAATGTAACTCAGGAGCCCACAGGATTATCTGGCTACCTGTCTAGCGTTTGTCTTTTGACTTGATTTCAATTAACCTGCAGCTTTCTGAAATTCTAAATTCTGTAGAGTTTACAAATCCTGTATTACATGAATGTGCATAATACAAGTACACATGAAATTTGTTTTAACCTTCTCCAGCTTTGAATAATTGGCATTTTAATGTGAAGTATCAGTGTTTTCCTTTTAAGGCTGTTGAGGCCTCAGTAGCCTCATTAGTATTCTTATTGTCCCTGACTAAAGTATTCTCAATTGGTGTGTTTCTAAAGTTTTGTGATTTGTGCATGTTTGAAGAGAGAGTTATTTAAACACTACTGGTCGGCAGGATATTGAGAATTGATATTTTTTTGGGTTGAGTTTGAGTAAATGTTTTTAATTTGTGTTTGTTTTTGCGTTTCTTATGGTTGTAAATCCTCTTGTGTGTGATGTCTGCGGCAGTAAGAGAACAAGAACACGCCATTGCTATTGGCCATCCTGCAGAGATTTCAAGTTATGTCATTTTTATATTTCTTATATGCTTACATCATCAGCTCAGTCTTAGACTTTCCATTCTAAAGAATAAAGTTTGTGTAACAGTTTTTGCTTGGCAGTTTTTTTGTTACATGGTTTGTAATTTAAGAATAAATTGTGTCATTTCATCATCCTAAAAGGACATTTGTGTGCTCTTGTCTCTGATTATTATTAGATTTTTTTTGGCTTCTCATTTTACTGTGGGATAAGGTGCATGTCAGATAGTTTTTTCTTTTAAATATATCTGAGTGTTACATAAGTAGGACGATCAATGGGCCCATTGTAAGTAAGATTTCAAGATTAAGATTTTCCCCTTTTTCTCCACTCTCCCACCTGAAGAGATTTTCAAGGAGAAAAAAGCCACATTCTTCTCACTGGTGAGGAACTGAAGTATTTAATAACAGTTTTCATATAACAAAGCATCCAATATAAGACTTAGATTAAGCAGGTGACACATGGACAAAACCACTTTATTGCAGGATTAGGCAGTCATTGTGGTTTCCCTAAGTAGCTATAAATACATGGTCACAATAAGTGTAACAAGAAAGATACCATTTAATCCATAATGTCTACCGTATGCAACACAGCCTGTTGTTTTTCTGTCATGGAGGCCATATAAACAAATGTTCATACACTGTATAGCATAATAAGGCCAACTCTTGACTTTCCGTCACTCACCTTGTAGGTGTTTGGTATTCTGACCACAGCAGCTATCAGCACTCCAGCTGGGTATCTGGCCAGGAAACATGACCTCTGGAAGGGGAACGGGAGATAAAGGCCTGGCATCCTCCAGGGACATGTCCTGTTCTTGCCATTTCAGTCTGTGCACATCCGTGCTTTTGCAACACCTAATTTGCTGTATGGACTTATTTTAAATGTGCAATGAAATATGAGCTATAAATTGGTGCCAAATCTTACGAAACCATTCAGTATGTCTATTTCAACTGCTTAATTTGGCCCTGAGCTTCAGCATCTATCAAGTTTCCACATGCATAGATGAGAGCCATTGTGCAGAGTACCGAAAGTCAGCCAAATAAAGCTCTTACCTACAGCAAAGAATCTCCCAATAGAATAGAAACAGAGAGCGGGGTTGATCAAGGCCACGATGACACACCATGAGCACAGAAGAATATTTAGGATCAGCTGAACAAAACTACAAAACTGAGGTAAAGAGGAAAGAAGTGCAGCAGCATTACTCTCAATCCTGCAGACAGATGCTGATGCCTTATGCTTGTTATACCTCATCAGTATCTATCTGTATGCTGCTGCTATCTGTCTGCTTCAGTTAGGCTCAGCCTGGGATGATCTAATCATTACCATAATCACATTTTCAGGGGACCTGGAGGAAAGACAGTGTTCATTTGCTTGACTGATGAGGGTGGAAGGAACTAAGAAGTCCTTGTTTTCATACATACTGAAAACATAAGACTAAAATACCCATGGAATCGTACAGCATATTTTACTGTTTTATTACTTTAATTTAGGGGATGCATTTAAACAAAATAATATACAGTATCAGTCTACAGTACAAAGGAAACAAGATAATTTCTCGGGCCAGCTGACACTGCACCGCAACTGATGAGAGTCCAGTTTGTAAAATATAACCCCAAAGGCACAGGGGAGTTTTTATTTATGGAGTTAATTCAGTTTTCATCCCTGGAAAT
Organism: Oplegnathus fasciatus; assembly: GCA_003416845.1. Lineage (NCBI taxonomy): Eukaryota > Metazoa > Chordata > Actinopteri > Centrarchiformes > Oplegnathidae > Oplegnathus > Oplegnathus fasciatus. Next base: position 285,141 of record NTHP01000545.1, read on the forward strand.
ACTACCCTCATTCCAGTTTTGTATCTCAGTGTTTGTATGTCAGCTCCTACTCTTGTGATAAGTAGGCAAAAAGTCACTTTGACAATGAGCAATCTGTAATTATGAAGCAGTTGATTTATTGAAATTATAAAGTTATTGTCCTAACCAACAAAGAAGGAACCGTCCCCATTGTAGACACAACACTCAGCTTATTACATGAAAAGTACTTATAAATGTCTTCAGCACACCAAAAGTTTATTGATGTCAATTGAGACTCAGTCTGTAGCAGTTCTCTACCACACAGCTTTGGCCTGGACAGGGCTTTCCAAAAATGTCAATGTCTCAGTCGACCATCTTGGCTGGTCTGAGAAGGTCTTAGGAAAGTGAACAAAGACGCTCATTTGTGTTTGGACTTGCTGGCCAGAGCCTGCAGGTTGGCCGGACCGCCCCACACCGTCCCAAATACATCCTTCTCAGTCCTCAGGGCCTCCGACAGAGGGAGCTCTCTCCCTGACAACACTACCTTCTTCACAGCCTGGATCACTGGGGCAGCTCCTTTTGTATAGTGACTGAGCCAGTTTTCAGCCTGCTGTATGAGAGTCCCTGCACCTACCTCTGCCTGGGGGACCCCCAGGAGTCCATCTGCCAGTCCAATCTGCAGGCCAAGTTCGGGGTCCACTTTTAGAGCACCACCAAGAAGCTTCAACGCGTTCTGGCTTCCGACGATGCGGACAAGTCGTGCGGCGCCGCCCCAGCCTGGGACCAGACCCATGTGTTTATGGACAAACTGGATCACACTGCCAGATGCCATTAACCTATGAGAGAGACACAAGTTGGATTATTGGCAAACTTTTGGATGAAAGGTGATGGTGTAAAAGAGATCCTAAGGTGTTTTCTTTCACCACTTGTATTAAAACATTACCTGAAATCGCAGGCAGTGGTGAGTTCTGCACCTCCTCCCAGCGCTCTCCCCTCCACCAGAGCAACAGAGATCAGAGGCAGCCTGCACTGAGAAAACTGTTCTGTCAGCATACTGTAGTGCAAATTACATAACTGCTAACATAAAACTCCTTTAAGCTCAGACTAGCTGCTGCTCTTTTAGTCTGCGTTGATATTTACTATAGTAATAGAGAGGGAAATTGGAGCCCTTACCTGAGTAGTCTTGTAAGAGCATTCTGCATAAACATACACATCTTCATGCCATCCTGCAAGGCAAAAGAAACATCATTTAGAGATCTTCAGGCAAGAGCACATCCAAGAGACACTGAGACAAGCAGAGGCAAAGGTAGAGAGATGCAGACTGATTGCAGCAGACATGCAAATGGCCACAGCAAAGAGACACTATATAGAATTTCTCTGCTTTGCTACCTGTGGGTTAGATATCGCCCTGACAGCGTTGAGGTCCGATCCAGAGCAGAAAGTTCCAGCAGCACCCTGAACAATGAGGCCTTTACCGTCTGTCCAGCTCTCCAGCTGGCTCACCCTCTCCTCCAGATCCACCATCATACTGCCTGGGAGGAAGGAAAAAAAACAACAATGAACTGGGCTGCAATGTTATTTGTTTAGCACCCGAGCTTCATCCCGAGAATACAAAATCTGCACTAGTCAATCTGAAAATATACGGTGTTAAAAGTAGAGTCGCCTTACCGGAGAAGGCATTCATGCGGGAGGGGTTGTTGATGGTTAGCACAGCGATGCCAGACTCCTGTTTGAGCAGATCAATGGAGCCTCCAGGAAAGGCCTGCAGCTTCTCCCTGATCTCCTGCTCGTTGAAGCCATGGATGCTGGAGTACACACAGCCCCGGCTATGTCTCTGCAACAGCCTTGGAGGAACAACATTTATACAGTTTATTAAAATCCAATCAGTCGCAGTCAATCAATATAGAGATTCAGCCCTTACAGAGGGTTAGAAAGATCAGATCATGGTGTTGCTCAGGACTGAAAGTTAATGCCTGCACTCACAAACGGGAGGAGGATGAATGCTTTTAACACACTTCCTTACCTCTCTGTAAATCAGTCTGAAGGAGGTACGGTACCGAGCAAAACACAAACAAACTCGTAACACATAAGAATGAACCATCTCTGATTCTGACTCACTGTAGCCATGAGTCAGAGTTTTTACTTCTACAGATTAGCATTTTATATAGTGTATATATATCTTCACCTCAGAAATGCATTTGGATTGTTAGACTTAGTCTATGTTTTTGATTTGTGAACACATAATGTGGGTTCAACTCTGTAGATCTGATGTTGACGTTATTTATGACTTTATTTACTGTCACCAGCACGGTGATAAACAATGCTGGCTGGACTGCCTTACCTTGCCCAGGCTCCACAGCTGCTGCTGCTGCTCCTCAGGAGTTGTCGCCTCACTGCACACAGCACCATCCTGCAGCAGCATGGAGGTGGAGAAATGTGAGAGAAAATATTCACTTTTACCTTCATCGGGAGAAATGACCTCAGACGTTATTACTTTATTTAAAAAGGAGGTGGGCACATATAAGAGGGAACACAGACTGCTGACTGAGTGAGAACAGCAGCAGCTATTGCTTTTGAGCATGTTGTACAATGAAAATCATCAGAATCAAAGTAAGTCCTATGACCTTTGACCTGTGATTCCCACAGGCACGCTCCAAAATCTTGTAGAAAGCCTTCCCAGAAGAGTGGAAGCTGTTATTGCTTCATATTAATGCCTATGAATTTGGAATGGGATGTCATAAAAGCTCCTGCAGGTGTAATGTGTAGGTGGCCCAATACTTTTGTCCATATAGTGTATGTGTTAGTAATAACATTAACGATGGCTCCGTTCTGTTCAAGTGCACCCTTAAAAAACAATGGCAGTGAGCCAGCATTCACAATACAGAGATCCTGAAACTGAAGGAGCTAATTTCATTTTATTATTTACACCTGTGTTTTTCCCACTATGACATGTTAAAAAGTCCTCTATTAAGATATAAAGTATTTACTAAACTGGCTTTACTACTTTGATGTATTTGGCAGCTCACAAAAGCTATAGAATAAACAGCTACCTCGTGTTTCATGAAGAAGTTCTCACTATTAAATATGTCCTAACTACAGCAAGTGGTGTAGCTGTTTGTGCTATGAAAGGGAATTACTTTAAAGCCCCTACACTCAGGTGTTCTCACTCCTGTTGCTGACCATAGCTCCACCCAACTTCAACCTGCCTCTAGCTCTGATTGGCCAGAGAGTGATTAAAACACCTGTGTTGGTGTTTTAGGCTTTTAGTCAGGATGCACAAACAAAGAAAGCTTTGCCTCTTGGCAGCAGTGGAAGGAGGAAATTAAAACAGGCATTGATGTAAATGTAAATTGGTGGAAAGCTGGTATAAACAGAAAACATTCCTCGATAATTACCACAGGAACATTACTCTTCAGAGATTATAGCGACTAGCTTTATTAGCAGTAAGTATAAAAAGCTGCAGCCTTGAACAGTGACATTTAGAAAGTACTTTAACACTCAGATACGCAGTTTTATTGACAGGAACAATATCACCACAACAGGCTGCTAAAGTCATCAAACAGGATATGAGTCTGTAACATTTAGCTAGCTTACCGCGATGCTATACATTCATTTTAATGGAAAACATCCAACATCCATGTCTCAATACTTACTGGTTGAAACCGCGGCAGTGCGGAAGTAAACCACTTACACAAACCATTCATAAATAACCTTTCAAAAAGCACAACTGCAAAGTTGTTAATTATTTTACAAACTCTTGTTTTGCAGAAACTACAAACCACTGAATGTCACACAAGGTTTAAGAGTCCCTTTCTAACTTCAATACGTATGCATACAACGAGCAGCAGAGGAAATACATACACTTAGTCAAACATTTTTAACACGCCACTGCAATAATTACAAACCATTCGGCAACAAACATACAAGCACCAACCTTGCTTATTGACAGTCGTGTGGCGTTACCCTGAAATCCGTCCCCCTGGAAACTAGAGCTCCTCGGAAGTAGATAATGGCAACACACAAATGTAGTTCCTCAACGTTCCCACAGGGGGGCGGAATAATACCGCGACACAGCAAATATGATGTGATTTGTGCACCATCACCCCTTGCAAAAAAGGCAAACATCCATTCATTGTGCAATGGTGATATTGGACCACATACGTTTTACACAACACTTTACAAGCTATGATTTATTGTTCAACATGAGCTGTAATACTATTCATGATTGGCCAATGCGCTGCACAGAGAGATCCGCTCTTTCCCTGTCACAACTCTGTAAACACAGCACACTGAGGAACTGGCTCTACAGACATGTAGTTCAGTAGTATTGACAGAGGGCTTTGAATAACACCTACAGGTTATAGTACAGCACTGGCACCGGGGGTTGGCAGTTTGATTAACATGGCCTGTTGTCAGCTGGTGTTTTCATTGTTGCACAGTGAAAAAAACAGTTGGTTTAGTTTGATTCAAGTCCTGAAACACCTTTCCTTGACACCAGTGAGCTGGCTGAATCTTAGAGGTAATATCGCTGTGGACGCTTCCAAGTCTAACACTGTGTCAACGTCTTGTCAAACAAAAGCCTGCTTTTGGTTTTATGTGTGGCCAAGCTAAACAGCCAAAACTGTATACTGTACATCTTCAAATGTCAGAGATAAAAGGCATTCTCAAAGATATTAAATTAGGGGGTGGAGTAATATAACAACTGAGATTAGGATTGGAGTTAAGACAAGACTGAGTCAAAATGTACTTTTGCCATTGATTTAAGGGCAATAGTTGAGGTCTGGCTTTGCACTTTTGCCATTAAAAAACATCCTTAGAATATGCAGCCCTTGTTTGAGGAAGGATCTTGTTCAACTCCTCCTAGAAACATGTAATATCATACCAAGAGGGGCTGCCACCTTTCTGAGGGGCAGTAAAAAGTGTGAATTGCTCTGGCATCATTGTACTGTGCAAACACAGACAGACATAAACAGGCCTGTAGGAGTGTTATTCAAATAATTTAACACCCGTTGTGTAAATACTTTGTCTGAGTATAACCGAAGCATCTGTGTAAACACAGAGGTTTGTAAAGATTTGTACAGATATACTTGTGTGTAAAGGAGACAGGTGTAAGGTCAGATGGGGACAAATGTAATGTTCGGTGAGTGACAGTTAGAAATGAGGGCGTTCAGACAGTGAGACAAACGAGGCATAAACAAACAAGAACAACAGGATGATATAAAGACCAAGAGATGTGCAGGAGAAGGAGGGACAATGTGCCAAAACAGAGGGTGGTTGAGACACTTCCTGTCCTGTGGTCTGATTTATGGCTACTGCAAGCATAAATCCTTCTCTTCTATCCACACATAAAACAAATTTAAGCGTCGCAAAAGTCATAAAAGGTCATCAACAAGGATACAGTGCACTGCATCCAAGACTGCAACAGACTCAAAAGTCCACACCTCTCCGGTCTATTTAAAAGTGGGGAAGGAATTCAAAAAGGTCGGTGGGACTCTTCCCAGGCATGCATTCCAGACACGCTGACTCTCCTTCTTGCTCTGTACAGTACATTCAGCTAGGTCAGCTAGCCTGCAACCTGTCTCTAAACATCACTCTGTGAAGTGCAGCACCTGGAGGACATGGCGGTTGGGTGGAATTTGCATACATGGTAGTCTCAAAGTCGCCCAAAAATGTGTGTAAGTGATTGTCTATCTGTTAGGTGTGTGTTGGATGGCGACCTGTCCAGAGTGTTTATAGTCTTTTTTTAACTTTCATTCCCAAACCATTATCGCACTGTGCCTGTCCACTTCCATTCATCCTCTGCTCAGCCCTCTCAGTCATTTTGGTTGAAGTCAGCCCTGCTGTTTTATGATCCGTCCGGATATCAGTGATGCAGCCGCAGACTCCAGCTGATAATGGAAGCCTGTCTGAAATTACAACCTGGCTAATGGGAGAGAGAGAGCAAGAGAGAGAGAGACAGCGATACACATTTCACGCATTTGTCTATATGCATACACACGTCGTTGCATGTATGTCTATGGGTGTTTCAGTGTGTGGTTGTGTGTGTACTGTATGCGCCCCTCTAAAGTGATGCATCAGTGTACTGATCGATATGCAGCTGTCTGGGGCTCCACAGGAAGTCAGGGAATGCACTGCAGTCAGCACGGCTCTATACCAACTCACCAAGATAAGAAAACACACACACACACACACACACACACACACACACACACACATACAGATCAGATAAGTGCCAGTAAGGGTCTATTTCAGGGTAGGAAGAATGGCAGGTTGGCAGGTGCCAGAGGCTCTCGGGGGCCTGGAGGTTTCCTGTGAGGAGTGTAGAGAGGTCAGTGGAGCTGGAGCGCAGAGAACCAGGAGACACTGGAGGGCCAATGAAGACTTTACCACAGTGGCAGCAACTGGGATGCGTCGGCAGCAACTCAAAATGCACAACCATTGAAAGACAAAATGTAACCATTTACTGTAATATGTACTGCACAAGTGAAACCATACCTAAACTTTGAAAACAAACTATTTACCAAAAGTAGCACTTACGCAAACAACTCACAAACCTCAAGAACATTCCTAAGTAATCTAATATGAACCTAATCTCTATTAGGAAATATTCTGCAAAGACATATTTAATAACCAAATATAACTAGCTAGTCATGTTAGGCCAAACACTGCAGTGGACATAAGGTTAATGATGAGCTTCCTTGCAGGCCAATCAGGCTTCACCACCAGCTTCAACATGTTTGTAGCGAAAACAACAGAAAGCCGGTAGCCAAAATGTAGCCTTGAACCAACAAAGTCAACAACCAAAAGGGCACAGCGGCTAATTAGAATTCCTCCGCAGTACAGTGAGTGAAAAATGTGTCTCAGTTCTTTTACTCTAGGCTGGAAGAGGGTAGAAAAAAGACCTGCTTTGGTCTAGACAGATCAAATCAAATCAGATCAAATAGTGTGCATGGCCAATGGGTGTTGTGTGTCCGTGTGGATATGGAATTTTATTGGAACATCAATGGAAACAAGCTGTATAAAGCAGTCTGATTAGTTCCTTGTCTCTGGCTGAAGTTGTGTTAAAGAGTAAAATCACCTGCTTGTGTTACACATTTACTGTAATAAATATGTGAACACAGGTGATATTAAATTGTTCTGGAAACATTTCCAAAAAGATTTTCGTCAATATCATCGCCCTTCCAATAATCATCCTGACTCACTGTTATTAACATCACAGGCCCAGCAACACGATTATTCTGCCAGTAACTATTGGCAAAATAATCGACCAAATAATCAAGACTGTTTGAAGAAGCTGCTGCGTCTACACTTGATGACAATCATTTGTTAAGTAACTGTAGGCACTCTATGTTCACATGATAAAATGCAGATTGTTCCATAAATTCTTTCCAGTGTTGTTGTGTTTTAAGCAGCGCTGGAATCAAAACAGTTAGTACTGGTTATATAATGGTTTCAGCATCTGGAAACCTCCAGACTTGAGTACAGGCCAGTACTGGGAATCTACGCTCCTGCCCAACGTTGACACAGGAAAACAGGGTGACAGCCAACACACAGCGTTAGGCTAGGCATCAGGAAAGGATGACAATATTTATATTTATATCAGGGGTAGGATTTCTGGCACCATAACATTGTCGCACCTGTTATTTCAGTCAGGCTAAGGTGCCAGGTTTCAGGGTGAGGGGTTAGGTGTCCGTCCCTCTCATATCCAAGGGTGTGTAGGGGTATGCCTTTGTATGTTTATGTAAGTGAATGGGGATGTGTGTGTGTGACAGTGCAGTGAAAATAGGTACTTTCATGTCATAGACAGGCGAACAAAAAGGTGAGAAGTGAGATGGTGATAGCTCATCACAGCACCTGACAAACAAAATCACACACATTTAGAATGCATGCATAAAGCATTCATGGAGGAATAGATACGCACTGTACACAAACGCACACACCCACACTATCAAAGTAATGGGCGGTTCCTCTGCTGCTGTCACGTAGCTCTGCAGTCATCACTCAGGGGAGATCACAGTGCCACCAAAGATGTCAGTCAACAAGATTGAAGGAGCCAGACAGTCGTTTGGTTCTGGTGCTTCATCTTTATGAGTTGAACGGTCGCCTAGGACTCCTCTTGATGCAGTCAAAAAAATATTTCTGTGCAACATTTGACTGACGCTCAGACCTTATTCAATTATTCCTCCTACTGCAGGCTAAGGATTGAAGAGGTCTGTGCTGGGGCATGGCAACTGCGCAGTGCCAAGGTCGGCTTAGCTTGTAGTTTATGAACTAAATTACTGGAGAAAATAATAATATACAGGTTAAGTAAGACTAAAGGGGGTTGTCTACAGGGCTGCTCAACTTTTGAAATAGTAATTTATAATAATACTCACTGTATAATGTGTTATGTTGTACTGGTGCTTTCACAGTCAAGCTTTACAAATGGGCTAAAGCTGCCAATAAACAATTTTGTGTAATTATTTGATGTATGAAGTCAGTCAAAAGCTGCACAGCATGACAAAAAACCACATACAGTATAATGCAAATGTAGATACTTTAGCATGTGATGTGAAAAGAGAAGAGAAATCATTTAGTTCTTATGTTTATTACACAAAAAGAACAGCAAAGGCATCACCTTCATCATGATATGATTCACCACTTTGACCCAAAAAAACTGTACTACTCAGCTGAGTTATGTCCTGATATGTGACCATTCAGAATTAGTAAAGGTAGAAAAAAGGCTTTTTAATTGTTGTTTCATAAGCATCGTTATTTATGTTATGCACAAAAGCACGCTCTCATGAACAATGTTTAACATACATTTTGATTGGAAAACATCAGCAATGGGTGGACAGCTAAAATAAATGCCAATACAAACAATGCATTTAATTTTCAAATCAGGAAAATGCATATAAAGAAACCAGCCTTTGGTACAAAGTTATAAAAAAGGAACTCACATTCACATTTTTGCATTACTGTAATCATGAGAAATGTAAAGCCAGTCATGAATGTAAAGCAAAATGTTTTAGTCACAGGCAAGGTACAGTCCAGGCATGTACTGTAGGTAATATTCAAGAAGGCAGATAACCAACACTGCTTTATTCAGCACACAGTGATGCTAGGAGGAAATCTCTGCTCCACTGCCTTTATCTCTGAATCCAACTTGATGCTGCATATTGTCTGTAACATCATATTTTGTGCGAAAAGCACACAAAACATGTTGCACACAAAATACAAAGTATAGTACATATTAAATACATCATTCTGGATTTCATTTGGCTGATTTGAATATGAGCTAGCATCACTTGTGTGTAAATAGGTGTAAATACAGTATATAGAAGAGAAGGAGGAGTGAAGGGTCTGTTGTTGGTAGATCTGCAAGGCTACACTAGTCAAGGCTAGAATCCAGACCTGAGCATAGGATATCCATTCAGATGGTTGGCATTGAATGAAATATGCATTGGATGTGATTTTCACTGTCTTCTGAGGCTATGCATGATGCCTGGCAGGTTAATCAGAGCATACTACTGCTGAGTAAGTGAAGCTGCTTCCGATCCTTTTCTTGCCTTCCTTGGTCAGTTAGGCTCCACTGGATGCCACATACATTCTAAAAGGTGAGTTGGTGAACTCACAACTAAAGCACTTCTGAGTCTGTAGTGGAGAAGCAGTCTGGATTTTGGTATGTACAATAGTAATGAAAAGGAAGGTTCAGTGTTCAGAGGTTATTACTGAAGGCTTGTTGTTGGTTCAATCACAGGCTGAGGTGGAGATCAAATGATGACAGTCTCTATGTGAAAGGCGTGCGAGTAGGTAAAGGAGGATGTGTGTTTCTGGAGGGGGAAGGATGGAGGCACAACAGGGGTGGTGGAGGGAGAGGAGGAGGCGGAGGAAGAGGAAGTGGGGGAGCGGCTGGCCCATCGGGAGGGGAGGCGTCGGTTGGCTGGACGGGCAGGCCTCGAGAAGTTCTTCTGGACGGAGGAAGAGGAGACAGAAGACTCTTCGTTCTCCTGTGGAGAAACAAATGAATTACCATTTAGGATTATCACACCGCTCCCAACAACAATTAAATTCACACACTCAAGATACTTTACATTTTGTCACGTGTTCCATCTGTAGTCTTCTTGACCCTAGGGGAAACAACAGGCATATTTCAAACAAGAACACTAATAAATTCAGCAAGCTCATGTGGAAAGGTCACACAAGTAGATCCGGTTCCTTCTGGTCAAGAGAAAAGCGTCTGACCTGAAATACCTAACGCGTGCTGCGGTTCCGACACCGCCGCTTTGCAGAACTTCAGAATCTTCAGCGTTTTGTTTTGGACAGTGCTCCTCTGCTGAGGTTAAACTAAAGTGGCGCCTCTAATTACATTCTTTTCATGAGGTCAAATAAAATTGGCTTGATAATCGCTCCCACAATTTCTTTAACATTTGCATGACTTTAAAGCAGCATAATCACTTCAGCTTTCTCATTTCCGTGGTCTGCCAAGGGCATTTAGTCAGCTGGCTTCTTGCAGATACTTCTGTAATTACAACACAAAGGCCAGGAAAACACTTCCACTACGAGGCCCCACGGACGGACTGGAAGATGAAAGACAAGTTGATGAGGGCGATAGACCTCCTGCCAAGTTTAAACTTTATATGCCACACCACCAGCTCCTTTTGTTAGGAGCCTCTAAGCAATGGAATGGCCCAGATGCCCAGATTATAATGGAGGCTCTGGCCTGCTTCTGTCTCTTAGCACATACCAGAAATAAACAACATTCCCACCGGAGCTGTCCTCAGTCAAGGGCAATTGCTTAGTGTTTCAGAATGGAATGAAACAGAACGAAATGTGCACGCTCACCCAGGTCCACTGGTGTAATTGGTCTTGAAAATATAGCTTGGCTTAATTGTATTTTCGTCAAAACAAAAAGCAGACTTACATATTCTATTCCAAGAGAATGCTTCTAAGTGTTAACATCTGTAAAGTGTGGATACAGACTGTATATATCAGACTCTACCCACCTGCACTGTTAGATGTATCTCTTTCACACCCATGGTACTGTGGCTGCTGAGCTGTGCAAGTGTGGTGTACGTCTGTGAGGTGTGTGAAGTCTGTGTGTGTCTCAGAGTGGGAGGTAAGGGCAGAGGGTCCATGTCCAGCATGTCCAGTTCTGTGACATTCTCCTCCGGCCTGACACTGATGTTAGGACTTGAAGCCGTCTCGTCCTGTTGGCTCTGGTTCTGTTGAGCCCGGGCTGCACTCTCGTAATTCTTCAGAATCCTTTCCACTGCCCCGTAGTTGGACCTGGATCCCTCGGGCCGTGGGTACGCAGCCAGAGTGAGGTGCTTCCAGGGATGGTCATTCATCATTCGAGGCCCAGGTCTGGAGGAGTCAGACTGGGAAGGAGGAACAGACATATGCCTTGGCTGTGCTTGGTGTCCTGGCTGTGTCATCTGTCTTTGTTTGTTCTCGGCAGACGGCTGCTGGAGTGAGACACCAACGCTGGCTGACTGAGGCTTTGCTCCATGGGGATTCTCATTCTTGGAGCTAGAACCATCCACATTCTGACCTGACTGGGTATTTGCAAGCAAGACTGGCTCAGAAAAGAGAGCCTCTGTTGCCGCTCTGTGTTGTGTTTTCCTGGAAGGACTGCTTGCTGTTCGAACTTTGTGCTTGACCTCAGAACGGTGTGCAGGACTCTGAGAGGTTATTGTGGATGCCTCCCTGAGTCCAATCTGTGGCTGTTCAGATGAAAGGTTCATTCTGACCTCTTGACCTTCAGGACCACATCTCATTCGCCCTGGTTGGACGTCGGGGTTCTGAACTGTACAATCTGAGTTGGAGAGAGATAATGTGACTTCAGGATGCATACCCACGACGCTAGTGGTGACTTCAGTACAGTGTGGCTGAAATGTTGTCTCTCTGGGAGGTAAAACCTCATCTGACGCACAAGTTCCTGAAAAGACTGGATGACAACCCACAGGGCAGGCCTCTGTTACTGCAAAACTGTCTTGTTCCTCTACGCCACGACCCATCTCTGCCTGAAACAAAGTTCTGTTGAACTCAGCTGTTTTTTGCTCCAGCATTATGTTTCTTCTGGAGCCCTGGAGGTTGAGGCTGGCAGGTGATATTTCAAGAGAGGACAAGAGCAAATCAACAGGTAATTCTTTGACAACCGGAGGCATTTGTAGCTCAGGGTTTTTTAAATTCCCAATACTGTAATCTGAGCGCAAGTCTTTTCCAGCACTCAATATGTTGACTTCAGAGAAGCTTTTCTGTACAGTCCCGTATGTTGACAACTTACTGCTAGTGAACTTGCTTGCATCACAGGACCAGCGGTTGTGGCAGCAGCCGATATTACAGTTGGAGTTAGCAGGTACAGAGCATGATGCTACTACACCGTCTACTAAAACTTTCCCCTCATTTTCTTGTAGCATGGCCCCAAACTTCCTGACAATAGACGGGCTGCTACACTTTCTGTCCACTAGAACACAGGGGCTATGGCACTTCCTCACTGTCGTCATAGGGGATTCTGGGATGTGGAGTTCTGTGTCTGGATGGGTGGGGGAACTCAGATTCCAAGAGGAGATGCGGGGAGGGATGGGTGGAGCTGCTGTATCCATCTCAGAGAGTACTCCAGGGCTTGTCTGTGTTTCTCTATAGCTGTCTGGGTCAGCGGTGTTTGCTCTCCAGGATTTGCTCGGCCCTCCGTTGGCCCGCCAGGTGTTATCTGGTGACAAGGTTATCCAGTTTTCCCTCTCCAAGGCCCGAAGGTCATCGTAAATCTGGCTGAGGTCGCAGGGAGCTTCATCCACCTCCAGCTGGGTTTTATCATGGCCAAACAGCATCTCGCTCTCCTCAGGTAGGCACAGGGATTCAGATCGATTCCTGAAGGGGATTAAACAGTAAAATACATTTACTCCAGTCACTTTAATTATCATCAATCTATGTAATTTACATCTCATATATAAATAATTCTATTTGACCAGTTATCAAGAGAGACATTAAAATATGATTTATCATTCACTTACAGCGCTGAAACAAACATTGAGATTGTGTACATAAATAAGCGCATCAAGACATGACAAGCGCAGTGATTATCATAGCTCCATGTTGGCGCCGGGAAGTTAACATAGCAAAGGAGATTTATTTACCTCTTATCCCCGCTCTTCTTTCTGATCTCATCCTGGTAGCTACAAAGCTCCTCGCTTACACGGGCTATCTCCTTCAGAGCCTGAGACGCAGAGAGGAGGAGACAGAGACACAATTAAGACATGCTGGACTGGACACTGTGTATTGCTGGAGTACAAATAAAACTTAAAACTGAAGTAGATAAAGAGGATTATCTATTCAAAGACAGGAGACAGTACAGGAGCGCTGATGATCAAACAACAAGTTTGTGTCAGCAGTGCAAAAAGCAAAGACAAGGCAAGGAGTGACAACGTGTGACAATGTGTCTATACTGGATATAAATAGTGTTTTTTTCCAAATAGAAAAATAGTTTGAAACACTCACAGCATTGAGAGCAGTGGTGTTCTTCTTCTTGTCGCTGCTGTAACTCAGATCTGACCAAAGAGGACTTTCTCGGGCACTAACATGGACATTTTTTTCATCATCTTTAGAGACATTTTTCTGTGGCACTCCACATCCAGGAGCTCCGTGAAAAATAGCGTCCAGCTCTGTTGTATCCACAGCTTCCTTGCCATCAGTGGCTGAGTCTTGCTGCCAAGTGCATCTGGGTCTTAACTCATCCACCAGCTCAGGTTGTGAATGGTCGCTCTGAGAGAACTGACGACCAACATTTAATTCACAGAGGCTGTCTGCCTGGAAGAAGGATGAGAGTTGACTATCTGTGCCAACACGACCGCTGCCACTGATGTTTCTGCTGCGACCAAAACAAGGTAAAGGTGAATGTCTGATTGGTTCTGACTGACTGCTGCTGCTGAGCGGCTCGGAGCGGGAGTTGTCACTGAGCAGACTGGAGCCAGTGCTGGTTGAGCGTATGCTGAGCCTATGTACAACATCATCGTCGTCGTCCTGCCTCCCACGGTCCAGTCCGGTCCCTTCTCGCTTGGCCCTCACTTCACAGTACAGCTAGAAATAGGAGGAAGAAATAGAGGTTATCATTTTATTTTATTTATTATTTAATGATGAATTTCAACATTTGATTTCGCAACAATTGAGAAAAAACAATATTACATCAAATAAATCAGCAATTCTATCACTCAAATACACCAAATATAAACTAATAATCCAGTTTTTTTACTCAGATAGTTACATTTATCTACTGGTATTATTATATTATCTATTAGGGTCAGAGTACTGTGTTCAAAGGAGCATACATTACGAGCCTACAGTCTACATTATGACTGTACTTTTAGTAATTACTCTACTGAAAGCTTAGAATGAGGTGGAATACAGAATATGGGTCAAGAATGAAAGGACCAGACAATATAAACAGTACTGTACTGCATCTGCTGCTGCTGCACAATCAAAAACTAATATGGGATGGTGAGAAGTCAGGAAAAACAGCATAGCAACGAATCTTATGAACATATTTAGACCACAGAAGATTAAAAAAAACATTCAAAGAATTCTTTCAAATAAAATTGGATAACCTCTGGCCTCCTACCATGGAACCCCAAAATAGTAACCATTTCATGTTGACTGGGCTCCCTTCCCATCACGCAATGTCTAGATCGGACTACTGCCTTTTAGCCTGCTTTATTCCTCTGCTGTTTTTCTCTCTCATTTTCTGGTCTCGGAGGGGCAAATGAGAGCCACATGTTCTTTTCATAGCAAATTGTTCCAGTGCCTTCGTACTCTGTCCAACTACTTCTGTATGGCTTCCCTCATTAAAAACAATAATCTGCTCTTCTGGGCATGTCAGATTTTGACTCAGGCTTTGTCACCGCCCATACTTAACGGTCTCATTCTTTACCTTTGTCCCTCTCTTTCAGGTCCATTAATTTGCTCTGAATTACTTCCCTCTCTGACCTGTGTTATCCTGTTATACTTTCTTATCCACTAATTCTCATTTAACTCCTTTTTAACCCAACTAGCTGAAAAAGTGCGACTTTCTCATTAGGGCTGGAACTAACATTTATTTTCATTATGAATAAATACTTGGTTGATGAACTGACTGATTGTTTGGTCTATATAATAATGGAAAACGCTCATAACAAGTCCCTAGAGCTTAAGGTGAAGTCTTCAAAATACTTGTTTAGTACAAACAACTACTCAGACGTTTTGTTTGAAAAACCACAATTGATTATCAAAATTGTTACAGATTGCTTTTTGGTCAATCAATTAACTGACTAGTTGTTTCAGCTTTATTTCTCATATTCCCCTAGCACAATTCTGCTAAAGTATACTAACTAAAACTAAAATTAAAACAGATCAAACTGTCACAGATTATAGCAACCGATGGAGGAGAATATTTTTGTCTATTAACGTCTCGCGTAAATGTCTTTCTGTTGGATGCCAGCTTCTCTGTCTACATCACTCCAGGTCAAACTGTCTCAATCACTGCCTCTGTCTCAGTATACAGAGATCAGAGAAATAGCAGATCCCTCGCCCTCCTCCTTCCACTCCTTCCTTTCCCCTGTGCAGCTGCACTGATCGGGGATATTGTTTTGACAGTGTTGATGGCGAACAGGATGTGTAGGAGGGAAGTGTTACACACTGAAGCCATATATCATACACAAAACACATGGAGAAGTGTCGTAAGTTTGGAAATGGTTATATACTTAAGGGTTTTCCTTTATCTAGTCATTCACTTTTCTTACTTTTACCTAAATCCAACCTTATCCCCAAACCAAATCATTAAACCTTGACAAAATGCAGAAATATTCTCATTCAGACACACACTTGAGAACCTTACCCCTTCTATTTTCCTCTGCATATCCTTCAGCTGGCTCTCCCACTCCCTCCTCTCCACGTCGAACCTCTCCAGCAGCTCGGCTTTCTCCCTTAACCAGTCCCTCTCATTGTGCTCCAGCCGACAGCGCAGGTCCATGGCCGTTGAGTGTGTGTCCGCCAAGAGCCTCCGCTGCTCTTCCCTCTCCTGGCGGAGCGTTGAGGTCTCTCCGTGTTGTTCTTGAGGGCTCCGTGACGCCACAGAGCCAGGACCTGCTGCTGACTGGACCCCTCCGCTGACCAACCCAGCACCCTCTCTAGCCTCCAACTGAAGGGAAAGAAACAGACGGGGAGTGCAGAGGGCACAGAGGAGGAGAGAAAAGGGAGCAGGGAGATGGAAAGGGAAAGAGTGGGAGAGACAGTGGAGAAAACAGTCAGCGGTGATAAGGGATAGATTGCAGTTGGAGAAAAGGAGGATGAGAGCCAGATGACAAGACAAGTGAGGCAGGAGTGAGAGAAATTGTTTAAAGTGGAATTAGGAGAATGAAGGAGTGGCAGGAAGAGAAGGTGGAGGAAGTGGGGGAATAATGCACCATGGGGACGAGTGTGAGTGGGTTCAGAGGAGGGAAGAGGGAAAAAAGAGAGAAGATCGAAAGATGAAAATATCCTGTAAGAACTCACACAGGGTTCATGGGTTCAGAGTTCAAGTCTCTTTTCTATGGTGCTTCACTTACACAGGATACAGTGCAGGATATGGCAGATTCAGGCACAGCAAAATGTGTCTGCAGAGGATGCATGTGGCCACAGTCAAATGACACTCTGGTGTACCAGTTTTAAGAGAAACACAGATTTATACAAAGAGGATCTCTCAACACAAATAAGGCCAAAGTTCTGATTCCTTTCAACACTGACATTACAAATTGTATTAGGTTCAACTGGACATTTGTTTGTTGATGAGAATATTACTGAGTGCCCCTATTCAATGGCCTTTTCAAGTGAAATACCCTGGGCATTTCCCCTGGGAATTTCACTGTGCTGGGGCCAAAAACATGCTGTCACTTTATTGGGAATGAATAAGAAACACTGCTTTCGATTGTGCCTCTAAGTCAGAGTTCACTGACAAAAAAGCGACTGACTGAATTGGATAACATTAAAGATTTAAGTCTTGGTGGTCTGATTTGTACCTCTAGATAAGATAATGGTGTTGGGAAAACTAATCTGAAACGTTCTCTACCAACGGGATTATACAGGGGAATTCTCCGATTAGAGGCTTTCCTCTTTTATAGTATTTAAAAATAAGGGTGTGTTTTAGCACATAGATCTGTACATTTGGTGGTAAATATGTGCATTTTTGTTGCTTGTAAAAAAGGGGGGAAAATTTGCTTTTGCAACTGGAAAGAGCCCAAGACAACGCCTGTGCATGTGCATATATGCTTGTGCCTCAGTGTGTGCCTGCGTGTGTGTGTTAGAAAGAGGGAGAAAATGCATACGAGCATGCCTGAGTGTGTTATTTCAGTGTTCAGTCACAGACAGCGACCAAAGCCTTCTTACAAGCCTCGGCCATGGTACTATTTCTGCCTGTGGCCTGGGGTCATGAAATTATGGTGTAGAAAAACAAGTCAACCCTCTCTGTCTGCCTGTGGCTCTTCTCAAAGTTCTCCACAATTACAGATGGATGATGATGGGTGCTGTCCACAGTCTATTTAAACATCCAAATGTAAACAAATAGTGAAAGTGCAAAAACAAGACGGTTGGAGTCTAAATAAAAGAGCTGAAGACTGTTTCTCATTGATTGAGACAGCAAAGAAAAACTGTCTTCTAAAAAGGAAATTCTGCAGGAACTTGACATGCAAACAGGGTCACAGGTCAACATCATTACAGCCAGCTCAGGGAAAACACACTCATGCACGCACACACACAACTTAAAATCAGTCTCGAGGAGCCATCTCCTGTTACCCTTGAACCCCCTGTCTGTCACTGTATGGCACAGGGTATATAAAGGTAACTGTGTCACCACGGTGACCCACTATAAATAGCAGACACACAGCCTTGTACAATGTCACATTCCTAGGGGAGGTGGGGAGACGAGGTAAAGGGAGGAGGGGGAATTGGCTGCTAAGGCAGAGTGAGATGTCTCCTAGCTGCCAGCAGCTTTCATAAATCAGTGGCATGCGGAGAAATATGCCTGGAAATATCCGGCCTAAGACTTCTGCCTGGGACCTTGGATGCTTGCTTGGTATTTGGTGGTACAAGTGCCCAGAAAGGATGTGGAAACAACATACAGTAGTTACATTCACAGCTATAGCCTACTTAGGAGAAAGGTGTGCAATTAAGATCTCAAGAATAGAGCAAGCGTGCAACTGCTGATAAGCTTCAACTGTGTTGATGCTTAATTTACTCTCTTGAGATTAGATCAATATCTCTGGTATGGTAAATATATGACAAACAGGATTAACTAAGCCGAATTCAAAATGAAATAATGATTTGGCTAAATTGTTTGTAGGTACAGAGCTTCAGTTTCTCAACCAATAAAATGACCAACAAAGGAATGTAAAGTAGCTGCTAAACACACCTAAAAAAATATGTTAAAAATATGTAAGATGTGGAAATCTTATGCATGAAACTTCATTTGTAAAGCAATTATGTAGCAGTTTAGTGTGTGGATTTAAGCAGACTCTCCTGGTTAAGTACAGATAAGGTCTTGTTCACCATGACAACGTGCAAATGCCATTTCACTTACGGCTTCACTTAAAATTACCTCAGAATTCCAACTTACTGGACCCAGGCCCTTAAGTATCCACCACTTCTTCCATTCACTAACTTCAGGTTTGTATAATACACTTGGCTGCTTAGATAATCCTCTATAGTATTCTGGCCGCCTCCCCCCGATTTTGTGCAACTCTCTCTACAAAGTGCAATAATGAATGAACAAAGCTGTCCAACTAACGCGTTTATCACAGAAAACTGGAATGAAGAGTTTGACTGTATGCATTCAGTTGATTGCACCAAAAGGCTTCTCTCAGACATACATGCTAATTCTACAATTACTTTTCAAATTGACGCTATTTTGGATTGTCATCAGCGTGATCAGTATTAGCATTCAAACTGCCCTAACAATCACCTTCTACCCCCTTAACACCCTCTGATTTTGCTCTCTGTCCGAGCTAAAAATGGGATCTCCTCTGCACTGGTACAGTGAAACCAACATGTGGAAAATGACAGAGGAGTTTCTCACCCATGCTGAAATTGTTCACATTTCACCTCAAAGTGAAATGAAGTTACACCCATTTTGCTCTATTCACCTCCTGGCACTGACTTGCACGTTGTCTTGTCTATTTTTTCAGCCTGGTTCCAGACCTCCAAATCACTGCCCACATCTGATTTATTCAGAAATTCATATATAAAAGAATGAAATGACACAAAATGACAATTCAGTCTGATTATCAGCTAATCACTATTGTTTGTGTTCTAAATGTAGCATTAAAGTTGTAATCTCGAAGATTTTCATTTCGTTGTCTTTCACAACACCTATGGCGATAATCGGTAATTGCAGGTGTGTTTTTGGACCTCACTTAAGTTTCAGTTTCCTCATCCGTAGTCATCAACCTTTTCTTTGTTTGTTTGGCTATAGTAACTGTTTATTCACAACGCTAGCAGAGACCGGAAAAAACAGTACGCCGCTTCACACACAGATGAATTGAAGAGCAAGTCTGTTGCGTTAAAAGCCTTTTAAAAGCCTAACTGTACGCCACTTGTGATTTTTCTGGGAAAGTCGCTGCCGACACCCGGGTCGTAATACTGCAAATGCGAGGGCTTTGCATCAATCGGCGATAGATAGTGACTTAACGGACATTTATTTAAATGAAAATCTTCGAGATTATATCTTTAAAGACTGAATTACATGGATTATAAGAAATATGACTGAAACAACCTTTCAAAGATGCTACTGTCTTGAACTAAAAGCGGACCAACATTTGATTAAAGACCTGTTACAAATTTACTCTAAACTGCCCCATGAGGGATACAAGGCAATTAGAAGTCTGTAAATTAGTCATTTGATTACTGAGCTGTGAATTATTTCCAAAAACTTTACTGGATTGTATTTTGAACCTGATGAACAACCCTAGATTAGCACTTGGTAAACATGTACCCAAAACTATAAAACTGTGACAGGATGTGGCATCAAGACAAAACAACTTTTACAATGGAGCTAACCCCGCCCAGCATGGCTTAACTCCAAGTCACATTTCTCTTGGTCTGTTTGTGCAGTCAATACAGATATGTGAGTGTGCGTGATGTGCATGTTCCATCCAAAATTATTGTACAGTTTGAATGTTCACACACACATAAACGCACAGAGACACAGAGCACTTTGCAAACATATAAAGAAACTAAACGTCAAGACATCTCTGCTGTCCCAAACAAATCAACCTCATCTCCCTGATTCTCCAAAGTGGCAAAGCTCTCAGAAGTGGCAAGTAACTTAACTGCCTGTAACACAGATGCCACACATGCACCTCAGCATCTTGGTATAAACATCTGTGTGTGTGTGTGTGTGGTATCATGGTATAACCTCCTGCAGTAGATTAAGCCTCTTTCTCGCTCTGCCACACTGGGCTTTACAAACACAAAACAGAGCAGTAAATGTCTGTTTTTATAAGACTCTCTGTCAAGCACAGTGTGAAAAGGCACAGAGCCAGCAGGACAAAGAGAAGAACTGAACAGTAACATTGTGCCATCTACTCACACAGAGCGAATGACATTATGGCAGTTAAACAATCTGTGTGTGTGATCTGAGAAAACCATGTTACTATGTTGCATTCCCATGTCATCGTGTCATTAGCGGTCTTGTCCAACTGCTCTGCAGTGTCATTGCACCACCTTGTTAATTTCCACCACCACACTATGGAATTTCTGAGCGTCACTCAGAGAATCACTTGATTTTCTTGTAACATCGGAGGACGAACAAAAAGAGAGCTGTGTGATGGGTGACTGCATAACCAATCAGTTTTAAGTCTGTGATAGGAATCATATGGGGCTCAACTGGCAGATCAAGACACTGTCGTCACAACATAAAAACAGAGATACAAGTACTGAGACATGCAAAGACAGTCAGCACAGAGAGAAATCAAACTAAGCAAATGTCACAGAATCAACAGTTTTCATTTTTTTTAAATCAACAAAGGATAAACAAGTCTGATCAGGTTTAGACTTCAACTTTAAGGCAGCCAAATAAATCCAATCTTCTGATCTAACCAGAAAAAAATGCTAAATCCCTAAAGCCACATTGCTTTGAAGAATAACCATGCATGGTCCTTCAAGTGATCCCTGCGATGCCTGACACAGCATGGCACTGGTATGCAAACTTAACTTTTTTTTTTCTGCCCATTTCAAGAAACACTTAACAGTAGCTGTCCGTGGCAACAATAGGCTAATATTTCATCTGCTTAGAGCTAGCTGTTAAAAGCCTAGTTGGGTGTCTGTGTCTGGCTGAGCGGGGATAACCAAGTTTGTCTCCTCAGTGCAAATCTTTTGTCTAAGCTGAGGCTTGAGTTGGATGGATGCCAGAGTGACTTATCACCCTGCCATGTGGGTGGCAAATGTGGCAAGCCCAATTTACACCAAACCGGAGACCATACATGCACACACATGCAAAAATACACAAACATAGTACACACAAAAAACAATATAGATATGAACTGCAATAAAGCATTCTTTACTTGCAGTACAACACTTAAGCATTGCTGTTAAACAAGATAAGCGTTACAGTAATTTGTATTTGGATAACTGCCCTTGTACTGTGCATGCACCTGCGCACATACCAGACATACGCAGCTATATATATATAAAGTTATGCATACATTGCTCTATTAACACACACACACACACACACACAATCTAAAGCGCTGCAGCTGACTAATTATTTGTTGGCAGATGCTTGAATGCAGTGTTAAACCCTTAATCCCACCCACACACCATCATCATCCCTGAGTTACCTGCGCAATCCTGCATTTGAGCTCGGCCTTCTCCAGCTCCCAGGCACATCTGTCTCTGGTGTACTGCAGCTGGAGCTCGCTCCTCTTCTCCTCCTCTCGCTTCACCTCCGCCTGCACGTCCTCCAAAACTATCTTCAGGTCCAGCAGAATCCTTCTGTTCTCCCCACCCTGCATGGAAACACAGTTGGCAGCACTCTTGTCAAGATCGCTGCAGTATCACACTTCCAGGATGTGACTGAAGTAATTAGAGAAGAACTAAGAAGGAAACCAATACTTGATCATAAACAGATGCTAACACTGGTGTATCAATTTATCAGATTTTGAATGTGAAGCCCTGAAGAATATTCTGGGAATATAAGAATACAATATTCTTACAACTTCCCATATAATACTGGTACAGAAAAAAATGCATGTTTACCATAGACACACTAAAGACACAGAAATATATTAAGCTTGCACAGGTGTCCTAAATATCCAATTACTTGTATGTCAGCCACTTCTCTCAACAATGATTCCTTCTCGCGCATCCATTCTTCTTTGTCCTGCACGTGTCTCTTTTTCAAATCCTCAAATTTCTTTTTAAGCCGCGTGTGTTGTGTTTGCTGCTGCTGCTGCTGCTGGGGCTCGGGACCCGGCCACATTTGTCCCCTGAGGACCTCGAGCTGCGTCCCTGCACCACCTTCTCCTCCAGCCGGCGAGGCACCGAACTGGGGCTCGTAGAGCTGACTGAAGACGGTGGGCGGAGATGAGATCCTCCTCAGCGGGCTGCGGCTTTTGCCCCTGCCTCTATCTGCCCTATCCATCCTGGAGCTCGGCACAAACTCCCATCCCTGAGACGGGACGTAGCCTCCACCAGCACCGCCCCCACCGTGCAGCCCCGAGCCGTTCATAAACGCACTCCACATTTCTCCAGCGCATTAAAATAAAACATAAACAACTTAATGAGATAAATTATTAGGAGCTGGTCACCAAGCTATTTTGTAAGTATCCATGTCTGCTCTGTAAAGCATACGTTGAAATAAGTTTCGATACAGTTCAGCATATTTTCCCAACTCAAACTGTTTTTCAGTGGGTGACCGGTGGCATACTGAAAGCGCCAATTATCCAAACCCGGCCAAATCCCCCGTCGGCCACACAGCAGCGCTCAGGGCAGCAGCCGTGCTCACACAGGCGGCGGGACTGGACGCTTTGGTGCCTTCCATGTCCTCACAAAGACAAGGTCAACCCGTCATTCGTGTGCCAGAGTCCCCACGGTGTCCTGGTTTTATCTCTCAAAGACCTCCTCACTGCTGCACCCCTGCGCCGTTTCCCTTCTACATGTTTATATCGAAATCTCAGAGGCGTCTCTCTCCCCTGCACATAACTCGTCGTTGTAAGCGACAAATCCAGAGCTGGCAAAAACAGACACCCTGTAACCACTCCGACGCGAATGGGAGAAGTTCCCAAAAATATCACGGAGCGCTCTGATGTAAGAGCAGGGGAGTATTTTTACCCCCTGTAACCAGGAGTTTATTTTCCTAAAGCCGGATAGCTGGACGGCGTCTGGAAGAAGCAGCAGAGGGACATCCATTAATCAACACCGAGTCGCTCTAATTACGTCGCAGGATACCACCTTGCGCTGTATCCATGGAAACAAATCAATTTACGCATAGCGCCGTGGTAGACTCGTCGATGGTTAAAAAACAGCTGTAAGCTAACTGTCACTCATTTTAGAGGCAACGGACCTCTTATTACGACCTGAGAGCCGTAATGGTTGCGCTAAATGTGAGTTATCCTTGCAAAATACGCGGTAGGTGTCTTACCTTGCCCGGGAAACGGCTAGTTTCCGCAGCAGGAGCACTCCCACCCTTCTGCCGTTTCTCATCTGCTATCTTAGCATGAGAGGGGGATGACTATCACGAGGAAAGCAACGAGGGGTGGGATTTGATTCATCTTGATGTAAGAGATAACAAAGCGAGCTGTAGTGGTCTGTAACGTAACTGGAAAAAGTAACTTGTTGCTCCGTTGTTACTCGCGACATAGTAACTAGTAGTAGGCTGAGTAATAGTCACGCGCCAGTTTCTACACAAACCTTTTGATGTTGACGCTTTTTTTTCCTGATGTCAGTTTTTGTCAGATGTTCTGCTCGAGCGCCGAAACAACCCACAGCTTCCACTGTCTGAAGCCATACTACGAAGCACGTGCCATTCGCATGAACAGACCCTTACCTCCTCTTCTGATATCGTCCTGAATGCCCTCGAAAAACAGCCACGAGAGCACTACATGTCAGCCAACGAAATAGCTGAAATGAAGTCCGGGCTGGAATGCGGTGGCTTAGTTAAAACCAACTGGAGAGCGACAGCCTACAGCTGAAATGATGCTTTCATTAACGGGAATA
Organism: Oplegnathus fasciatus; assembly: GCA_003416845.1. Classification (NCBI taxonomy): domain Eukaryota; kingdom Metazoa; phylum Chordata; class Actinopteri; order Centrarchiformes; family Oplegnathidae; genus Oplegnathus; species Oplegnathus fasciatus. Next base: position 309,294 of record NTHP01000545.1, read on the forward strand.
AAATCCTCCTTTCTCTCTCTCTCTCTGTCTCTCTCTCTCTCCACAGCTGGCCCTAATATGTGACGTAAAACATCCCACCGGTGGGATGAAAGAAGTGGACCGGTTTCCGCCCCCGTCCTGGTGGTCAGGTCCGTTGGTCAAACAGATCCACCATCATCAGCACTTTTTTTTTTTGGCTTGATTTTTCAGACCCACCCAAGGGCATTTTTACACACCTCTGAATGTCACACACCAGCATCCAAATGTGGGTAAAATGCCAAAGCTCCTGTCATATTCCCCATGGACAGTTGGATGATTTGTAACAGATTATGTTGACATTTTATCATGACTCAGACACTATGGCTGCCTAAGAGGAACTTGCAAGAGACACAGGCCTCATGTTTGTTTAAATGGCAGGTGGTGTGCGAGTGTTATTATAGTGAGTGTGCAGCTTGAGTCTCTGTGCATTGCCCTAACAGTCATAACACAACCTTCAGTATTTACAATGTACTACTCATCTGGTTACTGCTGCTATCCCACGAAAACCTCATAAATACATATTTGCAGCAGTAAGGGTTGCGTGGGTAAAGAAAATCTTGTGACCTTTTAGCTTCACAGACCCATTAAAAACTAGAAAAACTGAATAAATAGGGTTCACAAGCTACAAACAAGGCTCTTCAGATTTTGGAGAACAGACTTTACTTGTTAGCAACATTTTCTTAGCAGTCATTGTGGTGACAGTAAACTTTTTAAATTCTAATTAAAGGCCCTGCACACCCACGCAGGTGTTTTCAGTTATTGTGGCTGATTAGACTTCTGCTCAGGGTGAAATTGGACTCAGCTACGCAGGGAATTACATAATGTCCCAATCTCTATACTAATAAGAGTGAAAATAGTGTAAACTAACAGGAAAGTGAGACAGATGTCAATCAAGTACAGTCTGTACACTCCCACACAGTCCTGAGTGGCGTCTTATTAGGCACAGTAAGTGAAAACACCTGTGTGGGTGTGCAGGGCCTTTGAGATTTTCAAAACTGGAACTTAGATTGTCGGCAAAAAGCTCATCGCTCACAGTAAGAGAGTTTGATGACGTACTCACCTAATACTGCACTGTCGCTCCGAGGTGTTTGGCCTCCAATAAATGTTGAAAGCATCTGAGTAGATGAGCGGCTTGGGTCATACATGGAAAATGATAATGTCCTGTACCTTGAGTGACCTTATGTGACGTGTTGAACATAACAGAACTGAAATGAATGAATAAGTTAAAAAAA
>NTHP01000545.1:311705-322079 GCA_003416845.1 Oplegnathus fasciatus
AAAAAAAAGCAATAACAAAAATATACATAATGTGATATTAAGTGTGTGCTTTACAGAACAAAGAACAGGGTGAAAAGGAATACCAATTTAAAAATGGTGGCGTAAGAGAGTGAAGAAAACAGAACTAGAATGAGGATCAGCAAAATAATGGGCTGAAACATCTTGATGGATGACAAGTTGAATGAAAAGGGGGGTGGGGAGGGGCAGATTGGCAAGCAATAAGAAAAGTGTGTATTAGAGAACACAAAAATTACAGTCATTAAAGTCATTCATTCTTGTGTTTGCATCAGCTTACAGACAGTGGCTCCTCTGCCTGTTTGTCCTCCTGCTTGGGAACATCCAGTCGGTCTATGAAGCTCTGCAACTCCTTCCTGAAGGCCTTCATCTGGGCATTGATACGATACAGCAGCTCATGCTCTCTGATCCTGTGGAGCAGAGGTAGAGTGTGTTTGGACTTGTGTTGAATAGGAAAATATTGAGATTCCTAACCACTTTCCTTGTTTTTGTTACCTGCCACCCTCCTCATCCTCATCCAGCCTGGCAAACAGCTCCCCGTTGGTGACGTATACTCGGGCCTCGGCGATGATAGTGCTGGTGTCAGCGATGAGCCTGTCGATGGTCCGACCCAGCCTCTCCGCCTCGATGCGGATGTCTATCATCTGCTGCCGGTCCTTCAGGCTTCTGGATAAAAAACGGCTGTCTACAGGTGAGTAAAGGGAACGTGTCGGGGTGAGGCAGCGGATGTTCCTCACCTCATCTGAGTCGCTCTCCCCTCCAATAGGGCCCTCACGCTTGCGGTGAGGCGGGAGGAGGCGAGGGGAGGAAGCTGAGGCCGAGGGGGTGTCGTCGTCCCGCCCTCCGTCGCTCTCTGCGTCACTGTCCCGAGGGCTGCTGCGGATGCCCAGGTGGGATGCCAGGTCATAGCGCTGCATGTTGGAGAGCAGCACGCGGTTCTCGTACTGGAGCTGCATAACTTTGCCGCTCAGTTCATTGATCTGCAGACGTGCCGTTTTCAGCTCCTCCTGGAGGGCCTCCAGTTTGGCGGGGTCAGCTCCTCCTGGGGTTGAAAAAAGGCAACAATGAAAAGTGGAACACCTCTGCAAATGAGACTTTAATGTGCAGCTCCTGGAGGCTTTATGAAACACATTCTTCATCACATACAGATTTATTGAGCTGAAAAAGAACAGATATCTCTTGCACTGGAGTGCAGTTGTTTTGTGTCCTGCAACAAGGACTTACTGAAAGACACCAAAAAAAACAAACAAACCTCCTCCATGCCTCGATCCAGCTTCATGGGATCCAGCCTTGTATTTCAGTTTATTGAGTTCACCTGTCACCTAAAGACGAAACTGAATGTTATTCCACGTGTATTTAGTGCTGCAAGTATGAATAGTCCACACATTTGAATTTCTTATGTTTGAGGTTTAAATAACAGACAGCTTTTATAAAAGACCTCAAAGTCATTGACGATACCAATAATAGCACCAGACGCACAAGGAAAGAGGACACACACAGATTACATCTTGCATCGCTGAAATTAAAGCAGCATCGTGTTGCCTAGTAATAGCAGAAAGCACATGTCATATATTATTCACAGTCTATTGCAATTTTGATGGAAATATTTAAAAATTCACAATGCTTAACAAGGCTTCAAATAGAGGGCGGACAAAATAGCTAGCAGCCCCAGACAGAGAAACTGAAGGGGAGTATTTCTATATGATTATAATTATGCAGTAGTGCAGTAGTAGTGATTATAATTTACGAAGTAGTTACTGTATTGCAGTCATACTGTAAGTAGTTTTGTCCTTGCAATAAAAATGCAGTGGACCTGTTGAGGAAATCCCATTTTGGAACAGAATCTAAACCATTTACCTTTTTGTTTTCCTCTTCCACATCTGCTAAATTCCTGCGGAGAAGTTCTGCCTCGTCTTCCACCAGCTGAAGCTGCTGCCTCAGCTCTGACAGGGCCTCGCCCTGCTCTCTGCACTGTTGACCTCCACTACCAGAGCCGTCCACTCCTGCTGCCGCCAGACTGTGAGAGGAGAAGATAGAAGAAGCATTATTATATTATTATACATTATTATACATTATTATATATTCATACATGTATTTTACAGCCCCCTCTTTGCTATGGTTTCACCATTTAGTCAAGTTAACCTCAACCATGGAAATAATATTACTTTCCTTGTCACAAATTACAGATTGAACTCTCCCTAATGTGGGAATATAATGCTTTTCCTCTCCATAACTATCACAGCACCTGGTCTTTTCTACTGTTTCAGTCATCAAAAATCTGGTGAATGAATGCAAAGTACCTGTCCTCCCTCATGTCATCCAGTTCAGCCTTCAGCCCCCTGTTCTCCACCTCCAGCTCCACAATCTTCCTCCCCAAGATGTTCGCCTCCTCCTCCACCAGGCGTAAGCGGAGCTTCAGCTCTGATTCTCGGGTGGTGGGAGGCCCTCCGGCCTCACCTTTAGGCAGCGGGCTGTCCACGTCCCCGTAGAAGGAGCGGTACTTCTGCAGCTCCTGCTCCAGTCTGTCCTTCTCCTTGTCAATCTTTGCCATTTTTTTCCTCATCAGGATGGCCTCCTCCTTGATGAAGGCCAGCTGGCATTTCAAATCATCATTTTCTTCCTGTGAAGAAAGAGGAGAGTTTGTTTATTTGCTCATTTCTTTCAGTCTTCTGAATGGTACATTTATTTTCACAGTCAACATTGAAGAAAACTAGCAATGTAGGTTTTCTCGTGTAAGTTGTAATTAGTTTGGCAGCGTGCTTAAAGATCTTAATTTCTGGGAACAGTTTCATTGCCTCGGCACATATTGTAATGGGTTGACGGTCATGTTTTTCCTTAATGTTACTTTCACTCAATACAAATTACGACTCTCTCATGCCTAGTTCTGCATATTTCATTTTGTTTTAATTTGGAAATTGCATTGCAAAACAACCTCATTATTGAACATCTCCACTGAAGTTTATAACTATGTAATCTAATAATGTAAATGCTGACTCACCTCGATCGGGGTCTGTGGAGCCTTTCTCTCCGCTTTCTGCCCATCCTTACTTCCTTTTCTCTTCAGTGAGAGCTGAAGGGAAACAGTGGTTACATCATCATCATCAGCTCACTGTTTTCTTGCTGAAGGCAGTGATATCATCCACATTTATGGAACACTGAAGGCTCAGTAATGGAAAAACAGTTTAAAGTCACCCTCATTTCTGGTAACATATTCAAATTCAAATCACAGTGCTCTCAGTGTAAGTGTGATTTTACAGGCTTGAAGTGAAAACACCCCCAACAAGAACTTGCATCTGTTATTCCTTTTCTCGTGTTTGTGAGTATGAATGAGTGTCTCACAAATCTTAAAAAGGATATTAGGACATAAATCTGGGCAGTGGTGGACGCTGCCGGGATTAACCAGGCTTATCTACGGCTTTGGGGGATTTTTTTTTTAACTCAATGAGATTTTCATCTCTAACTGCTCTGGAAGTTTTTTCAAATTTACAGTCAACCCTGCCAACCTATCATCCCGCCTACCTGCAGGAGATATAATATATTGCCTGTATTCCACTTTTAGCCCATTTAGTTTATATGTATTTATTCAGTAACGATAATATCTTTATTTTTTACAGCAAAAACACCGTTTAGAAAGTCCTGTGTAGAACTGTGTGTGTATATTGTGTATATTGTGTTCACCCTCTCCCCAAACCTTTACAGGTGATGATACTCAAAGGGCATTTCATAATATATTCAACCTGACCCTTCATATGGTTCAGACCATAATTTGCATTGCACTTTCATAAGCACAAAGAGGCAAGGTGACACAAACATTAGACACACTCCCATCAGCACCTCACCTCTTTGGTTTTCTCCAGTTCATTCTGCAGGGCCTGCTTGGTGACCTCCACCTCTATCAGCTGCTGCCTCAGCTTCTCGTTCTCCTCCTCTGTCTTCATCCTCTTCTCCTCCACGTTCTCCAGCTCATGGTGCAAGCGCACAGACACATCCTTCGCCACCTGGGAGAGGGGACCCAGACAGAGGACCCAGAAAGACAGAGAGAAGTTGTTATTGATCATGAATAAGACAGAATAATATACACAGATGCTCAGCCCGCCTTAGACTCGCCTTGAGGTCTTGTTCCAGACTTCTGAGCAGCTCTCCATCCACCTGGCCACTTTCTGCGAACCGGAGCCTCTTCCTCTCGGCCTTCTTCAGCCGGTACTGAAGGATCCGACAGTTCTTGTTGGCTCTCTCCAGCTCTCTGCGCATGTCCTGCAGCTGGCAGGCGTCTTCCTCATAGAAAGTGTCCCGCATCTCATCCATCTCTGCCCGCATCTCCTCGATTTCAGTCTAAAACACGGAGGAAAAATGCGTCATAAAATAATTAAACCAACCTGAGCCCACAAAGAAGAATTGGTCATTGCCTTTTAAAAGCATCTTTTTCAAAACAAAGCCTGCAGCTAGGTGCAGTAGTCTTTCTGCAGCCTGTAAGCAAATACAACAGGTGCGACCATTGCACGCTAAAAATGACAAATTCTATCTAAACAAATGTAAATATGTAATATGTTACCAAATTACCTTTAGGTCATCGTTTTCGTCCTCCAGCTTCTCTATCTCATCTTGTAGTCTCTGGTCTGGCTTTGGAGCCGGCTGTGGATTATCTGGCTCGGGGGACAGCTCCGGCTCTGAGGCCGGCGGTGATGCTGATTTCGTCTGCATCTTTGTCCCTTTCTTCCCCAAGCTCTTATTCAAGTGAAACTGTATTAGCTCGGACTGCAAGCATCCCTCCTTCCAGAAACCGGGTCCGCAGCCTACTGTGCCTTTGGAGCTCTTCTTGCTGCCGCTCGTCGCCGCGGCGGCCTCCCCACCTCTCGGATTTTTGCTCCTCAGTTTGGGGGATTTGGATGCGCAGGGCTGGTCGGACACGACGCGGTTCGGATCCGCTCTGGAGGGTGAGGAGGCATCGGCGGCAAGGCGGGGGGAGTCTTCCGGTGTCTGGATGCCGCCTCTGTCTGCACCCGCCGCGGGCCTGCTCAGCGTCGGGCTTTCAGCACCAGCAGCCTGGACAGCAGCCGCGCCTCTGATGGCAGGAGCGCCTCCGGCCTGCCGCTCCCTGCCTGTGGAAACGGGAGAATGACCTCGGCTGCTTCTCCCTCCCCCTCCTCCCCCTCCTCCTTGCTTTGACGTGATGGGCTTTGACGAGTTGCTGCCCTTCTGTGCAGCTTTAGATCCACCGTCTTTGAGCCCGGCCGGAGACGACGACCGCTGCTGCTTCCGGCTGCTATTGTCTGGCTGCCGCGGCGAGTCGGCAGAGGATGGGTTCATCATGGTGTCAAAGGCTCAGCTCATCCCCAACAACATCCATCCCCTTCACCAGTATCCCTGTAGCTGGAAGACAATTGACTTTTCAGAGCTAAAGGCTACAAAAGATGGATGGATCTAGGATAAATAACACTCAATAAGAAAAGGTTTTCCTCTACAGGTCGACCAAATAGTCCAAGTTTGTTACTTGGGCTATGCTGAAAAGCGAATGGGAATATGGTTATTAAAAAAAACAGGTAGCCTACATCAGGACGCACGATGCATTTTAGATGGATCTTTTTTTTTTTTACATAAGCGAGGCTAATTAGGCTACTAGTGGAAGGCGCCCAGAGACAGGTATACGTGACCACCAATGATTATGCAGTCGGCCATTCAGCCCCAGTTTGATGAGATGTATGAGATCAGCTGCAGATTGGGCAATTAAGACAATCATTTGCGTCATGTGCGCTGCCTAAAGGGCAACGGGCGAGAGAGAGAGAGAGAGAGAGAGAGCAAAGAGAAGGCGATGTCATTGGCTCTTCAACCTGGAGCAGCAGCCAGCCAATTAAACTCCTGCCTGTTCAGTTGACAGAAATAAGGTTCTGATCTGATCCACGACAGAGCCAGAAAAAACAAAACAAAGGATGGTCCAACTCCTTGATACAAGATGAGCCACATTTAGGCTTACGAGAAGACCCTGAGAGCCGTTTCCTGTCAGCCATCATCTCGCTCCTCATATCCAACATTACCGATGACTCATTACTCAGATGCATGGAAGCTGAGCTGTAAAAGTGTCAGGAGCAACGTTTCTTTAACCTGTTCCACGCTTGGCACAGTCTGTGCAGCTTTTTCTTTTGTCTCTTTGGTTTTAAAAGCAGGAAAAAAAAAATCGTCTGCCTGTCACACACACTCTCACACACAATCTTTCACTCAGTGCTGATTAAATTGAGAATATCAAATTAGTCTAAACAAGGATAAAAACATGGCTCCGTTCAGACAAACGCATTGCCCGGAGTGTATTCTACATATAAACAACTGGGAGCAGCAACAGTAAATCAACCCACCTTGGAGGCCTGACAGTACAGAGCTCAATGTGGACCACAGTCAGACATTTGCCCTTCATACAGGTTACTGTTGCCACATTCATCTAAAGCACGCCCGCGTGCCCAAAGAAAAGGAATTCTCACGTGGAAATCAAGAAGCTCCAATTGAATTTCTTACCTTTTCTGGGTGTTTTGTCGGATGCTGAAGGGTAGTGGTGATGGGGAGGCAGAAGGGATGCTGACTCGAGCGCCTCCCGACCACCAAGCAACCTGTTTCAATATTCATGACATTACATCATCGCTGGGAGGGCCGGGGCTGCACGGAAATGAAGCCGCACGCAGCAGGCTGCTCTCATTGGAAGAAAACAGGATACACACTCTGTTCTGCTCTCTCTCTCTCTCTCTCTCCCTCTCTCTCTCTGTCTCTCTCTCTCTCAACAGTGATTGGATGGAGCCACTTGCAACTGAACATTCACCTTGTAATCAGTCATTTGAATCGACCTTGAGTATATGGATTTCCATTGACCACTATAGAGAATGTAACTGCTCCAAAATGTGTTAAAAATTAGAAGTTATTTTCCAAGGGTACAGCAGTGCACTTCATGCCAGGAAGACAATGTGGCCGAGACTTCAGTGGGCATTATTCAACAGCTGTCGTTGAACTAGAGCAGCACATTCATCAAGAATTTAAGATTTTCAGCTTGCATGAGTTTGCCTGTCTCTTACAGTGTTGGCCATCATTTTTGGACTTTTACAATAATGCATGATCTTACAGTACATTTCCTTCTTGTCCTTGTCATAACACGGTAAAAAGCTCTTCAAATTCTGTAAAAAATGTCTTGTTTGTTTATATTTAGACATTTATTTGAATTTATTTTAATGATCAGACTCATGACATCCATTGGTGGCTTGGATTTCAGTGAAAAAGTTCAATCATAGGAGATTTTATTTACAGCGTCCGTGACTGTTTCAAAACATTCAAAAGCTTGGTAGTTTCTATATTGTTGTTTCTTGCTGCTTTTGTCTCCCAAGCCCCGAACTGAAGCCGCTGCACAAACCTTTTCCATGAATGCCCAGGAATCATTTGTCAAACTATTCAGTATTTGGAGAGAGGAGAATAGGCCTTACTTAATGTTGTCAGGGGATAAATAAGGCATTTCATTTGGAGTTCTGCCTGCCATTCATTTCTCCCAGAATTGTGTAAGAGAATGGAAATGTGAAATTAGAGTGGATTTGTTTTGAAAACAGGTTAATGTGTGAGTTTTTCCAGTGGAAATGGTTACTGAGCACAGTGTATTCTGTTTGGAAACAGGCCCAACTCTCCTGAGTTCCTCATAAACTCAAGGCATCTTCACTTTGATTGAATTACCTTGCGGTGGGCCAGACCCATCTCACCAGCCATTTGCTGGCTTTTAATTCTTGGACCTGTGCCGACAAGATAAAGCACATACACACGCATCTGAAAGGGCTCGTGGTTGTTTAAAGATACACCGCAAAGGAGGCGGACTGGTGTTGCGTGCATCATCCTCGTGTGAGTAAAATAACAAGTAAGCTTGCAGGAAGTGCCAGGGATTGACTTGGATTGAAGGCTAGGATTTTCTCTGCTCTGAAAGTTTTATGGCGTGGATTTCAGCTTCTGTCAAGGCTTCAGTAACCACAGCTCTCAGCCTCCTACTTCTGTGCAATCCATTTGCTTCTGTCACTGTAGGCTTTTACAACACTGTATCTTGATCCGTTCAGAGGCAAGGCTGCTTTCTATTGTAATCACACTTTAATTGCCAGACAAGATGTTGCAGGGCCAATCAGCCGGCTTTGGGCACTAATAATGATCTATTTTTTTCTGAATAGGATAACAGATGTTTGGGGTCTTGCACTCCCTTTCACAGACAGACACACACACATTCACCACTTCCCCCACCTATTCTCTCCTTCTGCCCCAGGACTAGTCAATCATTTGCTTGCATTAAAGTGACAGATGTCTGCATCATGGAGGCTCCCATGTGCCAGACAAGATTAGAGATTCTGCTTTGTCTACAGTAAAACAAAAGAAGGTGATGTTTGGCTGAGAAAGTATCATTTCATGCTCTGAGAAGACATCAGTTCCTTTAATCACTAGGAAACATTGAGTCCTCGCATACTGTGTCTCTTTGATAGTTTGGATATTTTACATTTAATCTACCAGTAATTAAATAATTAAAAACCCATGTATATTCCAGTATGAATCCTTTTGAATGAGAAACATAAATTTACTTGTACTTATTTCTGCTCTCTCCCTGAAACAAGTTGCCTGTCTGTATCTCATCCCAAAGACTTGATATGAGACTACATGACTCATTAAGATGGACATTTTCTACAGTGATATAATGAGACAGCTCGCCCAGTTCTTGCCAATGTTGTCACTATTGTTTTTTTTATGTGTCCATCTTCTTGAGTAGTAAATCTTCTTTTACTGCCCAGTCCTTCATCCCACACCATGTACTGGTGTAGCTGTGTAGCTGTGAGTGAGAGATAGAGAGAGAGAGAGGGGCCCTGATGAACATCCATCTAAAAATATCACCCTCATTCATTTCACACTCCCAAATCTCTCTCACATTCTCACTTTCTCTATTATTCACAAACGCTCTTACCCCGGATCATCACAGTAACACCATGTGTAGACGGGGATCCCAGGCAGTGTACTTGTCACTGTTCACAAGTAGTCCGGAGTAATCTGCAGTGTCACGTTGTAGTTTCCGTGCTGGGTTTAAACCACAATGTATAGTGTTATTTGAAATGGTTACCAGTAACATGTTTACATCAATGAATCCTTTCCATGTGACGTTTGATACATTAGCATGATTTCCATATTAAATGTGACTCTGATAAAGAGGACTGAAAGCCTTAACAAACCTCAACACTGAATTTTACAGAGATGATTGGATTTTGCCTGAAAATGCAGTGCAAACAAATCCATTTTTCTACAAAAGAACAAACACCAGTTGGAGAACAACTTACATAAGAGAGGTCATATACAGACATTCCCATTGCTTCATTATTCATTAATAATCATTCTTAAAATAATGACATGCCATGAATGAGATAATGAAAAACCATACATCTTTAAGCCCATATTCTGACAGGTAAACAGTGGAGGGCTTTGTGAAGCTAGTGCCTTATTGATGCAATACGTTTCTCCCATGAGGCATAAAAAAACACGCCTGTCTCTGGTCTCAGTTGTTGTGCTCCAGATATCAACTGAGCTCTTGACAGACAGGAAAATTGTTACTTTGCTGTGAAATCCACATGGGACTGGAGGGAAGGAGACAGTTCTGCACAGATACAGAGAAACACTCAAACTGACATATATAAATGCTGATGTAGTCATCTGAATCCTGTCAGTAGTGTACAATATGCCTTACACAAACACATACAGTACATATACAGTAGATGTATGTACAGATTCTGTATATCTAGCTGTGGCTTTGTATTTAATATTTATGCTCAAGTGGTGTGTGGAGGTATAGAAAAGAGTGATTTTGTTTTTATACAAGACCAACATTTGAATAAAAGCATTAGACTGACTAACATGAAATTGAAAAGTCACACATTAATTAGATTACGCTAATGAGAGTTAAAACCAGCACATAGCACATGAACTGGCATACTCGCGATAAGGCTAAGGATGCCAAGCAGGCAAAATTTGCCATTGTGTCCATTATAAAAGATGTGTAATGGCACTGCAAGGCATTTCAGTGTCAGTGCAAAATGTTAAAGGAGCTTTTGAGATTTTCTACCTGTATGCTGCTGCAGATATTTGAAACCAGAAGAGACTGGGGGAAAGAGCTGAAACAGTTGGAAGGATACGGGGCCGCCATCCAAGGGAAACGTCGCTCATGAGGTTATGGTTTTCTGTTACCAAGTTGTGAAATTATTGCTCTGGGTGGAAGAGTAACTCGAACATCATCCATGTAATACCCCTCTGCAAGTGGAGGCCTCCCACTCATAAACTCTGCGGGGGGGAGGGGGGGGTTACACACACACACACACACACACA
>NTHP01000545.1:322172-388953 GCA_003416845.1 Oplegnathus fasciatus
AAAGACTGTTTAATAGTTTATTGCACTGGTGCTGTTTCCCACATAGACCCCAGCTGATTCAAGAAGACGCAGGAGGAGGGGGTGCAGTGGGTGGGGGTGGGAGGTTTGTGGGAGCATGAGGGGGTGGGGTGGGGTGTCAGACAGCTGCTGTGTACAGTTACCATGGAAACCTTTGTCTAACTCGAGAATTCGACCGGGATGAGCAGTGTTATAAATTAAATTTTAAGAGGTTTTTCTCTTTTTGTCTACCAAACAGGTTGCCAGAGATTTGCCTGTAGCACAATTTTTTTTTTATATCAGACAAGAAACATATGAGTCAAGACATGGCAGACATGACCCCACCCTTTATTGGAACCACACTGCTATACCGCTGCAGATATTAATGCTTATTTTCTATAAATGTGGATTGCTGAAGGAGTAGGAGTCTTTTAAAATGAATAAAAACCAAACCATACATAACCATAACTGGCAAATATATATACATAAATAGCAAAGACAAAAGGTGAAGCTGCACTGCAGCAATACTACAGAAATGTCACACCAGGATTTCTTTTATTGCTGAACGGTTTGGGAAAGCCAGTGACTATAATCTTACAAATTCAATTCAATGTGTCTATTTTGGCTTCAAGAGTGGTGGAAGAAGTATTCTTAGCTAAATGTACTTAAAGTATCAAAAGCAGAAGTACTAAGTAGGCTGAATGGCAGAGTGTTAAAATATTGTATGCTATGTGATTATTATCTCTGATGCATTAACATGCAAGCCGCGTTTTAATGTTATAACGATAGTAACACATCAATAATACATCATGTAATTTGTTGATCATATTTTTATCTGTAAACTCTTGAACTTTCAGGTAGCTCCAGCTGTCAGATAAATGTTGTGGAGTACAGTACAACATTTCTATCTCAAATGTGGTGGAGCATAAGTATAAAGTAGCAGAAAGGAAATACTCGAGTAAAGTACAAGTACCTTAAAAATGTACTCAAGTACAGCGCTTAAATATATTTAGTTACTTTACAACACTGTGTTTCAACCCATTTTACAGATAACGCAGTGCAAAACACATTAATGTGTGAAGGCTGCCTCGTACTGGGGGCTGCCTGACTGAAGTGAGCACTGATAATACACCAAGACAATACCAAACTGATAACCAGGAATTGAAGTTTATAATTCACAGATGTCCATTAAAATTTTGGAGTGATTATGTTGCTATCTTTATATCATAAAACTTGATAAAGTTCTTTATCTTGAGGAGAAGTAATTTCCATAATTACAGTGGATGGTTGAAAACGTGGGGAACACAGTGGGCATACTGTATGGTAACTGATGTTAATTTACTGTAATGTGACCATGGTGCCCTCTAGTGTCAGAGACTTACTCTGCACATCTGTTCCCAACCAATACTGTCTTTTTACAATAGCTAAACCACCCGAGTCATTAATATCAAAACATCGTCTTGATCCAAGTAGAATGTAAAATAATTTATATCCTTGTTAAAGACCCATGACGTTTACTACATTATGAAGCCAAAATGAAGTGGCAAAGGAAGCCAACATTTGTACAGGCATTCAGTTTAATTTAATTTGAAGAGAGTTCAAAGTTATGATACTTAAAAAAAAACAAAAACACAGAAGCAATGTCGACGTATAACTGTCCAAGCTAACAAGCTGGGAACATTCCCAAATGCGCAGTGTACAAAATATCACAATGTAGTATGTACAACACAAAAAGAACACAAATACACAGACAAGCACTCTCAGCTAGATGAAAACTGGTATTTACATAAAAATAAATAGAAAGAACCAATAAATAACATCAAAATGCATTGCTTGATGGATGACATAAAGCTGGATTTGCTGATATAGAGCTGACTGCTGATTTATCCTCTATATACTACAAGCAGAGCAAAGTTATTCTTCATAGTGATATAACATACACAGTCACTATAGAGGTTCACCAGCTCTTTTTGTATCTAAATCATAACCTTTATCTTTTGAATCCAAATTTTTCCCCTGATAAATTTACATTCAAGCCAGTTCAGGACACGGATTAAGCCTGAAAACTTAGACACAAAAAGATATTTGATTGAATATGGGAAGAAAATGGCGCTTAAGGTAGGCTTAGTTAACTCGATAAAAACTGGCTGTTAGCTAGTTCTGAATTCTTCGTAAATACAAAGGGAACCCAGAACACCACCACGTCTTTGTTCGGCACACAACATTTTCACCAGCATGTAAGACAAACAACGACATCAGAGAAGATATAATATAAAAAGACAGGTAAACATCTGCAAAGACAAAACTCCACCAGCTTCTCTGTCAAAACGGGGACATTGTATATGGTGTATGAGCCATCATTTCTCTGGATAATATTCATCACATTTTATCGCATTACATACAAGTAGGGATATATAAAACCTGCTATGGGTGTATACAGAAATAGAAAATTTTAATTGTACCCTTCTATGAGCTATAGTTTGATGATTATTCCATCATAAACCAGTGATGGAACAATCCCATCCAAGTCTCAAAGGGTTGGAAATTTATTTTTTTCTATTTCTATGTACATCTTACCTCTGGATATTGATTTATTTTCCTTCTTTAGAATGTAACTGTGCGCTAACGGGTGAAAAGCTCAGAAGTGAGAGGCAGCTGAGTCCACAACTCGAAATAAATAAGCATAAATAAGTCCTGTTCACAAATAAGTGGATAACTGCAGAGGTGTCTATTCAGTAGACAAGAACTGTAAACTTAAGTCTCTCTTACATAGTGTCAATAATAACTTGAATAAGACGAGGACAAACATGGCATGATACTGTACATTATCATCAGTTTTATATCTGTAAAGGTGAACAACAAAAAATAATATGAATTGACATGTTTGTGCGTGTGTTATGATGTGTATTCCTGTCTCAATACAGCAGTGATCGCTAACAGCAACGGTATATAATCTTTTTCAAGCAGCTCAGGCGCATTTAATGTAGTTTTCCCAGCATGCCGAATGGGCCTGGTAAACTCTTTGTTTCCTTTTCAGGCTCAGATTTTAGTAGCTGAAAGTCACTTTTTGAACCAGATCTACAGTAGTTGGCACCACAATAAAGAGCAGGAATACTAAGATCTATCCCGAACCATACACTACTGTATTTTGGGTTATTTGTGATAGCGGCCACCTTAGGCATGACCTTTGACACCTCTTACTAACAGAATGATCCTCTCTCAACACAAGCCTGTCTCATATTTTATCTACAACAACTCAGATCATGGCTTAAATAAACACGTCACACCTTAACGCATCCATCCATCTAAATCTGCCTCAAATGAAGTCTTTCATGTTTTAGCACTATCAACCTAGAACCCAAAGCAAGGCCCTACCTCACCTCTACCTCTCTCGCTCCTCTTCCTCTAATCTCTTTTAGCTCTTCCTTTCCTCTTTCTCCTGCCAGAGTTCTCCTGGGGCTTCTCCTCTTTGCTCCCCGTCACCACGGCTCCGTTGGCGGCTTTGCTGAGCCCGTTGAGGGTCCCGTTAGAGAGGGCCTTGCCTGCTTTGGAGGAGGAGGAGGCGTCGCGTCTGGGCTGCTGGCGGCGGTAGGTCTGGTAATAGAAGTTGCCAAAGAGGATGATGAAGGTGATGGCATAGCAGATAAGGGAGTAGTGCATCCAGTGGGGGAAGTCGCAGTTGACGTAGAGGGACAAGGCTGTGTGGCCGATGGTGACGTGGAACTGGATCTGAGACACGAAGAGAGAAACAAAATCACACTTTCGTAATGTAGAATTGTTTTGCACTTTTTCAAAATGGCTTTCAGGCTGAGATTCATTATTTCAGTTAGAGATTCAATGTAAGAAGTGAAGCAATCTTCCAAAATGTGTGAAAGGAATACATTTCTATTGAAATTAGCCACACAGTGAGTAATGTCTTACCATCTGGATGATGGTCAAGTACTTCTTCCACCACAAGTACTTTTGGATCTTAGGTCCACAGGAGGCCAGGCCATAATATAGGTACATCAAGACGTGGATTGCTGCGTTCATGTGTGCACCAAAGAATGCTGCAGATAAAAGAGAATTAAATCACTGATATTAGTTTTGTCATGCTAGGCGGTGCTAGAATACAGTTTTGTTATACAAATTTGGTTTCAATAATACTTTTATTGTTCTTTTTTCCACTTAAGGACAATAATGGCAGTTTTTAATATTTTAACTACAAATTGGGAATACTTGACACTTGACAATGATTGTAAAGCTGCATTGACACACACAGATTAACAAGAAATAATTTGGCAAATTGTCCACTGTGATGGATAATGTATCTATGTCTCTGCATGATTTCATACTGTTGGCATGGATCATGACACAAAGGGCTCCTGGGCACAAACATGTGAAAGGCTCCTCTTCCGACCTTCCTACCACAAAATGACCAAAAATGCTCAATATGAAAGGACTCCGATCAGGAGCAAAAAACACACGATCAAGAAATCCCAACTTTTGACAGAGTTAATAACAGTAATTTTAAACAGAAGCTCTGCATGGCTTCAAGATCCCTTGACCCCTGTGGGCCCAAGTGCCTGTGTCGGTAAGCCTGTTTGGTAATCTATCCATGACAGTTGGGAAATACATGGAAGCCAATGGCTCCTTGTATATTGGAAATCAATCTACAATCTTACAACTTATGGTACACTGTGGACAATTGTGTAAAGCACAATATACTGTAGGTGAAAGTAGTTAACTGGCTAAAACTTGCAAAACATGTCATATAGTAGAGAACTAAAGGAAATAAGGGGCAAAGATCACAACTATTTGTATTGTTGGTTCAAAAAAATTACTTTATAGGTAAGGATAGGCATAGGCCATAATGTAGAAAGCTATTGTAGCACGAGCTACTCACACTGTCCTCCTGCCACCCATTTGATGCCGATCCACCAGAGCGTGAACATGGTGCAGTGGTGGTAGACGTGCAGGAAAGTAACCTGGTTGAATTTTTTTCTCAGGATGAAAAACACCGTGTCCAGATACTCGATGCCCTTAGAGACGAAATACCACCACAGAGCTCCTGCAACCTGTCTCAGACAGAACAAGAAAAATGGGGTGAAGGGAGAAGACAGAAGGTGGAGGAAGGAAATAGAAACACACAGGAAAACACAGACAGTTAGAGAAATAGAAGAGTAATTCATTTTTCATTTTTCTAACTGGTATAATCAAATATAAAGTTGTATCAACTAAACTGAATTAAACAAACTTGCACTTCCGTTAGGAAATATTTTCTTTTCTTTTCTAGTATATTCTATTGTACAACATCTTCACCTCAGGGTCACCTGAGACTGACTGACTGTGTCAGGTGTGTAACTACGTCATGGAGCAGGAGGAAGGAAGGTGAAACTGAACACCTTCCATGATCCCTCTTCTAGCTTCCACTTTTTCTGATAACAGGAGCGGGGTCCAAATGAATGGATCATGTTTCTAAAACCACTGAGACTGAACCTTCCCTGGCACGCTGACAAGGATTTTCTTAATCATTTGGGTACAGTAGAGCACCACAGCTCGGTTGGATTCATCTGTCAAACATGTTAGTTAGTTATAGTAAATTAGCAAAGTTGTCTTGTTGAAAGTAAATACTGCACACACATAAACCATAAGAAAGTGTGTGCATTTGTCTTTATGTGTGTGTCTGTGACCTCCTGCAAGCTGCCTCAGACCCACGTACTCACCCTGACTTCATTGGGGTCGTCTGAATAGTCCACTGGTTGACAAATGTAACTGTAGCTTGCCGCCCGCGCTGCCATAAACAGCTAAAAAACAAGAGAACATCTGTATTGAATCACTTATATAAATGACCAAAAGTGGATACACAGAGTGAGAGTGATAGAGAGAGGAAGAGAGATTGAGTGCAGGCAAAACTGCTACTGTAATGTACCCATCTGGATAGTTATGGTTGGGACTTTTACAGATTCAACTTACTTAATTCAACTTTTTCACACATGCAGGTAAGCAGAAGAACATGTAGATAGTCTCTAAAAGTAACCTGCCTCTTTAAAGATGAAGAAGTTGAGGAAGACCATGCTGAAGTTGTAGACAATGAGGGTTTTGCGGAGCTGGAAGGGCTCTCTGTTCTTCATGTATTTGGGCCCCAGCCAGAGGAACAGCAGGTAGGAGGTGCTGATGGCCAGCGTGGGCAGGGGGTTGTCCATAAGAGGCCATTTCTCCACTCGCTTGTCTGTGGGACAGATGTTCTCATAGCATTACATAACTATTCTTAATGTTCGCATTACATTGACACGGCGTGGGCTCAATGTCAGGTTTTAAAGGAGAGCGCAGGTCAAACAGACGCCGAGTACGGATGCCAGATTTTGTCCCGAGGTGACCTGTCTGGAGGTCAGTTTGAAGTAGACGCCACTGTTTAATGCTGCATGTGATGCATTCAGGCATTCAGGATGTTATATATGGGTGTGAATTGTAATTCACAGGTGAGGTGAGGTGAAAGACACAGTATCCGTCCCCACAACAGTTTTCATCACATCGATTTTTCAGAAAATTTAATCAAATTGAAAGCTATGACCCTTTGCTGATTTCATCTACTGATTCCAGTTCAATTCTAAAAAGCAGGTCTCTGACTCATTCTGTACTGACTCACAGGAAAAACATACCTGTAGATGTGTTAAATGTGTGTACAGGTGCACACACAAGAACATGTGTATTTAGTCACTTGTAAAACCTAATTTATCTCAAAGGGATCTCTCACACTGACACTTAGACATGACAAAAATACAAGATTATTACCTGCAATAGTTAAGGTCCATTTGTAGAATTCTATGGTGTCATTAATTAAATGTGTGACAATCTCCATGGCTGTGGCTGATGACCTGAAATTAAAGAGACAGGTGTGAGAATGGAGGCCTCTAAACTCTCAGCTTTCAACCACCAGTTGGTAGATAGAGCCGGATCCACTGAGTGAGAGTGGTGCCATCTTCCAGGAGATCAGTAATCAACAAAGTCCCCCAAACCGTGCTTATTTTTGAACTGGAACATGATAATAATTCCGTTTTATACATTATTTTAAAATGATTAATCCTTAAATAGCACCAATAGACCAACAGAAGACCTGTTTTAAAGCCCGCAAGTGTCTGTGGCCCCATGAGGCCATGATAGACGGGCTATAGGCTTCATTGCGCACAAAGGCTGGGAGCACCGGCCGACAGAGCGCGTGTGTCAGCAGATTTTTGGCTTGAGCACGACCACCAGCCAACCTGGTGGCCCTTATAATGAGGGGGGGGGGATGCCTCGTGCCCCACTTTTACATTGAAATGGGTCATCTCCCATATACAGTGCCAGACTGACGCATAGGCTGATAAGTAGCGGAGAGCACAGTCAGACACAGTGTGATTTAATGATCCTGTAAAGATGACGCCCCCCTCTCCCTCTCTCTCTCTCTCTCTCTCTCTCTCCAGCCTGAAGCGGATCAAGCGTTGCTGCAGCATCTGCCTTCTGCACGCGCTCTCCGCATAAACTGCTCTGAGAATAAACCATACACCCCTGTTAGAATAAACATTGAAGCGCACGTGTCATGTTTCTAAAAGGCTTAGGCTGATATATTTACAGCAGCGGTATTAACCATTTGAACGGCGAATTTGCATTCTGCGGCATGCAGTCCGGCCTTCAACCAGGCTGCACGAGCAGTCCTGTTATCAATATGATTGTTTCAAAACGCCTGAGCTGTTTCCATCCTAGATCTGTGAAACAACATGATTACTGAACATGAAAGATAAATATGGTCTCCAATCAAGACTGAGCACAGGCAGCATACAGCAGTCCTTAATATCGACATTGGTCTCGCCTCCTACTCCGTGCGAATGAAGATGCTTATTACCTTACCGTGTCGGTGCTTTAAAAAAATCCGTCTATAATGACATTCAATGCAAGGTCATGCAGTGCGCGTTATCCCGGACTGTAATCGACTGAGTCTGTTCGCTATGAATTGATGAATTGTTCCGGATCCAGTGTGAAATAAACGGGCCGCCGAATAAACGGCGATGGCATGAATTTCTCGTTGAGGGACCACACTAGCCTCCACTGCGCGTCTGCTTCAATGAATTCCTCCTCTGATGCCCCACAGCACCAGCGGCAAGGCAGAGAGGATGCACCTTACACTTCCGATCAAAAATTCAAAATAAAACTGCATTAACGCATGTTGCTCTCACAGCACTGTCAAGAATGTGAAAATATAAAATACTTAATGTTTCATGGTCATAAAAATCAATGTATTAAGTATTTTACTGATACTTAACTGCTTCATTTTGAGCCCATGTTCTAGTTGTTAGTCTTTTAGTCTCCAAATTGGTTTTTTCTTTGAAAGCTGTATCGCTGCACTTCCTGCTTGCTCCTCGCTGTCCGTGTCTAGCTTGGTGCGGCTCCGCTCCTTTGGCGACACTTGACGGGGGAATGATGGAAAGATGGCAAGCGCATGCGCACAAGTGGAGGCGGATGCAGCAGCAGGGCTACATCAGCTTAGTCAAGTCGGCCAGACGCAACCAGATGAAAAGCAGGAAGCGCGAAGTGAAACAGTAAAAATGTGTCGCCTGATTGGACTATTGGGTACACAAAAGACACATTAAAAGTGAGTCAGTATCGCTGTGAAATGGATACAAGAGAACAGTCTATTTAATGGTACATTAAGGTCTTATAATAAAAGTGGCTAATGGATATGATTAAGGAGAATTATTAAATGACTTAATAAGTAAAATGTCAGTGAATTTAAGAGGCTGTTTATCAGGAGTGTGCGAGGTATTAAAGTTATTTTGATTTCCAGCTGTTCAGTGTAGCCTGAACTAGGCAACAGAAAAAGTCACACAGAAAAAGCCATTTTTTAAAATCCTTTGTAATTCCATCCTAGTGTATAATATTTCTAAAACCTTTGGCTCTATGTCTCCATCAGATATTTCATGTGGATAATGTCGGTTAAACAAAAGTTGCGATCATGACAGGTCAATAAAAGGGTTTTATTTTGAAATTCCGGACCAGTATCCTGTATCTCGCTCCGTCTGGCTTGACGCTTGGGGGCTCCGCTGTCGCACCGGCTTCTCCCTTGTCCTTTACTGTACCAGACATTTGTTATTATCTATAAATTACATGTTTCCTGCCTGTTGTTCTCGTGACACGGGGACCAGCAGCGCACATTGCGCAGTCTTTGAGGCGCTTTGCGAAGAAACGCGGAGATGCGCCCTCTGGACCCACTTCATTGATGGTCGTGAGCTTCCATCATAGGCCCTATTCTCCGACTACTGGAGCTAGTTCCTCACATGACAATGGTCCGGTGAAATATAGTTTCGGAGGGTTTTTCAGCGATAAGCTCGAGACTGTCTTTTGAAAAATGAAGATTTGGAGCACGGAACATGTTTTCAGGTTGGTCACACTGCGGTTTATTGTTTGGAGTATTCATAAAGCAGAATGAACTGGTCTGTCATTGGAGGGCTAGGTTGATGGGACCTTCAACTTCATTAACTGAGTCTAAATCAATCTGAACTTAATTAAACTCTGAAGCTCGTGACTTTATGATTCTGGTCAGTAAATTGCACCTGCTCTGTATTATAGCGCATGGAGTGATGGTGAGTCACTATGAGCATTTAACATCAGGAGTCAGCTACAACCACAGCCTCCCCAGCCACAGTTTTGTCCCAGAGAAGCACATATGGAAAGTTTGGTTGGTTGATTACACACTGACTTCAGTAACCCTGTGCACTTAACAAGGAGGTCATTAAACCTGCTCCTATAATCTCTTCGTCAGTTTATAAAAAGATTGCCAGCATGTTTTAGCCAATGGCGTAAGGTTAATGTGTTTCCTCCATTTCATATCATTTTGTGCTTTTTTGCGTGCAGTTACCCATGGGAGACGGTGATCAAGGCTGCCATGAGGAAGTACCCAAACCCCATGAACCCTAACGTGGTCGGGGTGGACGTGCTGGACCGCAGTCTGGATGAAGAGGGACGCCTGCACAGCCACAGACTCCTCAGCACAGAGTGGGGCCTCCCGGGCATTGTACGAGCGGTCAGTCATCAACACACACACACACACACACACACACACACCAAGATGTATAGAAATATATAAGCATACATGGTCAGAGGCATACAGGTACATGTATACATGGAGAAGACAAAGGCACAGGTTTTTAAACTGCGTGTTCAGTGACCTGCAGGGGTTTGGAAAGTGTTCCATTAGTAAATTGAGTTGGTGTGTTTTTATTCATCCGAAGTGAGTACAATCAGTGCATGTATAATGGCTTCCTGGTCATAAGTCTCACTCTGTCCATTGCTAAAGCATCTTCCCACCTGCTGTGCTGTAGAAACAAACAAGAGCTCGTAGAAAACACAAAGAACGTGTCTTTGTGTTTTCTTTCCATCTGGGCTCCAAAGCAAGAAGCAGAAGTGGCTCCTGTAAAAGTTGTGTCTCGCACATACATATATATATATATATATTTGGGCTCATTTTACTCTACTTACTGTGTAAGACTGTGTTTGCAGATACTGGGAACCAGCCAGACGCAGACGTATGTGAAGGAACATTCTATAGTCGACCCAGAGGAGAAAAAGATGGAGCTGTGCTCGACAAATGTAAGTTTATGCTGGAGTCCATCCGCCAGCCATGACTTCAATCAGCATTAATTACACAGTTCATTTAGCAATGGTGAGCCACAACAGCATTCAAATACCACTGCTGTTGGACAGACTGTGAAATCCAATACAGCAAAATGCACTAAAATGTGCTACTTATTTCCGAAATGGGAGTGTTCATAAACAGTAAATAACAAAAATATATATACAGGAAATACTATGGTACATTGTAGTAGCAATTGGCATTTCCAAATCAATAGTGTACACTGTGTTTGCATCATAATATTCCATGTAAATATCCCGTAAATAAGGAAATCCACATTTATTTTATCTTTCAGATTACTCTCACCAACCTGATTTCAGTAGATGAGAGGCTTCTTTACAGACCACACCCAGACAACCCTGAGGTGTAAGTACATAGTACAATTTTATTCAACTTTGCATTTCATTTCTGAAAACATTTCTGGGTACAGAGCGTGTGTACTCTTTCATAATGTAACGGTGCGCAGAGAGATAGGAACCAGAATGAGCTAGACACTGTAGTCTTGCAAGTATACGGTGTTATACTGTTTGTTCTCTGCCACCTCCCTCGCCTGCTCCTCAGTACCGTCCTGACCCAGGAGGCCATCATAACAGTAAAGGGAGTGAGTCTAAGCAGTTACCTGGAGGGGATGATGGCCAGGAGAATGTCAGCTAACGCCAGGAAGGTAACACAAAATAGAAACATTTATATTATATGCGCTTGTTTCATCTTTTGCATGTAGTCTGAATTTAAATGCAAGTAATAAACATATTGCTGACGATTTCTCTGCATGCCTTCTAACTGGGACTTTACTGTCTCCGTTTGTTTCTCTGCCGTTCCAGGGGCGAGTTTACTGGACATACAGCCAAAAGTTACTATTTCCAGTGGTGTTCACCTGCCTATCTCTGTGTATGGCCTTTGTTTCCTCTTTAATCCTCTGCTTCTCTGTGTGAATCTGTAGGGCTGGGATGCTATTGAGTGGATTATTCAGAACTCTGAAAGAGAGAACGTACCTCTCTGTGACATTTACTAACTCTGGTAACTCTTCTCTTTGCCCTCCTTTGCAACTTTGTCCTTCAGTTTTACCAGATTATTATAAGCATGCCACTCTTTTTCTCTCGCCAAACTACACAAATCAAAAGTCTTATATTTGTGTACGCATGTGTCTCATAATGCTCAGTGGCCATTTGTTTGCACACACAGGACTGCAGTTCTACAGTGACGACCTCATAAACCACCGGGGATTCTCAGCATCTCGGGATGCAGTTGGTACTTAAACCGTCGGGGAGGTTTTGTGGATTTTCACCCCACACCGCCTCTCTCACCTCTGGAGTACATGCACTGGAAGCTCGGACAGACAGTGAAACGCTGCCAAAGTTGAATGGTTATCAAAGCGTGTTAGAGTCGGATTTAAGGGCCGTGGGTCCAAGTCTGGTAGGTATGGCTCAATGTGAACTCAGTAATCAGTGACCCTAACAACTATTCTAATTCCGGCAAGTGAAGAGAACAGGACAGTTTCCTTCCACGTGTTAAACAAGCTCTACTGCTGAATAAAAAAGAAGGTTTAAAATTCAAGTGCATCAACATCATGAGCCTACCAGACATTACTGCTTTGAATATAATATTACTATTCCCTCTCATGTCATATCTTAGCAGGAAGAGACGCAGAAGAGGGATGCGGGAGGCACACGCACACAATTTCTAGAAAACAGTGTATGGTGCAATGCCAATATGCAACAAACTTCATAACTTTTATTTGAACTGATGTAACTCTTCTGTATTGTCAAACACTGGTGGCTCCTATACCAGGAGTTCAAATCAGAACTGGTGCTTATTATGTGTTTCAAGAGGCACAAACTGTAGATGATATGTTTGCATGACGGTAGTAAAAAAAACAAAAAAACAAGGGGAAGGAGGAGGGGGGGTTATTAAAGAAAAGTAGTGTGGTAGTTAGCTGGCCAGGTAGCTAGCTATAAAATTGCTAACGCAGCTTTAGGTGGATAGGGTTTCAAAGAAATTGTAATGTTTATCTCAGAAAAAAAAAAGATGGGAATGTACCATTAACATTGCCTTCTTTCTCTGCTGTCAAGGCAACCATACACTGGCACCTTTTTGATGTAAACCAGCAGATTTGTAAGTGGGTTAATGAGGAAGATGAGGATGACGTATTCAGCGTTTGTGATCAGTATAGTAAAAAGACTATTGTCCCTCTCTATGGGCAGATTTATCCATTTATATGGCCTTAAAATGATGCCTGTGTGTTACTGCTTTGACAGCTGTATCATTCATGCCTTTGCCAGTCACACATGTCATGCTTTCAAATGTTGAACTACTCTGTCAGAGCTACCTATACACCCTGAGGAGCAGGGCAGTACTGTATGTGCAATGCTGCAGTGGGAGATGCACACAATTACAAAGACTTATGTGCTAAATCATATGTCTTGGTAAAATGAATAATATTTACATACTGTTTGTATAAATATTATTTATTTAAAAACATTGTATAACCAGCAGTGAATTATTACATTGTTTATATTGTCTGTTGTGCACAAATGAGTTTCCTTTGCTTTTTTAATTTTGTTCTAACTTCAACGGTTGTCCGACTGCAACAATTAAAATAATTGTTTGAGAAAATCGCATTTCAAAATGTATTATATTATGCAGCAGGCCTGTCTAATTAAGACTAATGCCCTGGAGTTCTTTTTGGTTTAATGACACTGGAGAGGTCCACTTGGATTTTAAGGTAGTTAGTGTTTCTCTTACCAGTGTACGAGTGGGGTGAGGTGCTTTCTTTTAAAGAATGGAAGTGATTGAGGGAGAGGAAACATCATCTCTCATAGATGCTGTAGTTTGTTGTAAGGATGTCCTGTACCTGCAGTACCCATACCAAGATTTATTTTTTTGTTCCACCTTGCAGTTCATCATTTTGTCCAACAGAGAGCACAATTATGCTGTTAGCAACAGGCAAACCTACCCAGGCAGCTCTTGTTCGCCTCTAGCAAGAAACCAGTGTGCATTTTAACTCTGAAGAAAATGTTGAACAGTTGTTCTACATGTTGCTTTAGTGTGTGCTAAGAAGAAAAGTCACATTAAGGTGTGATGACTACGTATAACTGATGACAGAGGAGAGGTTATTTTCTTTTATTTATTCAACAGAACATGAACAGAACGCATTGCATAGCATGTACATCATTCCTCACTGTGTGAGCAGTGATCGAGGAAAGTTTGGGTCAAATTGAACCTTTATACCAATATTTCCATTCCTTCAAACCCAATAGTGCAAGTTGAGCCACTTGCCAGAATCTCAATAAATAAACAAGTAAACACATTCAGTCGGGTGTTTAAAAAAAATCATGCAGGAGGCAACAGAAAAAAAAAAAGATGTTTCAGACAGTCAACTTTGGTATCAGAGCCTCAGATCTTAACTAGCACTCTTCTGTAAATGAGGCTTTTGTTGATGATAAGAAAAAAAAAAAACAGCATCAGGATGTGAAAGCATTGCAAAGAAGGATTAAGCTGTACCAGGTTTCAAGTTTCATGATAAGGCACACACCGTTGTTATATTGACATATTGTCTTTGGTAATACTGCACTCAGGTGCTGTTGCTATAGCAGCCACAGCAGACAATGAACACACAATTAATTAAAAAAAAAAAGTCATATCAAATCTTTATAAAAGTGAAAAACAACAAAGAAAATTAGAAAACATATTGTGGTGCGTCAACATATCAAAGAATCATCACTCAGTCTAATGATCAATTACCGACTCCCTTGCTTACATTCATTATCTCTCTAGGTACTGCAGCAACTCAAGATTTACTCCTCTCCGTCCCAGTGCCATACTTCATCTGAACACATTGCATCCCCTCCCGTGTGAGCAGGCCTTGCAATATATTAAACAAATCACGATTTCAAACATTAAGCAAACAAGTTTGAATAATCTTCCTACTTCCCGTGTTGAAAAAAAACAAAAAAAACAAACAATAACAAGATTTGAAAACCAAAATTAAAATAAAACCAAATTCTCCAAAATGGGAAAAGCAAGTGTACACATCTAAGGTCAAGAGGTGCGTTTTACTTTGGACGTGTCATTTCAATAACCACAATAAACTAAGACTAAACTTGGACAGCTGAGTGTTCCCTTTATCCACTGATCTTCTCTCCTCCACCCACAGGCCAACTGCTCCTACATCTTTTTTTCCTCTCTGTCACATTCACTCGCTTTCAACATTGAACTCTCGCAGAAGCCTCTGTACGCTTTCAAAAGAAACTCGATTGCATAATTGTCCCACTGCCTGAGCCTCCTCCAGTCATACCTCAACTGAATACACATCCAGGAATTGATTGCACTATTAAACAAAAACAATATTGTACATTTCTATGTACAGTATGTACAGACAGTTCATCTGGATTTCCGGGTGGGGGGGATCAGAAGTTGAAAAGGTCGATAAAGTCTTGAGGGGAGAGGGACGTGGTGCAACTTTCTGGATTATTGGCTGTGCAGGGATGGTTTGTGTCCTGCGAAAAGAAACAGCAATATTAAATGGGTTCTTTTTTTTCGGTTTTATCTTCTAAGTGCAGCTTTCATTAATGGTCACATGTTAGTTTCATATCCATTTTGATCAAGTGCAAAGTGAAAGAGAAAAATACACTACCTTCCAGAAAAGGATGTGGCAGTGTGTGCAGAAGTGCAGGGTGTCACTGTATTGCTCTCTGTGAGGATAGCAGCGGCTCAGCTTAAAGTACATCTTCTTCCACTCGAGGTGACCTTTATCTGACACCATCAGGCGCTTTCGGATCTAAAGAAGAGGAGGAAGGCAGACTTTTAAGACATGACCCAAGGAGAGAAAAATACTTTGAAAATATCTACTTTAATGTTAGCTTTCTTGAGAATTTCTTCTGTAACCCAATTCACTCCTACACACAAAGTAACTACTCAAAAGACGGAGGTTTTACTAGCATTAACGGATAGAGTTTTTCCCCAAACACAAACTAAATTTAAACCACTCTAACCTGTTGGAAAGCTTCACTGTAACCTACTTTAGCATAAAGCCTGAGAGCGTTTCACACACTTATCAAGTGAATGTTTTTGAGAATGGTGCTAGGTTACTGTAGTGTCAGGATGCACACTCTGCGGCCTCCCATTTTCCGGTAGCAATCTTGTTTATCAGAGGTGCTTGACCTCCTTGCAGAGGGACTTCAGTGACATGTATGTCAAGAAGACTGTGCTGTTATCTTATTTTAACTGTCTCAAGTATGAAACCTGTGGGTCATCTGAAGCAGTGACATAGTTTGACGACAGTGAGGAAGAAAACTAAACTGATATGGATGTAAATGTTCATCATTCTCATTCTATACATGTTTAGGGATCATCCATTCATTTCTACATGCCTGTCTGTCTGTGAAGTGATGCTGGCAGAGTCTCTTCCACAGCAGCCGGTCCTCAGTGAGGGCCCCTAGCTCGGGGCAGACCTGGCCCAGGCTGACCAGGTCCCTGCCATCCGACAGACGCTCCATAATGTTCAACTGCAGACTGGCAGGCAGGTCAGTCAGTGTCATGCCTGTAGATGTGGGCTGAAGGAAACAGGAGGCAGAAAAGGTCATGAGTATAATAGAAATGTGAGTATGGGTGCTTTTTGAATCTTCCAGAGATCTTTTGTGAATCTGCATTTCGGGCAGATGCTTACCCTGTTGATCTGGATGTTGTCCAGCTGCTGCTGCCACTGCATGATGTTCTCCATGCGACGCACCCAGGTGTTGATGTTCCCCACCAGGACAGACTTGCCCATGTCCTGAACAAGACCACACAGTGAGACGTAGAGCGTCTGCAGCAGCTCCTTGATGGGACGCACGTTCTGCTGGTCATCGAGAACTGAGGAGGAAATCGGAAGATTGAACTCAATTTAATACGCCAATTGTGACCTAAAAGCGAAGTTTTAAAGCCTGGGCGTTACAGAGAGATTAGTCGCTACCGGGCAGTTGGCCAAACAGTGCAATATTTATTGTTAATCATCAAAAAGCACATTATTGAACCAAATGTTTTGGAGTGGTTGTACTCTCCTCCTGTGACGCTCATAATATTTGTCCAACAGGTTTCACAACGCCACCTAAACAACCTGAATCTCTGTTTAGCAGAGGGAACATTCAGTTTACACTATGGCTTGCAGAGCGGTCTGGTGACTGTCAGTGTTTTTCACTGTGTCATTAAAGCTCTAAATTCACTCCCTGGCCTTCTTTAGATGTGGTCAGGGCTCATTTCCTCACCTACTGGTGCAAACAACAAGAGCAGGAGGGCTTCATCTTTGCTCTACTTATATTATTTGTGTTAATGTCTGTAAGAAATATGAGGATTCTACTTCTCTGTATATTTCATCCAAGAATAAAGAAAATGAAATAGACTGAATGAGGGCCGAGCTGTGCGTCTGTGTATTTTTGTGCATGTAAAGAGGTACGTGTGTGTGAGAATAAAGAGCAGATCACAGCAGAAAAATAAAACCTTTAGACACATGAAGGAGAGAAACTGAGAAACAAACTAGTTGAGTGACTTTAAAAGAGTAAGGGCAGAGCGACGGGGCTCACCTTTCTGTACCACTCTCTCCAGAATATTCATGTAGTTTTTCTGCGCCACTCCGCTGAGCGAGGGGAGCTGGGACTTGGCGATAAGCTCCAGGAGCTAGAGCAGAGAAAGACGCAGAAAGAAACACAACATAAACTTCATCCCGTCAGCTGCTGAGACTCTCTGTTCCATTGCCTCATAACTTAATGTTTGTTGTGCTGCATTCTTTCAAAGGCACTTGCACTCCTAACAATAAATGCTGTCTAGAACAAATTTGGAGCCGTTACACCTGGTCATTACTCTCAACTGAAGCTGGATCCAACAAGCATATAACAGCATTCTTGGCTCCAGTACATTCTTGATCAGAGTGTCTTCAGGGGAAGAAGCGACTGGAAAGGTGTTGGACAACAGCCCAGGTTGTTAACAACGTCAGCCTCCACAAACAAGCTTCTAATCATTTGACTCCTGATCCTCCTGTCATGTGAATTAGCTGAATCATTTGACAGAGTGTGTGTGCGCTTGTGTGTCCGCGCATGCTTGTGTGTGTGTGTGTGTGTGTGTGTGTGTGTGTGCATGTCTGCGAGGTTGTTGCCGTTGGCTAGCGGACAAACAGCGGGTTCCAGGGTGGCATGTCTGGCATCTAACAGATGCTGTGACATCATGGAGAAACTTCCCGCTTGCTCAATTCTGACCAGAGCATGTGACCTTTGTCATTATATCAAGATCAACATATTGTGGGGTACTCTGTGGTAAACTGGAGGGGATACTTAGCAGCGCTGGCAGGCAAGTCATGAGAGACGTACAAAAGTACACAGCACAAACTTACCTCATTGCATATTTCTTTAGTAATGAAACTGGTTAATGAAATGCAAATGGCACCTACTGTAAGTAAGCATTGAGCCAAATCCTAAATGAAAAGTTGATGAGTTTGAGGGGTGTTAATAATACCCAACTTTGAACTAAATTACTTCTCTCCGACATCCTCAACCTCCCTGTCCGTTTTTACCAATTTTAAGCTTCTTCGCTCCCTCCTGGCTCCCTTTTTTCATTCTTTCCAGCTCCATTCCTAAAACCTAATCCCATGCCCTTCTTCTTTTAGCAGCTCATCAAGTGTTCCTCTCTTTGTAGAGCAGCCGGGCAGAACAATGTGCGTTTCCGTATCTACTTTTAGCCCCTGCCGTTCGCTAAACTGCGCTTCATAGCTTGGCGTGCGGCTCATACTTTTCCACAAACACACCAACAGCATTGGAAGCGCTGCATCTTCTGGTTAATATAATAATGGCGCTGCCAAAACAAGTTCATTTTAAGGTTTCCCTCTCCTTGAAATAACCTCCATTTGTCTGCTCTGAGAAAAGAGAGGACCACTTGTTGTCTCTTTGTGGAAGAACCTGATCCGTGTAACTGAGCCGGAGTTAAATGAACCTGCAAATGCCATCAGACACAACCAGTGAAGAGCAGTGACCTAGGACACCGTGTCCAGACTAGACGCTAGTGTTACACAGCCATATTGTTCTTTGGGCTTACCGCGCTACACTGCACTTGTTAGCTGGAACCTGCACTAAAAAAGGTCAATCCAAAACTTCAACAGAGACAGAAACAAATGGCCAACTATCTGTGGAAAGTTATGTGCAAAGGGATTAAAAACTTTGATCACTTGTGGAATGTCAGATTATTTTGTATTCTGATATCTATTATAATGCTGGTACACTACACTTGTGTTTACTGTATGACTGTAGATAAAAACAGCCATGAAACAAGAAATCTCACTGTCCTGCTAAAACATGAAATTGGTGTGTCTCCTCCTGACTAAGCCTGAATCGGTACATCTCATCGCATTCATTAGAATTTCACTTAAATAGGAAAGAGGAAATTGTGGCTGAGATGAGTGAAGAGAGACAGAAAAGAGTAGGAGACAACACAAAAGAGGCGGCCTGAGCCTGGCAGAGACGTGTGTGTGTGTGTGTGTGTGTGTGTGTGTGTGTTTGGGGGTCTGAATCACCTGACAACCACCGGGCCTAGTTTCATAAACCCCTGTCGGGTGGTCGCACCTCACTGCACAGCTGTCACCTCCCCCCCTCAGCTCCCCCCACCAGCACAGGAGAACACGACCACATGCAGCCCTCAGCTCACATGGGAGCACATGTGGGAGAGCTGGTGTTTGGTTCAGTGTGGGGACACTTTGATGTGGGGGGGAAGCTCCACATTCAACTAAGTGATTCTCTCCCCCCCCCAGTGGACATTTTTCACAAAGCCATTTAGCATCCCTAGCGTGTATACTATGGACATTATGTTTTAAGGGGACAACATAGTGCATCAGTTTTACACTTGAAGATGCTTGAAGTTAATGAACTGCACTGGGTAGCAAATAGGATTTGATTTTAAATACAGCTTTGGTTTACTTCAATTTAGGGATGCCAAATGGCTTTAGCAATCATATTAAAGCAAAATGTCACAATCTCACCCTACCACCGATGCACACATACACTCCCTGGGTTGGTATCGCCACCACTGAGAGACCTGTGTCTGCAGAGCATTGATAAGAGCCTGGCAGAAGCCTACACACCCTCTTAACCTTAACCCCGTCTCTGCCACTAACAAAACATCTCCTCCTAACAACCACAGAAGAAGAGAAACAAAGGGGACAGAAGAAAGTGGGAGAAAAGAAAGAGATGAGGACTCACTCTGACGACGTAATTAAATCTCCTCGTGTCCTTGATGGCGCTGCAGAAATCTAAGCGGTTGAAGGCCTCTCCCAGTGTACAATATCCGTGGCGCTGGGAGAATTTAATTATCAGGGTATTAGATTGCGATCCTCTGCAGAAGTATAGCGTTTTCTCAGCATGTTTACACTAGCAATGATGATATGAAAAGTTGATGTGAAACTAAATGAGTTGGTGTCTTACCTCCTTGGTGCTTCCTTTGTGAACATAAATCCACTTTTCCCTGTGGAAATCTGCAAGAAAGCAGAATGTTTATATCAGCGGCCTGCCCTCATTAGGCAGCTCATAAGCATTGTGACGAATGCACACTCGCACATCACAAATAAGATACAGTTTCAGAGTCAGTGTAGTTATTGAAATAGAGTTTATGAAATGATGGAAAATTAATCATAAACAATATTATCAGGGAAGTGTTCTCATGAATGTTACATAACATCCTCATGAGCCTCTCCTGCTAATATTTTCGGTCCGGAACCTAACTTTGGTACATTATTACGTGATTTATAACCCCCACACATAAAATAACAAAATGTCATCCTTTGCATATTTATACAATAAGTCAGACTGTGTGGCTCCTTCATTGTGACTCACAGGGGACCTTGGTGTTGTTGTTCATTAGGTCCTTTTTCCTCTTCTTGGCAGCCATGTCATAGCTGAGAGAGAGCAGCAGGTTCTCCTTGTTGAAACACTCCTCCTCCTCGGCTTTGCAGAAGCTGGAAAAACACAAGCACCCATATTTCACCAAAGACATCATTTCACCATTTTATCTCAGTGCGCTGTACAGACTTTATGTGCAGCACTTTTTTTTTATGCTTTTCCAGAAACAGGAACTGTTTTCGTCTGCGCTCTAGCATCAAAACAAAGAGGTATCAAGTAGATTTCTGACTGCCTTTGTTGTGCATGTGCTTTAACTGGAACTTTAGGCCATGTTAAAGGCAGGCTTTATTGTGTCAGAGATGGGTGTTAGTCATTTTGGAAAGACTCAACAGACGACTGCTAATCCACTCACTTGTTGTGAGGTTATTTATAGCTTAGTGATTAGCCTGGAAAAGGAACATGGACCCAGAAACACAAAGACACTGAGGTGAATGAGAAGAAACAACATGAAGGCCTACTGTTTGTCTGTCACTCTGCCTTTTGTTCATAATGCTGTTTGGGCTTCCTTCAAAATATCTACTTCTGCTACTACTACTACCTCCCTCTCTCCATCTTTCTCCAACTAAAAGGAGAAAAAAAAGTGATGGCGCATTTAAGAGTTGCGCAATTTCAAAGCAGCTGTGATGGAGACTTTCTCAGGACTTTGTTTAATGACCAACCTCTCCACGGAGACATTGTTGTTTTTGTCGTCTGCTGTTGTCTTTTTCCATCCCTCCTCGGTTTTAACCCAACTCTGACCCGGTGACCTCCAGTCCTGTCCGAGGAAAGGCATCCTGCTTCGATGGCGTTGAGTTAAATTAATCTAAAAATGTCAGGAAATAGTCCTCCTTTTGAGTTAATGTGTATCCCTCCTTGTAAGCGATCCGTGCTGGTCTACTGTTGACATTGCGCAGCTCTTCTTATATCCTCAACTCAGAAACCCGGAAATGCGTGAGATCCGCCCACTTTGGAAACTTCCCTGCAACACGTGGCTTTGTTTATCAACTGGAGCGTTGCAAAACCTCTTGGAGAGAAGAGCAGAGGTAACAGCACTCTTCATGTCATGGAAAGGTAGAGACAGGGGGCAGCAAGGGAATTCAGGTTGAAGGATTTCGACACGCTGAATCTCTTAGGGCAGCATTTTCTAAATGTTAAACGGCACGGGAGACAATTATGTAACTGTCTCTGCAGTGACCACTACATTTACTCAAATACTGTACTTAAGTTTGAGACACTCAAAAGACCAACAGATTCCAAAGGGGCACAAAACAAAACAACTACAAGCGACGCAGTGTATCTTTGTGGTCGTTTTCCATCTCATTCTTCTGGACTTTTCCAACAAGAGATGTTAACAGTGACTTCTTAAAGAGGCTCTGGCCAGAAACACGTGACCGACATATCAGATATGATGCATTATGTATATTAAAGCCCCTGCATGGCTGCACAGGTGTTTGTAGTTATGTTGCTGATTAGACATGCTCAGGTTTGAGTTGTGCAAAGCTGTGTATGCTAATAAGGATGATAAAGCCCCCTGAAAACAAAACGTTTTTATTTTCCATCTTGTACGAACGAGATTAAAAAGAAAATGAATGCTGCTGCTGCTCCTCCTGGATAAGGAGGCCATTTTGCATAATGAGTACTTTTACTTTTGATACTGTAAGTGCATTGTTCTGGTAATATTATGTACTTTTACTCAAGTAGAATTTTGAATGCAGGACTTGAAACAAAGCACACTGTGGTATTGGCACTTTAAAAATAAAGGTGTAGTCTGCAATCCTGGAGAAAGCTTATTGTTGATATTTGAACTCAACAGCCAAACAAATGCAAAAACAAATTCAGCGTTCCTTCAATCTCGCACGAGTAACGCGCAGCATTAGTGTTGTCCTGCGCACGAGCACGAGTTGTGACAAAGCGTCAGTGTATGACGACCTGTGTACAGGACAATACCTGACTTTTTTTCAGCGCATACACAGAACGGACTGACTTTGACAAAAAGCGTATTGGATTAGAATTGCGGACTACACCTTTAAGTAAGGGATCTGAATACTTCTTTCACCACTGGCTGTGACTGGGATTCATTGATGAGGAATGATCATTCTTACGAACATACCTGTACACTCATCCAATATGTGATATAGTGGTGAAATCAAAGTGCAGCCTGCTTCTGACTTTGGTACAGACCCCATTCGGGACCTCACAAACTATAACAATACTGTGTCTCACTACAGTTTTAATAGCTAATGCATTGGTGTTGATAACAGTAATTCGTTTTCAGAAAGTGTTTTGTCCAAGCTTATCAGTACTGGCTTTATGTCACTGTAAATATAAAAGGGAAAAAAACACTTCAGCCTCACAGTAACGTGGCTGTAAAGTCCCCTGATTCCTAGTCACTCCTGGTATCATAAATAGATCAAGTTGTCCTTCGAATTCCTCCAGAGTATTGGGTTGCATTGTGGATTGCGTGGGCGTGTGCGTGCCTGCAGGGGGGTTTACCATTGTATTTCAATTCTCCCAAAACAGCACCAACTGATCTGTGAAGACTGGATCAGGGTATTTTGTTTATTTTGGACCGTGCCATTAAAGATAACTAAGTCTGTCCAGGCCACTGGGTCAACTCATATCAGCTTAATTAAACACATGACATATTTACACACACATCTGTGAGGCTTTTGGGACTCAAGTTCAAAGTTTGAATCTGTTTGTTTTTGGCGATAATAGCCTTTCAACAGCAGTTATTACCAGGAAGCTCATTCAAACAGTAAATGTTTCCATGTCCACTGTTGTAGTGAAAGATCAGGAAGAGTGGTGTATTGGATTTGTCATCGGCATACAGTAAGGATGATAACAAAGGCATCAGTGAGGAAGTGCTGTTAATATCTCACCTAAAACTCACCCCAGTCTGATGTCATGTGACCGCTGATGTAAAGGGCTTAAGTTCACTTCCTGACAATCCTGCTGCATGAGAAACACTTTGTTTGTGTATTCATTCATGCTTACATGTCTGTCTGCATTGAGGCAGAAGGGAGAGAGAGGGGAGGGGGTTCTGGATCCTCATAATTCATGACACACTATACAATCTGCAAAACATGTCAGCAGCAGCACATGCTGCACAACGAGTGTGCACTTCTTCCAAGAACCAGCAGGCCAGTGTTTCAGCTTGTCTTGTGCTTGTGTTGGGACACATCCTGTGTGAGTAGCATGACCAGGCTTGCTGATGTGTGTTTTTATCACTAATGGTCCCAAATTACCCTACAGTGCCATAAAGTAAACTTTTTAACAACATTTTTGACAAGGGCTCAGCTGATCCCTTTCCTTCTCTTCATCTACTCACTTAGTTGCATTTTTGTGATGTTCACAAAGAATGAACAAGTACGTAAAGTGGTTCTCACACAGCAAAAGTATGTTTCAGCCTCAGTTTTACTGGAAAAACTGAATTCATTCAAACATTACTGCACAGTTCATTATCCTGTGTTGTTGAAGCTTTTGGAACAGGTGCATCTGTCATGTCTGAGGTTTTAATGAAACACCCTGATACATGCAAAAGGTCAAAGAGCTCTGCACACACTCATGTTCAAATCTGTCAACAAGACATCGCATGAGTATATATCAAAGCACACGATGTATTCTGACTTGGTGTATTGATCATGACTTATAAATGCAGCCATTGCAGAAGTGAAATACATGCTGAAATAGTTCAACTGTTCCCCATACAGAGTCTCGGTGGTGTGTGTAAAAAGAAGAGCTCCAAGACTAAAAAAGTTTTATTGTGTGAACTGCAGGGGGTATACAGTAACGTGCATGATGTTGTGAGTCCCTGAAGTCTAATTAAGTCTATTTTCAGAGTAGCCCAAACTACAGGATGACATGGAAAGTCCCGGCAAGTGTTTGGTCAGTTGGTGACTGACTGACTGCGAAAGAAGCTCTGACCTAAGGCTTTAAAGAGTATCAGTTTAGTTTATCCAGTGAATCACAAACAATGATGAATCAGAGATGTGCTCTGTTTAGTGTTAGTCCAGCTAGCAGGAAGGCAAAGTGGTTTACACAGCCCCTACACAAACAAGAAATGGTAAAAAAAAAAAGTCATAGTTTTTAGCCATGCTACCCAAACTGCAAAGTTACTTTTTAGTACAAAATTCCCCCGGTTGTTTGGTGTCATTTGGTGTTTTGATGATGGTGGTGGAGAGCGCTGTCTAACACGGTCCAAAATCTCCCATAGGTGTTCAATTGGGTTGAGATCTGGTGACTGCGAAGGCCATAGCATATGATTCACATCATTTTNATACTCATCAAACCATTCAGTGACCCCTCGTGCCACTGTGGAAGCATCTGCATTCGTTATATTTCTCCATTCATTTATTCAGGTTTTTCCTTTAATTTGTCACCCGTCTGTACCTGCTAAACATGAGCCTGTTAGCACTGTTATTATGAGCATGTTAGCATGCTGACAGCATTGAACTCAAAGCACCTGCTTGCGTGGCTTTAGATTCTTAGTCCTCTTGTAATTGGCATAAACAATGTGTACCAAAATACAGTATGTTTTAATCTTCTATCTTCTATGCTAACTACAAGGTTTGCAAAATATACAACTCTTCTATATTAATGTCAATATTTTGGAGACTCGTGGATGCATGAGGCATCAAATTAGAACAATTTTAAAGGTTATTAGAGAATCATCTCTCTCTCTCTCCCTCTTCTGTCCATCATCCCTGTTTTTGTTGTGATGTTGTGACCAGACGGGACAGCTGGTCAGTCCTGCTCGACCCTCCAAAAACCTTAATCACAAACACACACACACTCACACATGCACACACACACACACACACACCTGTTGCTGCCCCTCGTGGATGAGTTTCATCACTCGCTCAGATTCTCTGTTGTGAAACCGTGCTCATCAGTTTCTCGCTCTCTCTAGTCGTCTTTCACATCTGCCAGCTTGCGTGGCAACTGACAGGACCACATGCCTCACGTGGTGTGACATTCGCCCTCTTGTTTGTTTCTCAAAATAACATCAGATCACCTATAGTTTTTCCAGTCCCCCACCTTCTCTCGCCCACTCCACCCACTGTCCCCTGGACTCTATTCGCTGGCAGTGAGCGACTGAAGCATTTGACCCAGTGACTTCTGGATTCAAAGAAATGCACATAGACTCCTGTGTAATACCTCCTGGTCACATTATGTTTACTCCACACGAAATGGCTGACATTGGTCTCTGAAAGTCATTGATGAATGAAATTATATGATTACTTTAGCTGTTCTGATCCTTACTTTGAGGAATAATTTCAAAGGCGATTGTGTAATGTTTTCAGAGATCTGAATTACCTGCATCTCTGCATATTATCAAATGTTATTTTGAAAAAATCCCAGCCCTCTAAAGTGTGCACACTTAACTAAATCACTAGTGATATTCTGGCTAAACAGGCAACTAAACCTGGCTTTGATGTCCTTACTGCATCTGTCTCCCATTTTCCAACTCCACGTGCTTTCTGTATGAGCAGAAACATAAAAATTCATGTTAGCCAGCTGAGACTTCTCAGGGCTCCCCTGGCTTTAATTTTACCTGCAACAGGCGGAGCGAAGCCATTTCAACATTTTCCCGCTGGATGATATTTAAGACTGTTCTTTGTAAAAGGATACCTTTTGTATGCTATCTTCTGTGTCCCCCTGTGTGCGGATGGCAGGAACCTGTCTGGGCATGTAAAGGCCCCGTGTGGACAGGAGTGTGAGCGGGGTCAAACAGGCACATGATGGCACATGCGCTGCTCAGATTGCATTCACCGTCAACTGACTAAGTGCTGTTAAGACAGACTGTACTGATAGAGAGATGGAGAGAGGCCACACATGTGGATTTACTTTTTATTGTACAAAAATCTATAGTTACAACCAGAAAAAGCAATACAAAAACATCAGAAAAACATAAAAAAAGAGGTACAATTGAATCTTACTAAATACAGAATTTTAGGCTATTCTTTCAGCCACGGCTCATATAGCAAAGTCAGTTATTATTTCAGCATGCAGTAGATATATGTGATCAGAACTGTATGTTGTGCATTATATCATACTAGGCTAATAAGTCCAAAGCAGTGAAAAAACTACAAAAGTTAAAACATAACCAGTGGTTGTATTTTGTCTAAATGTAACCTAAAGCTACATTTTTAACATGTTTCTATGCTTTTATTTTGATTTTGCCACTACACGAAATATTTGGTAACAATGTTATCACGTTGAAGAAACCGACCATGGTACTACCGTTCACCAGACACAGCAGCAGACTCAGACCTAACAGCTGAGCACCAAACAGTACACAGCCCCGGGATTTAAACAAGACAAGTGAAATCTCATGATTTAGAGCAGGCCGAAAATAACACTTTCACCCTTCCTTGAAGTCAGACAGGTTAAGAAGGCGCTGTGCAGCAGGATAGCTTGTTTTCATAGGTTTGGTTGTTAAAAAAAACATAGAAAAGACGTGGAATATTGAAAGGAACATTTTCAGGTATCAAAATATATACATGAATATTTGCCCATCACTCATGAAAGTGTAAATAATGCAGATCTGCTACAAAGTGAAAACACTGTATTAACAATGAGTAATTTTTTCTGCTTGAATAGTTTTTGATTGACAGTCGTTCAGCTTTAAATAAATTGGTTTCAGATGAATACCAGACCTCAACTATGATTTTGCCCATGTCTGTGAGACATACGTCAGAGTCAGGGAGCCATGGTCAAACAGTTTATACGGCAGAGTCCCCTTGGATGTCCAAGTGTCTGTCTTTGGGTCATAGCACTCAAAATTGTCCGAGTCCTCGATGACGTCATGGCCGTTGATGTAACGTCCGCCGGTGACGTAGAGTTTGTTGTTGAGAACGGTGGCAGAGTGGTGCATCCTCCTCTCCTTCAGGTTGGCACGCTTGATGAACCGGTTGGCCTTGGTGTCGTATGCAATCATTCTCCTGGTGTATCCTGTGACAGGGGGAGGCATTAATTTGAGAGCAGTGGCACGAGTGGCTCAAGCAGAATGCAGTGATGTAACTTCGCAGTCTCATTCATTAAGAAATAAATGAATACTAGCAAAATAAATGTAGTTCTCAAAATGTATGTGTGCACCTTTAAATACACACAATCCTCAAATCCAATAATATATGTATCATTATTGCATGCGCATTGCATGTGTTTCCAGCATTATTCGCCTTTATCACCGCTATTATCTACCTCCAATGATGTAGATTTTGTCATCCATAATGGCAGCAGGAGCAGACACATTCTTCACTGTTCTGTTCTCCATCTTAGACCACATGTTCCTGGCAATGTGATATACCTACAGAAGGGGAGGTGGAGCAAGGGTGAAGGGAATAGATTGAGTGAATGAAGGAATGAGAATGGCTAGACGGATGAATGAATGGAGCCGCAAACGGTGACTTAGTGACTGAAGAACATTGTGTCTTACCTGTATTATTCTGACTGGGTTCTGCATGGCATCCTCTCCTCCAAACACATAGATCCTCTGGTTAGTAGCGGCCACTGCAGGGTACAACACAGCCTCAGGCATGGGCGCCATCGACTCCCATTGGTTGAACATACTGTTGTACCTGGTAGGATTATTGAGAAATGTGTTATTTGCCACATTTGTGTGTTATATGCTGTATGCGTTGCAGCACACTATCAAAGCTATTGCCAGCAGAATATCTTGACTGAGGATAATTTCAGTCCACCTCACCTCTCCACGCTGCCTGTCAGTCGTCTGTCAGGCCCAAGGCCACCCAGGACAAAGATGAAGTGGAGGTAGGAGACGCTCTGGTGTGCAAAGCGTGGCTCCAGCATGGGCTCTGCCGTCCGCCACTGGTTGGTCTTAAGGGAGAGGGTGTAGACGGTCGTGCTGACTTGGCTGTACTTTGTGTTTGTGGTCAGGCCTCCGATAACATACAAGACACTGTGAAGGGCAACGTAGGAGGCTTTATACAGACGAATGGGCAGCTTGGCGAGCCACTGCCACTTCTCGCTCTTCTCATCAAAGATGAGGGCCTCCCTTGAGGTCTGCTCGTTGTTCTTCCTCCCTCCTACCACCACCAACATGTCACGGTAGGAGTATCGCCTCGGCGCCACCCAGAGAGGTTTGAAGTCAACTGCCGTGTCACCGATGCATTTTGTGCTGACAGAAAACATCAGGCGTCTCACAGATTCTATGAGCTCAGTGCAGAGGGTGGAGGACTGAATCAGAGGGTCGTTGGCTATGAATTGGAAGAGGTAGGTGGGATGGACGTGGCGAAGGCGAACTTTCTTGAAAAGGTCACTGATGGCACCACGCCTGGATAAAGGATCATGGTGGATCCAAGCAACAAGTGTCTCAAAGACCTGCTCCTCCTCCGCACAAAGACTGTCATCCTCCAGGTATCCCATGAGCTCTGGTAAGGAGAGCTCACACAGATCCTCAGATGCTGACACATCGGAGAAGCTCTTCATGGCCATCTCCTTTGCTTTGTCTCTCAAACTGTTACAATTCATGATCTCAGAGAGTCTTATCATGCTCAGACAGTTGTCGGGGCTCAGTTGCTCCTGAAGAAAGCTTGAGCAGGCCTCAAAAAGACGGCCATATTGCAACATGGATGCCGCCTGCATCAGAGGCAGCACAATATCCATGCTGATACTAATGAGTCCTGTGTAAACATAGTCAATGATACTGCTCAGGATGGCTGATGTGATGCCCTTCAAGTTGATCTTGGTCTGCTGTCTCTCCAAGAAGTTGTTGCAGAACATGGCCCTGAAATAGGGGCTGCTGGAGACCAGGACATTACGGTGGCATGGGATGTCTGTGTTATCCGAACACAGTGACACATCAGTCAGGATGTTCTCCTGCCTCAGTCTGTTGAGCTGCAGGAGCAGGTTGGAGGACTGCTCCTTGTCTTTGTAGTGGAAGACCTTGACTACTGGTCGGTCCATGCTGAGGAGAGAGACCATGTTTTTATTGTCAAATCATTTGATTTTAAGGCTTGTTTTAATTTGTTGGGGGGGGGTTTTGAAAAAGCTCCAACCTCCTCCATCGACTTCTTGCAAGCAGTCACATACTCATGTGACATACATTTTAGCTATATGGTTGCTCACTTAGTAGCAATGTGAAGGCTTTCAGTAAAATACTGATTATCAACCATCAAATGAATGAATAGTAGCTCTACATTAATGTGGGTAATGTGTGATTAGATTTAGTTTCAGTTTAGACTTTAGTGCAGCAATAAACAGATTTCAATACAAGGCCACAACTCTCATTCATAAGACATTTTAGAATCAATAATCACCCATACTAGTTAAAATCTGGGACAGTAAAGTGCTTATTATTATCCCCCCAGTACTGACAAGGATCATAAGGGTGGAGAAACAAACAAAAATTCAAACACATTACCATACAGCCAGGCTAGTGGAATCAGATTCCAGACAGTCCTGTGTCATGTATCCAAAATTTAGCCTGCAAATATTCTTGATAAGCTTCCCCGAAAATCAAGGCCTAAATGTCTAGTTTACAGATGTACAAGTCATTTGAAACCTGTTCAACTCATAACTCTAAAACTAATTTTGTTATATGGCTGTAGATCATTGCCTTTCGGCACATGTGCTCCATTCAACACTGCTGCACTCAGACATTTAGGGCCTAAAATGCGCCTGTCTGATTATTTTGGAGACTAGTTGTCTAAGTAGATTACCGCAGAAAGGCCTGCACATCTATTTCTGCTCGTCATTCATTGTCTTGGAACAAGTAGTGCTTCTGTTATGCGATGGTGTTTTATGTGGAGCCTCAAAAATGTTTTTGCTTTCATTTTGGCTTTTAAACTGGATGGATATGACTGCAGCTTTTTTCCCCTGCATGCATTAGATATGAGTGCAAAATGAGGAAAATGACACAAATAAATGTATTAGTCTACATTTAAAGCAACATAATACAAAACTTTAACAGATGGTTGTACACACTTTACACTTCACCGTGTAAGCTAATTAACAAAACAAGCTTATGTTTGATTAACATTTACATCACATTTATTCAAAGCCATGCCAACTTCACATTGGACAAATGCTCCTGGCAGCTCATGAAGCTTTGCTGGAATACATCTCCTACCTGTTCCTCTTCTCTCTCTCTTTATATGGTTTCTGGGGGTCCCACTCTGTATTCGAAGCAAGGTCTCAGCAGAAAATGTGATGTCTCGACATTTTCCTGTACTTTCTTCCTCTTTTCTCTCGTGTCGATGCTGTGTGTCTGTATGTTCCAAAGGGGGCTGTCTCTTTGTAGGAGCGTGTTGCGCACTGTTTGTTGTTGTGGTCTCTTTCCACGAGGCCTCTGTGTACATTCCTCCCCTAAAAATAGAGCCTCTCTTTGGCAACACCACTGCAGACTCACATGTGACATACTAGAGTGCTTTCTCAACGTATGTCTATTCCATCACTTTATTTCTTTCCTTTTCTTCCTTTCCTTCTTTTTTTCCCTTTTCCTCTAATATCATACACTCACTTCAGTATTTCCCCCTGGTCTGATCTTTCCTTTCCTCTCTATAGCTTGCATTCCTATTCACTCCATTCTCTCTATCTCTATCTGGCACATGATTGCAGCAGTAAAAACAGCACTGATACTTGATAACACTCATTTTGTTGGCTGCTCACTCTGCCGGCTGGCTGGCTGGTTGAAAACACAGAGATACAAAAACAGGATTAGGTTACTGTAGAAGCACACAGAGATATGATGAAGTCTGCATATGAGGAAAAGGAACAACCACATGTAAAACATACTGGCCATGACTACCGATGACTAAGTCACCATGAGTTCAGTGAATATGTTTCCGATTTACCAAGAGGCTTGGGTTAACGGAGAAAAATGATGTTTTACTCTGGCCAAGTGAAGCTCTGCTAAATGTTTTTGGCTTCACTTTTACTGATGGTGTTCATCCCTTAACAATAAAGAAATATCCTATTTTAACTGCATGTCAGCAACAGATGCTTGCATTTCCTATCTTTGTATTTGTTAAGCTCATTTTTTATCTTTTTTGTTTCATGCTCCATGAAACAGTTAAAGCTTATTCATTATGGTACCAGCTTTCATGGAGTACATCCCACATATGATTGTTTGCCCGTTCCTTAAAGCTGGAGAAGACTCAAAGAATCACAGCTTGCAAATGTGGGTTCGTGAAAACAACAAAACGAGAATGCATTTTCAGTCGTCACAGATAGCGATGTGACATGTTTTTCTTGTACTCAGGCTTGTTTACAGAGCTCGGCAAATCAGACATAAATAGCTGCTTGAGCTGCCACGACCGCTAGAGTGCAGTTCAATGTGGCTTGCACAACAAAATCACCAGTTTAAACCATAAACTACATGTGCTTACAAGCCATCTATGTGGACGGTTTGTCATTTTGTTGTTTGTGGGCTACACACCAAATGCAAGCAAAAAAAAACCATGTGGATCACAGATTTTTACAAGGAAAGGAACTATAAATCAAGGCAGACTGAAAACACAAGTGTGATAATGAAAACTGAGGTCACAATATTCCCACATGTGACACCATGAAACCAGGGCTGCTGACATGTAGCAAGCAGTCAAAACTAAACAGCACCATCTAGTGTTTCTGTGTGCAAAAAGTCATTTTGGTTCAAACCGGTTCCCTTCTTGATGAACTCCCTGGCATTTTTCACTTTTTAGTGTGGTCAGGGGTTTATGTGAAAATAAAATGCAAAATAAACAGGTTAGCTAAATTGCAAGGTTATACGTTTTTATCTATACAGTCGAGACAACCCTGACTGTATCATACAACTAAATGTCAAGACTTAATATCTGCCCTTTTTGCATGATACTGACATTAAACTTATCTCATCGATCTGCATAATCAAGGGCAAAAGCTTAACTTGTTTGCCCAGAAGACTGCAGTGTCATTTTATAACCCACACTATCATATTCAAAGCTGTGATTGCATCCTTTAAAGTTAAGCACATTGTCTGCTATCTCTGTTCCTTCACCTTGACAAAAAGGACTCATTAATGTCTGCCTTTAGGCAACAACTTATATTAAAAGTTAAGGCTTTGGCACGCAGTTTGCAGCAGAGCATTTTCATGCAGCAGCATTACTGTTGCCACCCACTGCCTGATGCTGTGTCTTCATATCACTAAATGATTATCTTCTCATAAGCACATGGTCTAATAGAGCCTATACCCAGGGGATTTAGATCTCACTGATTAGTATTGTGTGTGTGTGTGTGTGTGTGTGTGTGTGTGTGTGTGTGTGTGTGTGTGTGAAGGGCAGACAACTCTCCTCGGTCAAATAAAAGACAATTTGAAAGCAACATGGACAGCGACTTCACATCTAGTCTATTTTCTGTTCTGTGCCTGACTTCACTCTACTCAGTGCCGGACTGCAGGTAATATTTTGTTTTGCATATGGAGTCCTTATTTATTTTTTATTTTTTTTACCACTAAT
Source organism: Oplegnathus fasciatus (assembly GCA_003416845.1). Classification (NCBI taxonomy): domain Eukaryota; kingdom Metazoa; phylum Chordata; class Actinopteri; order Centrarchiformes; family Oplegnathidae; genus Oplegnathus; species Oplegnathus fasciatus. The sequence continues at coordinate 355,145 of NTHP01000545.1, forward strand.
GACCCTAAAATGTGAATGGTATTGAAATGATTTAAAAGGTTCTGTGATTCATGGGCTAAAGAAAACAAAGAACATTGGGGAGAGGGGAGCATTCATCTCCATACAAGCCCAGATAATGATTCCCTTTCATCTGTGTTTGCTCAATTAAGGCCTTTTTTATTAAATCAATGTGAAAGTGAATGAGACCTTCTGTATCAGTCCTGGCCAGTGGTTTTCCATATCCCATCAGGGAAGAGTTAAAAACCAATAAGGTATCCAGCAGACAATCATGTTTTTTGAGATTATAGTGCTCACCAGCACTTTATCCTTCCCTAAAACCGCACAAAAACCAATTGTCTTTTCTGTTTCACTCAGTATGGTACTTGTGTCTATCCTTCAATTGTAAGGTTCTTCCTGAATCTCTGTTGTGTTGTTCTATGATAAATCTGAAGTATACTGGTTTGTCACTTTGTCATATCTGTTTAAATAACTTTCCCTGGCGCCGGGGCACTGATTCTGCGCTTGACTAAGCTTGCTGAGACGTAAAGCCCAAACAAGCCTTGCTTCCACAGCAGAGTCAAAAAAGACTAGACGGGGCTGACTTCTTCATGAAAAAATATTATTAGTGACGCTCACATTACCAATGGAGATAGATATCTGTTATCTGAGCTTTACAAGGTCAGTATACCGCTTTGTAAACACTTAGAGCTGAGTCACAAATACCCCCATTAGGTCAGGATCTAGTAAAGCACTGAAAGCTGTAATACTTAAGGTTTCAGTTCTGGTTGATTTGTAAACGCCTGTGGTTACTGGTGGTAATGCTAAGAACGTAGAGTCCTGGACTTCAATTCGAAATGACACATTTATTCATCACCAGGGCCGGGAGGGAACTCGCTGTAAACAGTTTTTCTGTTGCAGCAGTTATTCTTGTACCGACACAAATGACCATGACTGGCTGTCCTGCTCTTTCAGACTATGTCATCATGTGAAACATGTGCACAAATTACATGCAACGTGTGCATGCACTGGCCACTGTCTGGACAAATTCCATGCATGCATAATTTAATGTGAATCTCATGTGCATTTCCAGCGCAGGAATGGCGGACTCCACCTCTGATAATGTCAACTACTATATAGAGAGGAAACTGATGAGTGTAAATGGATATTATGGATATCTAATAGATATGGCAGAATAAATGCCATCCATGAATAGTATCAAAAAATTGGTTTGATATTATGAAAATCCTAAGGATTATAACTTTAATATTACATGGCCTTTTCTTCTGTGCAGCTTAATTTTCACTGTTAGTAAGTATTGATTTTTCATTGTAAGTGGTGACTGGGAGTTGTTTGCTGACTCATAGAGCTGGTATGGCTCTGGCTCAGGTGTTCAATCTTAAAATGTTAAATGAACTTTACTAAACATTTATATCCCAATTACAAATTAAACATCAGTTCAAGTGCAACGTTAACAAGGTGTGGGTGTGTGTATAATAGTCCATCTATTACACTGCAGTTAATTTGTAGGCAGAGTGCGCAGACTCTTCAAGAGCTGTAAACTCCGATGTCATATTGCAGCTGAATCAAGTGTGGGGTTGTTGATTTTAAGAAAACAGATGGAGATGAGAAATTCAATCTAATGTTCAGCGTCTTGCTGATACCCCTTTCAGCCCAGCATTACTGTATCCACTAGGTGTCAGGCCAACGTTATGCAAATTTCAGAGTGGTGAAATGCTGACTTTGTCCCCTGTGACTTCCAAGAAGCTATCAAGGCTAAACTCACAGTCAGTGAGTAAACACAACAGCTGCATTAACTGGTATGAAGGGAATTGTTTCCCTGTTATTTTAGGTATTTTTAGGCCAGCACGACAGGATATTTTCTATAAATACAAAAGAAAGAAAATGAAGCTATTAATCCACCCAGATACCTATTAACAGTTTGTTTTTTTTACTGCTGCAAACAAGCACTCATGGTGTGAAATTTAAAATGGCCATTTACTCAGACACAGATAGCCAGAACAATTGAAACAGACAGTGAGAATCATGTGATAACCTCTTGAGTCAATCTGCCATGGGGTATTACTCCCAGGCGCAAAGAGATCCATGCCAGGCAACGCTGAGAGCAGTAATCTAGCTTTGATGGAGAGACGTCCACGCGTAAATCAACAAAGAGCGAGAGGGGGAGAGTGAGGTTTGAGGAGTAGCCTACAGAGACAAAGAGAGAGCGAGAGTGGGGTAGGGCGCTCTGTGGTGGGAAGGTAAGCGAGTGTGTGTGTGTTTCTGTACATACACACATGCTCAAGCAGGGATGAGGTCTTAAAGGGCTTACAGTTAGCTGCTTAAAATTCTTCTGATGTAACCAACACATGCAGGACATGTTATTTGGAAAGAAGAAAAAAAAAGAAAAAACGTGGAGGTAGAAGGGGAAATGCTTTGTGTTTACTCATTGTGCCCTCCATAGCTCTCCCAAGGTTCCTCTCTTGTTGGTATGGCGGTCATTCGGTCGTCACCACTGTACAACATGGCAGATGCAGCCTCCCTTTATGTCTGCTCTATTAGAGTAAGCTGCGCTGTGTGGGTTAGTGGATGGTGTGTGGGTGGACAAGGGTGTTTGTGGATATGTGCGTGCCTTCGTGTGTGCTATATGTTGCCACATGTGTGGGAGGGAGGGTTGAGTGTGTGTGTGTGTGTGTGTGTACAGCAGATATTGATATTCTACTAGCAGCAGAAGCTGAAGCCAATGTCTTTAAAGTGTCAGCCCTCAGCAGCCAGCCAGGTGTACCCGAGGTACAGAAGAGAGAGGGCGAGCGAGGAAAGGGAGTAAAGGGAGCAAGGGAGCGAGATAGAAATAAATAGAGAGAGAAAGAGAGAGGCCCTGAAAGACAGCAGAAATACAAAGGCAGAGGAGATGAAGAGACGGACACAGAGAGAGGAAAGCGCTACAGAGAGAGAGAGGAATAGAGAGAAAAATATCGAGAGGGGAGGGAGAGAAAGAACACTTTGGTGGGTTTTCTGGAGGTGAAATTACTCAGATGTCTTTGAAGGCCTCTATGACTGTCTTCACCCTCTGTATTCTGAGCATCAGGCAGACAGACAGAGAAACAGATGGACACAGAGGGAGTGGTGGATGCAGGGACAGACAGTGGAAATGTCAGGTTTCAAAACAGAGCAAATGAGTGGTTTTAAGGTGCAGCGAGGTCAGTGAGTCCATGATAACACAATAGAATAATTCATAAAGACATGAGTCTGCCAAACAGACCACAATCAATAATGCTGCAATATTCCTATAGGGGTTTGATAGTGACTCTACTGATCTTATCATACCTGTATTTTTTATTTTCTTTGGTGCCAGCCTGGTGTTTCAAACAGCAGGTAAACATGCTGTTTTCAGCCAGTCTTTCTCTACTACACTGTTTTGAAAGGTAAACAAAAGGTGCTTGGAGAGCAAGAACAAATAGCGCCAATCTCTACAAAGGTGGTAACAAGTTTCTGACGGGAAAGAAGAGTTCCCGTCCTTATCATCACTGTCTGATGTATGACTGCTCAAGTCAATATTTTTATTTTGACAATTGATCAAATGAATATGTGTAATGTGAAAGGGGGCAAAGCTCGGAGTGACGAACCCACAAAGAATTATGGTCTGACTCTGTAGTTCCCCTCAGCCTTATGGAGCATTTTAGCGTATTTAAGTTCACTGTTTGGGTTTTACAGCCTGCAACTTTACTGTTTTGATTCACTCTCATGGCTCTCGTTAGAGTCATTTCTAGACGCACCAGGCAGCTGTTTTCAGCAAAAAAGCTCTAAAAACAAACCTCACACTATTTGCCTAGGACCAAATAGCCAAGAGACAAAGTTATCAAAAGGTAGTGAACGTAGTGGAGCCAGGATTTTTTAGTTATTGGAGACCGAACAGAGCTAAAAGAAGAGTGAATATTGGACTTACATTTGCAGAGTGGTCAGAAACACGACTCCAAATGAATGCTAATGTTGCTCTGTATCTACCTTACGTATAAATAAGCAGTTTGCTAACAAGTTTGCCGTGCTGTATGCGGTCAAAATATATCAGTGTTGTGTTTACAGCTTGTTTCTGCTGCCCCCTAGTGCAACCACAGTTTGGGGGATTGAGGGTCAGTGGTAATGAGGGAAAGCATTACTTTCTAATATATAACTTTATTTTCTTTTTAAAGAGAACCTCATAATGTCGGGCTCTCAGCTCAGGCCTACCACATCTGATCTTACTCCTTCTTTCGCCGTCTCTCACCTCCTTCTTCTCATATCAGCTGCCTTTTCCATCAGGTTCTTCTTGGTTTCACCACGTTATCATTCCCGCACTCACAGCACCCCCCCTCTTCTTCTATGCCTCCCCATCACTTCCTGGAAATCTGGTACACTGTGCTTCTCCTCCCTCATTCTTCTCGCACTCCCCACTCTGTCCTCCCCCTCATTGCCCTCCCTCGTATTTCTAAACACCGTCCACTTTAGTGGAATGTACTTTAGTGGCAGATAATGCAGCTTGGGGATGATGATTGTTCTGACCTTGTCTTAGATGGTGGTGTTTTGTCATACCAGACCCATTCAGTGTCTGTGTATGGATTCACTTAAGACGAACATCAGAAGCTAATCCTCTAAACACTGATATAAGAGTATCTAGAGCAAACATTCCAAAGGATGAAGCATGCCTCCTGCTTGTGAAAGTACTTTTTAGCCACATGTATCTTTCCTGGAATGTCTGCATGTTGTTACAGCTCAATTTCAGCATCCAAATATACCATTCTTTACATTTGATAACAGCAGAAACAGTGCTTATTAGAAGAAGAAAAAAAACACGATGAATAATATTTTTTATTCTTGAAATTCAAAGACAGACCCCCCTTAACACTGTTGTGTTCTTTTGCGTTCAGCATCAGCCTCCGCGGCCTCGGGAGCTGTTCTCAAGTTTCTTTCATTGAGTGCAATCAGCTCAGTGAACTGTATCAGTGGACCTACATTTGCAGTCTTGTCCCATCTGCACTGTGGTCTATTTCCTCCTGACCTCTAAGTGTGTAATTGAGGACTGAGAAACTGGGTTACTAAAGAAAACAGCACAGGTAATTGAAATTCATCTATCTAAATTGTATAAGAATATTTAAGTGGCGTCACTGAATGCTAGTTTTCAGTAACACTAAATGACACTTTTTCCCATCAACATGTTGAGTTAGGCCTGACCTTCACTTAGGCCTTGACCTTTACTCCGTGGTAAAGAGCCCCTTTGTTGACTAAGATATGGTTCACATAACTAACATGTTTGCATTGCTGCTCAAGTCCTTTTAGTCACTAAAACTGAAACACAAAGAGACTTTTCAAATGCATTTCAAACAGAAGGAACATTGTTGCTCAGCATCACTGATAAGAGGTTTATGGGTTGAGACTTCTAGTTTAAACTCTTATACAATGTCACAATGCTTCGTCAATTGGTTGCTTAGGGCAAATACATGTATTGAAAATGTCTTTATCCCTCTTATTATAAAGAACAGTAAAATATAAATATAAATGTATTATAATACAGTAAAATGATATACTGTATTATAATACATTTATATTTATAGAATCAAACACAAAAGAATGCAGATTGGTAGAAAAATTAAAAGGTTGGGAAAATAAGAAACAAAAAGATTTTTTTAAAGGCTACATTCATTATAATTAAAATAAAAATAATGGGTGACACTTTGGATTACAGCCCAAAATGTACAGTGTAATTCTTCCCAATTCACAGTGTAATTATTCATACATACTAGTGCAGCACATATGATACAGACATGTAGGTACAAGGGAACAAGATGTAAAGTTAGGGGATAAGGAGGTCACAGTCTGGGAATTTACGCTCTATGTTGCAAGCCGTAATCTAAAGCATTACCGAAAAATTGATTCCAAAACTCACTCAGACCGAGTGTAATGAGGCTGAAACTCGACTGATGTGAGCAGAGCATTTGGTCTTTGTTAGAAGTCTGGCAGCAGCGTTTTAAACAAGCTGGAGGTTGTTTATTGAAGACGTGCATTACAATAATCTCCCCAGTTTGTCACAAAGCCATGGCTGAATTTATAGTGCCATCCCTGACAGAATGGATCAAATTTTTTACAATATTTCTGAGATTAAGGAATCATGACTGTATCAATTTTGTAACGTGATTGAGAGATACTTTTATGATTGTGAGTTTTTTTGAGATCTTAGTGAGGCTTCCTGAATAAAAAGTACAGCATAAAGAAAGCTTTACTGACTAAACTGTGAACAAGAATCAAAGTGGAAAATTTTTCCACACAGGTGTGACATACAGGGAACCCAGGGAGTGCTGACATTTATCAACTGTGGGAGTAGGGCCTGTAATTAGAATCTCATTTCTGTCAACATTCATCTCTTGGTTTTGGGCCATCCATCCCTTGATGTCATGAAAAAAGTCGTAGAGTCTGCAGAGATCATTTGGATTAAAAGAAAGGTGAGAGTGTGTATAAAAAGGCAGGAGATTAAGGGTGACATATAAAAACAACATATTTAGACCAAACATAAGCTCCACAAAACTGAGTGGACAGATGAGGAATAGTTACTGACCAACACATACAACTTCCTGTGAGTATGGAAAAAGAAAATACATTTAAGGACAGAACCCCTGACACCGAACCACTGCTCGAGTGTATCAGTTAATATTTTATGGTCAACCACGTTGAATGCAGCATTTAAAATGAACAGTACCTGGTTGAAATTTTTTTGTTAATATAGGACTTTCAGAACCTGCTTTGAAATGTTTTTCTATGACTTTTAAAAAAAATAAATGACATGTTTGGATTTGGGTCTGTAATTGTCGTGAAGCTGTAGGTTGTAGATTTCTAAAAATGGATGAACACCTGCGTGCTTAAAAAGTTAAGATACAGAACCTGAGGAAAGAGAGCTATCAATAATAATATGCAGAGTTGGGCCAATGCTCCTTTTAAATAATGAGTTGGCAAAACATCCGCAGGGCTAGAGAAGAGTTTCATGCTGTTAACTGTGTCAACAAGATGTAGGAGACAGGTGGCTGAACCTGGACAAGAGTGGGGTTTTTCAATGTGTGAGTCAACAGCAGGACAGATAGATTTAATCTGTTCTACGAAGAATAAGGAAAACTTGTAACATCCCTTTGAGGAGGCAGATGGACCGGGAATCTGTGCAAATACGTCACACGGACCCCCACTGACACTAACTCTATACCCACCTCCCCCACTACACGTTACATTAACGTACACACCTGACCCAATGCGTTACATTAATGCACATCTTTTGGACTTATCTTTGCACATTGCAAATATTCTTTATTGTTCAACTGACTTCAATTACTGTGAACTCTTGCACATAATTGGCAAATATTTTGCACATCCTATATAAATCTGTACAGTTTCTTTCATTTAAATAAGCCATATTGTACATATTGTCTATGTCTATATCTTTATATTATTTTATTTTATAATATCTTGTCATATTTTTATTGTCTATTTTATATATTTAAGCTATGCGTCTGACTCGCAGTACTTGCTGTCACCTTTTCCCTTCTTATATTTTTTCTACTTACTATGTTTATATGTCATGCACCAATATATCAAGTCAAATTCCTTGTATGTGCAAACCTACTTGGCAATAAATTTGATTCTGATTCTGATTCTGATACTTTGAAACCAGTGACGCAACTTGTGAGACCTCCAGGAAGCTCGACAAACCTGACAATGGAGTCTCCAGTCAGCAGAAATTCTGGCTAACTATTGTACCTACCATCATAAACAATGAGGTTAGGGCAGTGTCATAGCTAGCACAAGAGTTAGCATTAGTGTCTCACCTTTTCTACGTCGCAAGTGGTGGAGCCGCTTGTAACTTCCTGAGAAAGTCAAACTTATAAGCCCGCCCATTTCACGCCCATTTTCAGGTAAGAAAGAATGTAGCATTTGAACTTCCGTTTATTTTTCTCCTTCGCCATGAATGCCTTTGAGGAAGGACTCTCAGAAACTAAGCGCCCTTATCCCCATTTGAACGAATATCATGTCTTCAGCTGTCTATGACAGCAGGTTTTTTGCCTCGCCTTTGAGTATGGTCATTCAGAACAGGTATAAGTGCTTTGGCCTTGGCGATTGGACACCGCTGAGTACAAAATAGTTTGTTCATGCATGCAGACTGGTAGCTAAGGGTGGAGAGGGGGGCCATGTGCTAACTCCCGGATTGCTGATCAAGCAATGTTTGACGCCCTGGGCTGCTTGTTTGCAGAGCAGGGAACCAGGATGACTCCCCATGTGGAGTGAAGTAGTAGGAACATTTTCTGCCCAAGTCTGAGGTCCAGATCCCAGCAAGGTTAGCGAAGTCCTGTAGTAATGCATACAGGTGTACACAGTTTTAATTTGACTATAAAGGGCCTATAGTTTTCTGTTCTAAAATATTTAACATATACATCACATCCTGTAGAAATGTGGGTTCCTGAATTATTTAGAGACAGCTTATACATACTGAAGACAGTAAAACAAACAATACTACATGCTCTTGTACTGTGGGGTTCTCCCTCCTACGTGGACAACCACGAGAAGCCCAGGCATTTTAATCTTGAGAGGTCATTTAGGTAGTGCGAGAGGAAGGCCTTCCCCTTGTTGCCACAAATTATGACCATTGTCCTTAATTCAGGTTAATAGAAAAACAGAGCAACACTGGTCCACTCTAACATCTCCCTAGTTAAATATGAACAAATGTGAGCACGGGGGGAGTGAGCATTATTAAAAACGATCAGTCAGTCAGATTGCAACTCACACTCTCACCACACTGCTGCCAGCCTAAAGCTGTACGTGTCTCTGCGGAGCCCCTGATATTGAATAAAGACATGCCACACTCACAGAAAATAGCTATGCTTTAATATGCAGCAGCAGCAGAAACTTTTCTTTCCCCTGAAGGCATTAGATTTGAGTGTGCCATTTCCCGTATCTCGATGGCCTGGTCTACACGGAAACAGAGTCAAACAGAGATGAGAAGAGGCTCCTTACTGGATTCAAGGAAAGATCATGCAGGGTGAGGCAGACCAGTATACTTTTACAGTTCACGTCCGCACATCTTCTGCTTTCTTCATATACATGTATGTGTTTTCAGTGACACATACACTGTGTACTCTACAGGTTTCAGTGTAAATGTGGGCAGTCGTCATCTCCCAACTGTCACTTAATGGCAAACCTCCAGTCAGAGAGCAACTAAGGAGAGTGTTGCCAGACACAAAATAGCCCAATCAAAGCCTCGAACCCGACCAATTGTCATAAAAGGAGCCCAATTTAGTTTTCATTTTGGAGAGAGATATTTTTTCGTCCATATAATTTGATCTGAGAAGGAGCCTCAGAGCCTTCCTGATGTGTTATGTAGCTGAATATGTGTAACAAGAAAAATAAAGCGTTGGGTCCTAGGACACACTTCCTGTCTTCTGTTTAATTAGTATAAGTTTGGGTGAACCAAAAACTAGGGTTACAATAATGAAACAAATTTAAAAGTTGTCACTCATGTGAACAGATGTAAGCTTTTACAAGTCTTTTATTACAGAGCTATGACCGAACAAGAATCTGAATAGGAAAAAAAGTTTCAATCTAGTTATAATGACCTGAAAAGACATTTGGTTTTGACGGTCATCAGTTGTCAGTCACTGCGTGTCAAGCTGAGTCTGCTGAACTCAACTGCCCTGTCTATTTCAATCATACTACTCAGAGGAGAGGAGGGGCCGATTTATTGCAATATAGTTTAACTTTTTGATGAGGGAATCCACCCAAATGGTGCAAACAGGAGCCCAAATCACAATCCACCCAAAGCAAATTTAAACCAGTGAACTGATTGTACAGACCAGAGCTGTTTATACCTCAGCTTTGTCTTGATACTATATGGTGTTTAGCAATAAGGTTTTAAGATGGGATGAAACTGACAAAAGCTACATATATGCCCACCCAGTAAGAAAACATCATCACTGCAACCTATTTAAACCACTGGTTCCCAATCTCAGACCACAGTCCACAGGGCACTGATGGTTTTCTTTCTAACCAGCCAGTAAATTGCATTCACCTTTTGTCTCAGGCAGAAAACTGTCCTTCATTAGTTGGCCAAAATGAAAAACCAGCAGGACCAGGAGTGAAGACCACCGATCCAAACAGTTACTGCCTCTCTCTCTCTCTCTCTCCCTTCTCCCAACCTGTAATCCAGCGATCAGTTGTCCAGGCAACAGCACTGGCTACCGTTCTGCCACGTGCACAGTGCTGCCGGGTCAGGATGAAAGTGCCTGGAGGGGGCGATGCAAATCACCCATCTCACCCCACCGGAGATCCTCATAGAAATCCTGGGCATAAGCCTGCCCCGCGGTTTTTCTCCCAGCAATGGTGCAACACCTCTGTGTGCTATTAGTGCTCTGGTGTGAAAGATCTCTGTCGCTCACATAAATAAATTAAAGTAATTCCAGAGCTGATACTTGTTTCAGTTAAAACAGATCTTGGTGGTGTGTTTACAAGCTGGGTGTATGATGTATTTTTATGCTTATTTGCTGCTTTGTCAAATGAATATTTTATCAATACAATAAGTTTATTCCAGGGCTTAATCCACAAATCAACACTTTACAAGTCACATTCATGCTATTTAGACTTGCACAGTGTTGCTATGTATCAACTGCTGAAATGATACACAGAGAGCGCAGGAGGAGGAGGACGCTGTTGGAATGTGGAAAGTTGAGTCTGTGGGAAACCTCATAGCAGGGAATGAACAAATACGTGTACATGTGCACATACTGCAACTATACTGTGACTCCACTATCATGTGCTGCATTAATGCAAACACACACTTATATTGTCTGCTTTCTTACATGGCATCAACAACACTCATCGGGCTCACTGCTGTTGAGGAATTAGCTCATAACCCTGTGCACTGCAGCTCTCAGGCTCCTCCATAATCTCTCCTGCAAACTTTGTGTGAACTCTGGTGCACATAATACCTTCATTCAGGAGTCAATGGCATGAGGAACCGTAGCACAAAGCAGAGTTTCTAAAATGTTTTTGTGGCAAAAAACTGCTGAATAAATGCTCAGTGTTTGGAAGATTTTCTTTCTATATATGATTTCCTAATACTGTACTGTGGCAGGGGAGTAGCCTCTCTGGGTGTGGCAAGATAGGCATATGCGTGTGGTAAATCAATATACAGTGGTGGCCAAAATTATTAGAACACTTGGCATATTTAAGAGGTTTCAGTTGTTTTTGTTGAATTGGCCATTAAAATACCCATAAAACGAATGAAATATCTACAAAGTCNGGATAACATTAGTGCTGAAGTTCTCAGGAAATATATTGACACTATGCCAGAGAGATGTGCTGCTGTAATTGATGCACAAGGTGGACATACCAAATATTAAAGTTAAAAGTGCATAAAAACAGTAGGACTCACTTCATCTGATATTTGTTGTGCTCAGAGCAACCATCTGCATGTTTCATGAACATTATGAAATGAAATCATGTTTTGGAGGCAAAAAAAGGTCAGTATTTTCAGATCTGTCAGGTGTTCTAATAATTTTGGCCACCACTGTATATACAACAATAAAACAATATATACAAAAAATAGACAAATCGGGACAACATATTATGATATCTTCATTATCGAAGTGTGATATCCAAGTGCACCACTTTAACGCTACCTAAAATGCCGGCAGAACCTGTGACTCAAGTTGTGTGACATAACATGTGCTTTTAGTGCTTCATGAAATACAAATTCCTAATAGGAAATTGGAAAAAATGTACTTTAAATCAAACTTTATATGCATTTTTAATCACTAAGAGAATAAATGCAAAGAGATTGTTGTAATTACACATGTCTGCTCCTTTTTAAATATAGGTTTGAAGATGAATCAACATAACAGAGTAGAGTCAGCCTGGTCACTCCGGCAGTGGCACCGACTTTCTACTGTGAAAGACATGCGATGGGAAATGAAAGTGTTCTTTTCTTACAGGGTCTCTACTTTCCTGTGTCAATTTCTCTCCCAGTCATTTTCTCTCATTCTCAGTCCATCAGCCTCCCCTCATACTGTCTGTCTGTTTAAAGCGGTCTGTTTCTCTATCTGAATCCTCTCTGAGTGTGATCGTAAGGACTGCTGCTTTTGGTTGTCAAACAAAGACAGATGCGCGGTGCCTGATAGAAATTATAAACTCTTGTCAACAAACACTGAGTACGTTCCATTTTCCTCTCAGGGGTGGTTAGAGTATATTTCCCTCCAACAAAGTGACAGGAAAGAAAACAAAAGAAATGTGTCATAGATTAACGGCTGAAATTATGGTCTTGCAGTTTAATGAGAAGTGGAGACATACAGTAATTTGGCAGTTTACTGAGTTGGTTTCACAGACGAGCACCATAAGTGGTTTTATCTGTTCATGCACAGGAATACAGTGTGGTGCATGTGCATCACTTGTACAAGAAGAGAGAGTGAACATTTGGAGTTTAATGGTGTGTCTGAACAGCCTACAGTACACACAAATTAACAAAACCCTTCAGGGCCTCTTTTCTATACTTGTGTAATTTAGATAGCTTAAACATTACAGGATTGCAAATGTACTTGATGTCACTGTGAAATGAGCCTGATGAGTTCAACTCCCTCTGTGTCTCCTCTCTAGCAATGCTCCTTTCAGCAGAATGGGATCTGACACCTGTATCAGGGGTTCACACTCTTTGCGAACTCCACTCACTCTGATTTGATTTGTGTCACTGTGTGAATACCTTTTTTTTTTCTCTCCACTGTTCTGTCACTGAGAGCCAGACCTGCAAATACTCATCCCGACCTTGAATAGCCCGTCAGCCGCCCGAGATAATCCCGCAGCCTCGCAGAAGAGCGAAGAAACTGTGCAGAAAAATCCGCTGGGAGAGAGTGACTGTTGGAAAATTCTCACTGACTTCTTTTTCTTATTTATCTTTGTGACAGTGGGTCCAGAGAAGGGGATGACAGAGGGAGAGAGAGAGACGGAGAGCGGCGTGGTGTGTTGCCCCTGCATGTTAGGGAGAGGCTGTGATCATGACTGGCAGTAGAGAGACAACAGTGAAGGAAAGGGACGACGGGTCCAGAGACAAGAGCTGCGATGGTAATGCATGTCACATCGATGAGGCCACGCCAAGAGAAGTTGGGAATGGGGTCAGCTCCACATCCTGTCTCCCAGTATCTCTGCTCAGGGCTCTAACTCCAATTTCCACTGCTATCATTTGTTTGGTCTTTCTCTGCCTCTGTATTCATCTTTTCTTTTCCTCTAATCTGCCTCTGCTTCACTGTGACTATTCTTCCCTCTACGTCTCTGCTCTTTCTACAATGGACACTATTCATCTGTCCGCCCTGTCTTTGTCTCTCTCGTCTCTCATCCTCTCCAAACTCTTTACAGTTCGCTAGTAAGTTCTGGACTCTAAACTTTTTCTTGTAAAGGGAATGAAGCCAGGCGTAGACAAGGCCCATGTAAGGCTTGTTTGTGCTTTGCAAATGATAGTACGGAATGGGGCTGTTACTTTTTATTTGAAATAAATATTTGATTTGTAATCATATGTTGCCCTAGTTAGCTAAGCTACAGTTTTGATCTTTGCTAACGCAAAATGGAGAAATCTGGCGAGCCACGCTGAGCCGAAATCATCTGAGAAGTAATGTGAAGACGCATTTTGAATCCGACAACATGGATGAGAACATCACGGATAAAGGTAATGCTGTTTGCTGGACCGCCGAGGGCCACCCCTACAAACGCAAAAGTCTGTCACTGAGTGAGTGAGTGACTGACTGACTGAGTGATGAAGTTACACGATTGGTCAGCCGAGTGTTGGAGTTTCCTCATTGGCCGTTGCTCTTTCAAAACGAATCGGCGGGAACGTTAGTTACGTAGCTAGTAGTGCATGGAAGGAACATCTACCGGCAGTAGCGTGAAAGCGGCGTGACGGCCCACAAAGAAAAATTGTGAGGGAAAACAAATTCGACTTGCCGGCCGCGGCCCACTTGATGTTGGAACAGCCCATCTGATTGAGAGTTACATTGTCCCAAATAGGCTATCTATAGCCCACAGGTAGCCTAATTGGGACCGTGTAACTCCAGTCAGAAACTGCCTCTGATTGATCAGCAAGTCAGAAACACAGCCTCTGATTGGTAGACAGACTCAACCCAAGGCATCATGGGATTGCTAATAACAACGGCTAACAATAACAATAGCTGTTTTCAACACGGAAAAATCGATAAATAATCACAACAGACGTTCAGTGTTGGATTTATCATTATGGGTTTATTTTACAAAGTCTCCAAAAAGACACCGCAGTTCAAGGCTGGATTACAAAGCTTCTGAAAGGGATACGATCGCACCAGAGCGCTAATTGGAATGGCACAGCGGTAACGGTATGCTCTCCGTTGTCTGGCTGCAGCATTATATATTATTATATATATTATTATATATATTTAGGATGCCTTAAATGACGCCATCGACCCAGCGGTGTGTAGTTAACATGGCTGACAAACACTACACTCCTGTTTTACAGCTTATAGTCACACACTCTTGAAGTAGCTGATCAAAAGAATGAATATATATTTCAGATCACCTTGACTTGAGAATAAATAAATAACAACATAAGGCTACTGTTTCAAAATCAAAGAATACATTTGTTAATCAGAGCTCTCACATAGGAAGGTAGCACTAGCAAGGCGCTAAATAGTTTTTGAATTTATGAACGATTCTCAAATTTTATAACATTTACAACATTTTTTCAGTCAAACGTGGCTTAACCATGTCATGTGATGCTACCTCAGTACACTTTAAGAACAAATAATGTTATATATATGTTAACTTCCTCCCAGCTCCTGCTTTGCATGTACTGCACAGACATGTGAGAGTGGTACCTCATCTTATCTTCTCACTCTTGGAAAGAAAGCAAATGTGCATCTCCCAAAATGTTGAACTACTCCTCTAGGTCATCAGTAGTAATAATAATACAATAATATAATATACATAAAGTAGACAAAGTAATAGTATACCACCATAATAGGGGCAAATCTGCATAGTGAGAACTTTTCTTTTGATGTCTAAGGGCATTTTACAAAAAAAAAGTTTTGAATGATCTTGTAACAGAGTATTTTCTATATTATGTTATTTCTTTTACTTAAGAGTCTGAAAACTTCTTTCACACCACTGGAGATTATCTTCACCTGCACTGTTTCTCTGCAGATACACTTACATACCCATACCCACATACCCACAGTGTGCCAGGAAGGTGGCATTAGTCTGGGTGGGCGACACCAAGGTGTCCAAAATCTCTCTGCGGCCCACTGCTCCATTGAACTGCACAGAGGAGCTTAGGAAGAAAGAAAACAGTGTTAATCATTACCCACACCCTCACCCACCGCCCTTCCCTTTCCTCTCTGCCCCTTCCCACCTCCTTCCTCTCATTAAAATAAGTCCGAGAGAGCTGGCCTGCATACTGATGCATTGTTAAGCACTCTTAATTGAACTTGAGGATTCTTAATGTGCCATCATTCAAATGCTTAGTCTGTGTGCTCTCGGCTGCTTAGTCCGAATTGCCCTCTGTGCTGCATTTATCTCCACCTCCTCCACTGCACGTCCATTCAGCTTTTTTTGGTGGAAGGGAGGAAGGGCTCTGTGGCAGATTTGTAATGTGCGGGCACGGAGGAAAAGGACATTGACTCTTTATACAACAGAGGGAACAAAAGCGTTCACTTGGTGCCAGCTGGGAGTTTCATCATCAGGCAGGAGCAAGAGAGAGAGAAAGAGAGAGAGAGAGAGACAGAGAGAGGGCAAAGTGAGAAAGTGAGAGAGAAAGGAAGCAGTGGGAAAGAGCAAGAGAGTGAAAAAAAAGTTATTGGACTAGATGGGGCAGGGTGACATCAATAGCATCCCAAGCAGGGCCACAAATTAGCCGGGCGAGAAGCGGCACAGCATGGGAGCCGACAGCTGGGGCCCCGCACGCAATGCCACCAGGGGATTAGCGGGGTTTCAGGATCTGACACAGAGGGGATGAGCGTCATGGGCAGAATAAAGAACAACGCGGGGATTAGAGAGCTCCCCGACACTCCACCAACACTCATGAAGGGCTTAAAGGGCTATAGATATCATTAATGAATGGACAGAGAGAGAGACAGAGAGAAGGTTAGGGGGGTTGTCTTTTTGCTTTTATTCAGCCTGATCCCCCCTACGTTGCCGCTCAGATTTTTAATGATCATATATTCCACGTACATACATTAAAAGTCAATGAGAGGCGGGCCAAAGAGGCAAACTGTCCGTGAGTTGATGATTCAACATAACACACAGCACACCAGACAGAGACGGCCGGCACTGACTGGTGTGTGTTCAATTCATGCCACCCTCTGAAGATTAGGCCTGAATTATTCATCTGAAAGTCGTGGTGAAAATGCCAAACCCATATTTGAATATTTGTACGCTTTTCGTGTGAGTACACTGGAACAAGATGGTTTTCATTGTGGTGTGCCGGTGGGTGCGCTGCTGGGATACATGTAGGTATCGAATTCTACATTCAGATGCCGGGTATGGGGTGATTTGAGGGGCCACAAGGCTGTGTCTTGTTTTATAAAAAGGAAATTGCAGAGTTTTCTCTTATAAACAGACTGTGCCTTCAGATAGGCACGGCCCCACCAGCCTGTCTACACAACTGCTGCAGGGATTTGGCATCAAGATAACCTTTGTTCTTGTAACTCGCAGCACACCAAAGATGAGACAAACTCATACAGCTAATATGATTTTGGAAAATGCCATGCAGAACTGAACAGTTGCAGAGTATCAGCACAATCTGTGAACTTAAAAATACCCTCGTGCAGCCTTTTCCATGATAATGACATCGCCTCTGAGCCAAATGGGATATCCTGGACAGGAAGGAATGAGAATATAAGTCTGCCTGTTGTTTAGGAACATGTTATCATCTTCCCCCTCCTCCTCCTCCTCCTCGCCAGAGCTCTGCGTGTAGCACTAATGGAGTCTTGATCATGAAAGAGTTAACTACTTATCACTGGTTCGCTGCTATGGATCAAGAGCACAACTGGATTTGCTGAAGGGGTAGCATGCTTTCTGATAAACTTAAGTCAAAGTTAAATGAAAGCAAATTTTGGGTCCACGGAAAGGCCTTGGCTTGCTCCTTAAGCAGCATCTCAGTCCGTGGGTACAGGATGGGTGTTTTGGGATAGAAGGTGCTGTATAAAATGCAAGCCCGTGACAGAGCTCTGTTTGTCTGCTTGCATGTGTGTGTGTGTGTGTCAATCCATCAAAAATAGATACACAGGGTCATTGATTTTGTCATGTCTGAAGATAAAACAGAAAGATCCTATGGAGCCTTTATGCTTATTTTCTCCTTCACAGCGTAGACTTCAGCGCTCAGCAGGCCCAGACGACTCACCTTCAAGTTGTTTTGGAAATGAATCATTTGGTGCACTGCAGTCCCACTGTGTGCAAACACATAAACCGCTCAAGTCCTGCTGTGTCAAAGGAGCCACACCTTATCCTTGTGTACAGTATCCCACCATTGTCCTTAGAGATCCCCTGAGTTCGCCAGGAAGGGTGTGTGTGTGTGCCCCTTCTTTCTCTCACCTCTGAACAAACAAAGAGTGTATAACTTGTTATACTAATAATATGCCTGAGGAACAAAGAATATAATGCTCTGTATGTGAAGTTGTATTAATTTACTGTACTTCTTGTATCCTGATTGATGTTACACAGAAGAGCCTTGTTGCAATTATCGTGCTTCTGTACTCTTGTTGTGGCTGCACTGCACATCGCAGTACTCTTGGTGACAGGTGCGTAGGAGAAAAAAAAAAGAGACTTGGCTAGAAGTTAATTTACAAGAAGAAACTCTCGTAAGTGAAACATTGCAATACCAATAATAACCATTTTCTGTAATTGCAATTATGATAGCGTGGGCGATTTTTCAAAAAGTTTCAATTTGAAAGATGCAATAAAAAGGTGTAGAAATTTGAATGCAGCGTAATTGCTTCTTTGTCGTCAACACACTTTGTTAAAAATGGAATCAGGAGCTTTGTTGACAATAAATCTCAAACTCAGATCTTAAAGTGAAGCATTAGTGTTGCTTCAGAGCAAACACTCGGGCTCGGGAAGGCAGTGGTGTACTCATTAGTGCCTCCCTTTTTCACATTGAGATTTTAATCATCGACTACAGTATTTCTGATTGATGTGTGTGCGTGAGTTTGTGTGTGCGTGAATTATGTGTACACACATATATCCGTGCACACGGGGGGTTGTAATACATCTTCGTAATTAGTCTCATAATTATAAGGCAATAAACTGCAGTACACATGGGAGACTGATCCATCTCTGGGATACTGCAATTACCCTGCTAAGATGTGTTGCTGTGACAAATCTCCAGAAGCAAAGTGGAGCTCTGCACTGTTCCGCTTAAAACAGCATGCAGAACACAGGCTTAGTTCAGGTTTGTGCTTACTAATGTGTGTGGGATGTATAAATTTGTCAATACAAAGGGTTTACATGGTTTATTTGGCCTGTTTCTTGGGGTCTTCATGGTCTTAGAACCAAATAAAACATCAGTGTTACCCTGATTTGATTTTAAATTCCAGTCCTGTTGCCACATCTTTCTCAATACATTTTTTTCCCCAAAGGCTGTCTAGACTGTGCAATCCCAAGTCTTCAAATGCTGATGCACAACAGCTCGTCTTCGAGTTCTTGTCAATCTGGTCGATGTGGTGATATCACACGGCCGCTGAGTGAGTCTAAATTGGCTTTGCCTCCATTAGCTCCAACAGTGCCTCATTATCAGCAGCCAACATCTAGCCTGCAGGGCCAGACCTCTGCTACTCCGCCACCCACTAGTTCCATTTCACACACACACACACACACACGCACTGAACTCACAGGTAAGCACGAGCACACACACACACATAGGGCTGTTCTCACTATCTGTCACACTCTCACACATACGCTCTAATACTTCCATTTCCATATCTTTGATTAAGCCAGCAGGATGTTCAGGTTGTTACTGAGCACACCTGCTTTCATAGCGGACACCCACAAAGGATGATGGGGTGCTCATCAGCTGGAGATGGAATAAGAAATCGCAGCTCTTCCCACTGGTGGGCAGCTGGGAGAGCGGGTGTGGTGAGGTTTTGTGACGACAACATGACGGTGGAAATAGCAGTGATTTAATATGAATGAGCATGAGCATCAGTCTCTATGTGCACAGCAGGGAAACTTTTACGAGTTTTATTAAACACTCACAGATGCATGCACAGTACGCGTACATGTGCACAGAGCATAGGTTAAGTCTGCTTAACTTACATGTGCACACACACACCACTACACACAGAAAATGTCGCTTGGTGTGTAACCTTTTCTAAACAACGTGCAGACCTTTTTTCCATTCAGCATCAGCAGTCACAGTCTGAACATGGACGTCATGCCTGCAAGTCACAGTCCTGCAAAATAATGGATCAATGATTCATGCCTGAATGTGATTTATGTTTTCTTCAGTTAATACTTGAAAATCAAGACAGATCAGACAGGAGCACGATATATAAGTCATTTGGATTCCCAGGCACAATGTCATGGGGATGTTAATGTCTCTGGTCAAAACTTGGCATGTTTTATCATCAGGTCACCATTAGGCTCTTTTTCAAATCCTCAGCAAGGAATCTTCCATTCATAAAGCAACCTGGTCATTGGTGAACATATTTTTAAAGGAATAGTGCAATATTTTGTGTATTTTGAGAAATATGACATTTTGCTTTCTTGCCGAGACCACTGTCTGTCCAGTAGGCTAAATATACGACTACAGCCATTCGCCAGTTAGCTTAGCTTAGCATAGCTTAGCTTACCATAAAGTAAACAAGAGGAAACAGCTAGCCTGGCTGTCCGAAGCTAACAAAAACCGCCTACCGGCACCTCTAAAGCTCACTAGTTCACACACTGTATCTTGTTTCTTTAATCTATACAAAATATGCTTCCCCTGCTTTCAGTTTTTATGCTAAGCTAAGCTAATCACCTGCTGGCTCTAGCTTCATATTTAGCGTACAGACATGAGAGTGGTCTTGTTGTTGCCGTGAGGTTGCCAGACAACCGGCAGCAACCCCAGGAATAAGTTTTTTTTACACTTTGTCTTCTGTGCTTTAGAAGTGTTGGTAGGCAGATTTTGTTATTTTGGGACAGAGCCATGCTAGCTGTTTCCCCCTGTCTCCAGTCTTTATGCTAAGCTAGGCTAACCAGCTGCTGGCTATGACTTAATATTCAGCGCACAGATATGAGAGTGGTGATCTTCTCATCTGACTCTCGGCAACACAGTGAATAGGCATATTTCCCAAAATGTCACCTATTTCATTTAAACCTCTGGTAGAACAAGGCAGTAAGTGCAAGGACCTGCTCGTGGGCTCCTCCTCACAGCTGATAATGATCATGACTCTGTAGTTGGTCAAGTGTTTTGTATCAGTGTTTACTCAACTGCTTCTTTTTCAGCGTGGCGTGCAGGAGGAACAGCACTTCTCTGAACCACCTCCAGTCATCTCAAATCTACAATTCGTACGAATCAGATATAGTTAGCACAAAAAGCAGATGTGAAAAAGTCTGAGTCACGGACATCATCATGTGTCAACTTAAACCACTCAAAATAGGATGAGCAGAAGATAGGCAAGAAGGAAGCAAAAAAGCTAACGAGAAATGAGGGAGGCGAAGGAGAAAGGCTGGAAAGCACATTAGAATGGGTTACCTAAATTTCTTCTTTTTTTTTCAGTGAAGGACATAAGAAGACACAGCTCTGTCCCTGACAATTAAACTGACGGTGCACAGGAGCAGGTACATGGAATTAAAATTAAAGAAGAGCAAGAATGTTGATAAGAGCTAATTTGATTCCCTGGGATCTGGGAGGGAGGTTTGAAAAGACAGCCGCGAGGGTAGGCTCTATTAATTGCCAAAAAAGGAGACTCTCAGGGGATTATGACTCTTGCTGCCAGGTGAAGCACTCTCCACACACAAAACTGACACTTCTATAAAAAATGCGCGGCTCCTTTTCCACTGTATATACTGGAAGTCTTTCCTTTCACCGCTAGATATTAAGGCTTTTAATGTGACACAAACTAAATTCTCGGTAAAGTAGTCAAATACTAAGAGGCAGAACAGAAAAAACAGAGAATAATATTGAGTGAGAAAAATAAAAAGAGATTAAAAAGGCCTACAACTGTATATTAGCATAACTGGACAAGCTCAAATTGTAATTTTGAGATTTTTAACCTCTGGTAACCCGCACGACGTAAGTCAGTGTAGCTGAAGATGCAGGGCAGGATTTCCTGTGATGACTCTGGATAAGATGAATGTTGATAGCTATTGAATCAGCCTGCCATAAATAATTGAAGTGACAAACAGGTCAGAGTGCTTGAAGGCAACAATTCTCAGTCACATCTCAGTTCAAGTATGAGGATTTAATAACCACTGTGATTTCTGCTCCCTCTCTCTCAGGCCATATAACTCGAGCCTCCTACCCCTCTCTGTCTTTCTTTCTTTTATTCAT
Source organism: Oplegnathus fasciatus (assembly GCA_003416845.1). NCBI lineage: Eukaryota > Metazoa > Chordata > Actinopteri > Centrarchiformes > Oplegnathidae > Oplegnathus > Oplegnathus fasciatus. The sequence goes on from NTHP01000545.1 coordinate 376,662, forward strand.
TCATTCATCCATCACCATCCAAAGAAACAGGGTCAGTTTATTGAAAGTTTTCCTCGGGCTCTTTCTTGTTTGTCTGGCTCTGCTTATGTAAACCAGACAGCCCTGGCTGACCAGACATGACAGCTCAAACTAAAATAGGGCCTAATTCCATTCTGACAAGCTCCTCATCACCTCCTGTTGTCTAAGAACTGACGCTCTTCCTCTAGAGACGACAATCAAATCAAAGATATTCTTGAATGGTCTTACAAAGCTATCCTTACACATGACGTCTTGTACCTTCACCCAGCCTGGCTTGCTACATTGGTATTCCTATTTCCTTGTTATTTCCTTTGAACCATTATGATGTCTTTGAACTGATCATTTCTGAGCACAGCAATTCCCCAGTTCTAGCTTTTAACAGCAGCTTTACCTTCACAGCCTACTGCTCAGTCCTACGAAACCACATTTGTCAGGGAAAGTGAAAGAAAGCACAAAGGGAGGAAGGGAACATTGGTTGCCTGCCTGTATGTGTGGTAGCATACAAACTAAATTCAACTGTTGTGCAGTTGAAAAGTAGCAGGCGAAGCACAAACAGAGTAAAACTAGGCTATGGGAATGCTGTTTCGAAAAAGGAGAGCAACCTTAGAACTCCATGGAACTGGGGGGGAATGGACTTTGCCATTGTGTGGCTGAAAAAACAAACGGTCATCCCACGCCGGGACAAGAAAGAATCACGGCTCAGCGCCAGTCTGAAACGAACAGTAAACACAGTCCAGTCCAAGTCAAACTGGTGGGAGTCCCGTATAAATCATTAACCCGAAGAAAGTGGATGCTAGAAGTAAAGTTTACAGTGAAATGTAGAAAAAAAAAAGTTGTGCGAGTTGCAGCACTGTGGATCAATAAATGGCAACGAATGCAGTGTAGATAATTTTAGAGTTACATTTTGCAGTTTCATTATACTACCATTATAATGGAACTGTCTCTCCAGACACAAGCATAAACATGATTCAGGTGAGTGGGCAGTGAAAATGACCTGACAAACAAAACCCCACGGCACTCTGTCCCTGTCTATAGCAGATGGTTTTATAGGTGAGGAAGCCAATTAATATTTTTATAGTTAACTGTTAACAGTGGCCTGTTTTTTTCAGACTCCACTGTTCACATCAGTGCTGGCAAAATGAATTGAAACATTCAACATGGCAGCGCGAATCAAAAGGCTGGCGTAATATTACTAATCTGTTTTACTATCTTATCTTACAAGCACACCCTCTTTCCCAACAGCCATTCATAAACCTCATTCTTTACTGGTTAAAGAGGAATCCTATCTATTGGCAAAACCCTTAGCACTTTAGAGATGCTGTTTGAGCAGCAAAAGTGGCATAAAAGTGGCAAATCTGATAAAAAAAAAAAACCCTGAGGTGAGATTCATATTCTAAATAGTTGAGCACATAACCTGAAATTGTCAAATGTCCTCAAACTATCCATCTTTAAGCCACACAGCGTTTGTCCCACATGGATAACAATCTTGCAGTGGCTCGAGGCCACGTCTAAAATACACTCCTACTTCCTGTAGGCCTGTCAGATAGAATCTCTTCATAAACACACTCCTCTAAAGTTCAGACATGTTTGCGTGTGGGAAGAAGTTTTTGTAGATAATGACATTTTGTAAACATGGGGTGGGTTTTGATTTGAGCTCTGGCAGGTCCCCAACTTCTGTAACGTTGCCAGTTTAGCCTGAAGGGTGTGGGCTTTCCTCCAATCCTCCAAAGGAAACATGACAGACTCGCTGGCCAAAAGACTGACATGAATGAGCCAATATGTCAAACCAACAGCTTTCCCCGGTTTCACACTTTTTGTATCGTGGCAAAAGATGGCTTTTAAACAGATCACTCTCACGAGTAAATCTAATCTAGTTTGCTTACAGATTCTGGTGGCCTTTTTCCGAAGTCATCAGAGTTCAATCTGGGATGCACAATGGCTCAGCTTTCTTGGGTTATTGGAGTGAATGTGAAATTGATTCAATTACTGTGTAGACCAGCTAAATTAAAGATACCCTGTGGAGACTAGGGGGCGCTACAGAGCAGTGTTGTTATGAGTGCATGCATGTGGCCAGTTTCACGCTGTTCTGCCAAGTTGATGGCGATAAAGCGCATTGTGTCAGTAAAGGCATTGAAGAAGAAGACTGTAAGCAAACATGGATATAAACAAGGCAGAAATTTAAATATTTTTTAAAAATCAACTTTGGGAATGTTTTATGAGGAAGAAAATATATTCGACATGTTTGCTAGACCTCAAGGATGTGTTTTGGTGAGTAACACTAAATGTAGAGCTGCAACGATTAATCGATTAGTTGTCAACTAGTAAATTAATCTCAAAATATGTTGATAATCAATTAATCTTTTTGAGCCATTGTTTAAGAAAAAGTGTCCCAATTCTCTGATTTCAGCCTCTCAAATGTGAATATTTTCTGTAAACTGAATATCTTTGGGTTTTGGACAAAACAAGACATTTGAGGACGTCACGTTGGGCTTTAGAAAACAGTGATCAACATTTTTCACCATTTTCTGACATTTTATGGACCAAACAACTAATCACTTGTGAAAATGACCGACAGATGAATTGATATAAATGAAAATAATCGTTAGTTGCAGCCCCAACTAAATGTTAACAGAAACTTTGTTTACTGGAAAATGGCAGCTTTAAAATTTCATTAACAAACAAGCTGCACAATAAAACATATTCAAACTTATATTAAATTCAGCTGACAGTTGCTTCATGTTTTTCATTAGATATATCTCATGGTACAGTATGCAAAGAATGCAGAAAAGCAACACATTTGTGGAGAGAAAATCAAATTGAATGTAATATATGATGTGAGTATAATTCCATTTCAGCTTGCACAATTACACAACTCTACTGGCAGCTGTTTTAACATTGTGTGCTTCACCCAATGCTGCTCGGATTGTGTTGGTGCTAAAAAAAAATGCGACTGATTATCATAAATATGCATCACATGCACGCACACACAATTTATATTTCATCACTGAGGTAGACCACAGAGGATTGAAGAAATGCTAATGTGTCCGGCAGCTTTCCTATTCGGTACCAGTGCTGATGACGATCCTGCTTTGGGTCCAGTGGGACCTTACCTGCAGCAAAATGACTACAGCATGATCTCCATGCAAATATTACCAGAGGAAAACAAACAGGCAAACTAACTCACCTACTGACTGGCTATGAGAGAGTCATCAGCTTCCTCTGAAACACAGAGGGGGAAAAGAAACCCGAGATATCTCACAGTTCAAAACAACCTCAGAGCCTCGCTGTAATTTCCGTTGCAGCCTCAGTATGTGAACATACTGTAAAGTGTTTCAGAGGCTTTTATTGTTAGATATTATTTAGACATTGGCATTTAAAATATCATAGGTATCTCAATTTTTGCATCTATTTCTTCATTTATAATTTACTTTTATGGTCTGTCTTCTCCATCACAATTTTAATCTCATTACATTATATCAACTGGAATTTCATCCAATATATATATATATAAAAATCATTTCTTATGCTGTGTCTTTATAGAAACGGGAATGTGATATGGCTGAGTTGAAATTTAGCAAAACTGCACCTTTGCCCGACATTAAATGAATGCTGTAATTCCAGCTGAAGGAAGGAAAGCCAAATATGGGTGAGGAACATTCTTAGCCTGCGGCTAAACTTTCAAAAATGACTTATCTTCAGTCGGCAGAGGTGTAAACAAAGCAAAATGTCCAGCACGGTTGGAACACAACTTAACACAAGCTAACAAAGCTGATGTTTAAGTAGTTTCAGGGAGCTGCTGCTCTGAGGCAAATGTTTAGATCAAAACTGGCAGCATTAGCAGCTTTAACTGTAGGGCAGCCAACACTCTTCACCACACAACAACAAACAAAAAGCAGGGATCTTAACAGGTAGTGCTGTGGATCCTCCAGGGTGTGAACTAGGGTTGTGATGGTGGTGATGTAGCTGCTTTCAAATAGTCTGTGCAGGACAAAACAATGCTGGTGTTTATGGTATTCAAGATGCAGGGTTTGGTTAGAATAGAAAATAACTTCTCCAACTTTTTTCTGAGATTCATGGTTTGAAACGGTCGATTAGCATCGTACCAACATTCCCATAAATCATTTAAAGGTCAGCCACAATCCTTCACTAAAAAGAAAAAAAAAACTTTACTGTTCAAATATATATTTATTTCCATATTCCTTCATACAAACATCTTTTTTCCAAAAAAATAAACTGTTGAAACGGATGAATCAATAAAAGTGCACAGTCACAGCTGTGAACACTGTCCACAGAGTAGTCAGAGTGGGTAAAGCTGTATGATGATTGGATATAAAGCAACGGAAGGGAATCCTCAAGGTTAGCACACAATAATAAAAGCAAGTCGTCATCTCTCCTCCACTCTCTATTGATCTCCAACACCTGAGTTGTACAGGAGCACGCGCTTTCATCACACTCGTCAGGTAGAAGTACGCTGGAGAGGTTTTGCTCCTCTGTGCAAAGATTCATTGGATTAGAAAGATAATTATGGGCAATTAAAATTCTGACTCCATCCCCAAATGATTAGACTGCAGGTGCAGCTCTGAAGCAAATGTATCCATCATAACAAGTCACTTAATCTTGGGTTGAGTGAGTAAAATCTCGTTTTTCTTAGAAAGAGGGAGGAAATTTGTGTGCAATTTCCACTTGTTTCCAATGCAAATCAACTCGTGGGAATTTTGTTTTGACCCTCGTGATCTGCTTTGCTAATGCACTTGAGAATGAGACAGGTGTCAACCCAGATGTCAGGGCTTCTCCTCTCATTTTGGAGAAGGAAAAAAAAAAGAAAAGATTTTTAAGATGAATTTAAACTCCCTCTGAAGATGCACTTCTGTTTGCAGTGTGGCACATGCACCCAAGCCCACAGACAAAGCTCTTACTGGCTGACTGGAGGGGTAGATTCTCCCTCAGCTACACACATGCTTTGTTTTTAGGCATGAAAAGTTTTTTCCACTGAAAAGCTCAAATCCGCAGCAGATGACCTGAGCATCCACTATCAGTTGACAAAATGCTCCTCTTTGATTTCATGTGTTGCGTTCAGGTGGTTGGCCAGCTCTTGCATCACAGACTCTTTGCCAATCTGATCGTTCCTCCTCTTTTCCATTATCACGTCCTCCAGGCTCTGAAACTCCAGGACGTGACTCTTCTTCTCTGAAAAGAGTAATTTTAACCTGTACGGCTGCTTCCCTATCCTTATCTCCCCTCCGATTTTGAACTCGCGTTTGCCAAAGCGGCACCAGGCGGCAAAACACTCCGAGTTTCTCCAGTACAGCTCTCTGTCTCTCGAACCAACATGGTCCAGGGCGTTGCGCACAATCACCTCCGGCGGGAGCGCACGGTACCTGTAGAGGCCGTTCACTATCCTGCCTTTTTTGCCCTGGCTCACATCGGAGAGAAAGTTGTTCTTTATCTCAGCCCTGTGCAAATGAACCACCTGGAAGTCCCCGACGTAAACGGCCCAGTGTGGATACTGTCCAGTGGCCACAAACTCCAGCAGGTCTCCGGGTCTGCACTTGTTCAGGAGACTTTCCGCGGAGTGAGTCGCGGTTCCGGTGTTCCTCTCGTAGACGCACTCCTCTCGGTAGTAAATCGCGCACTCCAGCTCGTCCTGGGGGTCGAAGGGCTTCTCTTCATGGTTTACCGCGTGGTTGTCCGACGAAAAGTGGTCCAAATTGTCGTCCTGGTCGTCGTCGCCGTCGTCGTTGGAGAAAATATATGAGACGCCGATCCGCGGTCCGTCGTCGTCCGGGTCGAACCCATTTGGGTCCGACGTTGGCACCTCTGCGTAATTTAAATGCGTTAGTTTCTCCACCTGGTTCCCCATAAAGGTGAAAGGTGGATGAAGGTGGATAAAGCCGAGCACAGAAACAGGATCCACCTGTTCTTGGCGCACTCACTTCACCGCGGAGGAGAGACGGAAGGAGGCGCGGGGTTGTGCAGAGTCTTGACTAAATCCAAAGCGGTGAGGACGGACACCAGTAATCCATGTCCAGCTGTATGTATCCTCCAAATAAATGACACCAACTGCGCCCACCTGTACAGAAATAAACAAGACAGCAGCTTTAACAAAGAGTCCAGCACACACCAGAAGCCCATCTGCAAGTCAAACTATTATGCGTAGTTTACATTCCCAACAGGTGTGACCTGACACACCTGTTGGTTCACAGCTCCCGCGAAACTCACCAATATAACTACTGTTATTTGTCCCTTTTCTACCACCTCTGTGCCGCGCGATGTCACCTACACTTCTCCTGTCATGTTAGTCTTTCTCAGTTGTTCTCTGGAACAGCTCCTTTTCTTCAGGTCAGTCCTCAGTAAACTCTGCGGGCAGCAGACGGACTCACCTGCAGTTCAGCTCCTGACAGCAGCTCCCTCACACACTCCCGTTGTCACATCGGTAAAGTAAACAGGATTTCAGACTGTTCAGACCGGTAGCCGCTCCTTCCTGTATGGTAGGCAGTTGTGTGGTTTCCTCTGCTGTACAGACTCTCTGTAGTATGAACCTCAGTGTGTGTTGCAGCGAAACTCACCCAGGATCTAGTGACTGCTGGGAGGTGTTGTCATTTAAAGCGACAGTACGCCCTTTTCTGCCTTATTTACATATTCAGTCTCCACTTGACTTAAAAATAAGTAGAAAAATACTACACAAGTACTGTTAATTAACTTGATCAGTATAGTCATACATGTTACCTGTTCAGTACACTATGGGATTATGAACAAAAAGCAAAAATATAGAGTATTTCTTTCATTGTGGCCTATAATACAGAGATGTGGGATGTTAAAGGAAGACATAATTTAAAAACTCATACATTTAAACATGCATTTAACACACATTTAAAATAAGGTGACAATGGCACTTCTCAGTACCGCACACGTGTGACACCGTCCAATGCAGTGATTTTTCAAACGGGACGAATGATCCCAAAAGGTCAAAAACATACCACGAGCATACAGTATATCTGGATTATACATCCATATCTTTTAATTAACAGCAGCTCTCATGCAATTCTACAAAGAGGTGTGAGTAGTGAGTGAACAGAGATTGGCAGACACATCCTGTATAAAGGAAAGACCAAAGGGGAACGGTTGAGGGTGAGGAGAAATACATCCATGTAGGCTGTTTTGCATTCTGTCCATTGTAATAAACACTGGATAATTGGTTTAAGGCAAAAAATATGTGCAAAATCCTGACTTTGTTTTACTTTAGGGCAGGTGACAGCACCAAATGTGCACACTGGTCAGTATACCAGTCAATTATTTCATTATTTCCATACGCAGAGAGTTGTGTGGTGTGATGAAATACGGTTTAAAAGTGCAATCGGATTATAAAGTGAAAACTCTCTGGCCGTTTCCATAATTGTATGTTCGGGGACTCGTGATGTAATTTAAAGATTAGGATCAAAAAGACTTGAATAATGCAACCAATCGAGACGCAATGTTATTAACTGCAGTTTTCTTCATTCTTTCAAACACAAACTACCCTGCAAAAAAATTGGTTTATTTAATAATGTGCTGCAAACCTGAGGGCATACATTTGTATTCAGTAACAGTGTTCCAGTGAACTTGAGGTTGTGTCATTGTAAACAACCAGATTTATACTTTATACCATCAAATCAAAACTGGTTCTTTCTGCATATTAACTTTGCACTGGATTTTGCATCCAAACCTCTTGAGCTAGAGATCTACACATCACTAATGCCAGCTGGGATATCAAAACAGTGATCTTTGCCTAAATTAACAGAGGACCTTTTTCACAGACTTGACTTCTCATAATAGGAAAAGCACAGTTCTGGTTCTGGTATGATTTGCAGTCTTAAACAATTTGGTCTAAAGGAAATTGTTTTATTCTCTTCAGAGGGGGAGGTCATGTGGGCAACCTCAGAGAGAATATACTTTCCTTGACAACTCGGGAGAAGTGTGTCAACAGCACAAGGAACGCAGACTCCTTTTTTGATGGGAGCGTCAAACTGTTTGGCCCCAAAAAGCAACGGGAGGAAAGCATGACACCTGGATCAAACCAGAATTTCAGAGTACCAGCCTCACCTCTGCCCCGCTGTTCTCCTCCCTCTCCACCCAGCTCTGGCACTGCCCCGGCCAGGACTCCCGAGCCAGGAAGGGAGACTGTGTTCACTTCCAGCCAAAGGTAAAATCCTCCGTGGACAAGCCAGATATTGAGGCTTACAGCGTCTCAGGCAGCCATTACACCTACTTCTTGGAGCTTTTGAACAGATGAATGTGAATTCCAGATCAAACATAACCAGAAGAAAGCAAACAACTATGGGGAATTGATTGGGGGTTTTTTTTTCTCACAGCCCTGCATGTCTGTACAATATTGTGATTGAATTTCTGAGGATATTTACAGCTCTGCATCCATCCAAAGAAACAGCTTAATGTCTCTGCCTGTGATATGGTGAATGCAATGCTGATGCCCGTTTGTGTGCACTTTGCACAAATTGAACTGTTGTTGTGAAATTACCTGTGACTTAACATGTTGTGCAGTAAACAAGATTAGATGTGCAGAATGGTAATTCAAAATGAAGTAGAGTGGAAAAATTAATGAGTCAACATTAGCTAGATCATTTGTTGTCAGCTAATATCTTCGTTGGCGAAATGCTCTTAGTGCTGCGTGACGCACTGTTTGGAGGGAAGGATCAATTAGAGATTTTTAAAAAATGCCCGATGCAAGGTTATTAAAAGATTAGCTTCACCTAGTTTCATCTCAACACAGCCATTGTTTGTTTTCTTTGGAACAAAGACCCTTCACAGGGAGCAAAAGCACGCAGGAAGAGATTTAATCACGTAAGTGCATTCCCACAGATGTTAAAGAATGGTTTGTTTATGGCCCACTGACATAACTGTTTTTGAGGAAATTCTTTGGCTTTCCCAGAGTCCTACTTCAGTTATCTCGTCTTTTCTTTCTTCAGCAATTAGAAGAAACTGCATTATTTTAAAAAGGAGGATCACAAGTCACAGAAAGTGAAAGAACATTTCTAATATTCATTTTTCTTGGTTCACAGATTGTATGTAAAGTACATATACGTACATATGCTCACTAACATGAAGACTACAATGAGCACTTCCTGGATTTACAGCTGCCAGTAGTGGTCACAACACCACTAATAATCCTCCAGCATACCCAGATGAAAAGTTAATTTCTTCTCTTCTGGCTCTGCAGACTACATAAATCCTGTGTCCTCCTGCAGACAGTGCTCCCTTGTGGTTCTGTCTACTTACTGCATCATGTAGACCGGAAAATATTTGAAAAATTATTTACTATACTCCCAATTACAAATACAATTCTGGTGATATTCGTTCATGAAAAGGTCTGCAGCTTTTATTTACATTCAACAAGACTGGAGGACACAAAAATGCTCCAGCTGAAATACAAACAAGTCATCATTTAACATTTCTAATTTAACTAGACAGCAGAGTTTCCTGAGGTACAAATCTCTGAATAAACACTTGTAAATATTCCACAGACACCAGCAAACACAGGTTAACAACTTGGGTACTGAAGAAAACAACCTTCTCAGACTACTGCCAACAGCATATTTCTTCTTGATATACAAATAATTACCAGGCACCGGTTTTTGTGGTGAATGTTTCAGCCAATAAAAAGGTAGAGCACTACGTCCGGTTGCCTTGTCTTTTTTGGCTCTGGATCTTTCTCCTCAGCATCTGGTCAGGTATCAGATCTGCCTCCTTCACATCTGTGTTCCCACAGCCCACCACAGGACAGCTTGAGGACAGAGAAACAGAGGGACACTTTAAACACACGTATAAAGGGTGTCTAAACACACAAATATAATATACAGATTCACACAAATGTGAGCAAATGTAAGTTAAAAAAAAAAAACCCTCTGCACTGATTCTCTTGAAGACTTGACTGACAGCTCAGAGAGGATGAGGATAACAAGTACAACAGCATTTCATCAGTCATACACCTAATCACAATAAGGAAAGCCCTCTTGAGTATTGCTGCTATAATTGTGTATGTCAGGTGTGCACAGTGACCACGGTCAGGGCTCAAGACAATAAGCGAGTTTCTTTGACAATAACATGTGCTGGCACTGAGATTTAATCAGTGTTCCTCTAGGACCAGCCACATTTAATTTCATTCTAACATCAAAGCAGTGTAATAAAGAAAATGTGAATTAAGGAAGGCTGCTGGTCCCACGCCAGCCTACCGAGTTGTTTACTGCTGCAAAGCCTGACTCAACTTTCTATCAGTCCTCCAAGGGAGAGTGTCTTACCGGCATTTCTTTTTCTGGCTGTGTTTTGTTTTGATCAGGCCCAGTATGGCTCCTTCATCATAGTGGTGGTTACATTTCTTATTCTTCACCGGGTTCACCATTTCCATCTTGAATACAGATACACAGCAGCGTGTTTATACAATGAGACACACAGACCAAAAACACAATTTAGCTGCTAAAACACCAAATAGAGGTGCTTTTCTATGTTTTGCTGATACTGAGACTAATATGTTACTGTCAGAAATTAGGTAGAGAAATAAGAAAAAGCATTCAACGAGAATATGTGACAGCATGAAAGCAAAATAACACATCAGCAGGCTGGAGTGGTCTACCTGCATGAGCGGGCAGGTGAAGTTGTCCTGGCTCTGTGTGACAGCAATGTCCTCATCGAGCTCCTCCATGTTCTCTACTGACTCTTGGTCGGCTGAAAACACAGCATACATACAGTGTGCTTCCAAATGTCCAATCACAGTAATAAATGATGAACTGGATCGATGACAGGATGGCAGGAGAATATCAGCAGGCAAGGACATGGACTTGGCTGAAACTAGATCTATGGAATACAGCAGCACCCACTTAGGTGGTGATAAATTCAGAGCTAATCCTGCATGTTCTTAAATGCAAAACATTTTTTACCACCATTCACACAACACTTACTTTGGAATAAGACACACAGCCACATAAATGTATAGTAGCACACATAGCCTTAAGATATTACACCAACAGATGCACAGTTACCAACATGGCCACATGTACACAGACGTCAAACACATCCACCCACACATACAGTAACAGTCTCTTTTTTTAGCCCACGTTCACAACATCTACTGTTGTCTTCCCGGTGCCGCTACAAATATCGAATAGTCAAAGGTCATCCTGTGCTCAAGGTATTAAAAAAAAACTCTACACGATGCCTCTGTAAACTTTTCAAAATGTAAGCTTCATGAAAGTGTCCCTCAGTAGGAGCATGAGGTGATAGTTTTGCCGCTCATTCAATGAACAATAATGATGTTTGATGGTTTAAGCACGGTGGCCCTGAGAGCTCAACGCACAGCAGCTTAAGAAAACACATGCAAATACACAAAACACAAGCAAATTAAGAAAACATCTTCATCAATGTGACAACACACGTGCAGCATTTAGAAAACGGGCTGCAAATACAAAAACGCTGCAAATATAAAAATGCAGCAAATAGAAAAATGCGATGTTCACATATATCTTGTGGAGAATCCCTCCCCTTACAGTGCTGCCAGGATGAAAGTGTACAAAAGTACAGACAGTTACGATCTGGATGGGTCAATAATGCTGCCGTTTGGGAGGTGAAGGACAAGTCGTCCAAGCCGCTCTCCCCGACTCCTCCTCGCGGGGGCTTCAGCGGCAGCTCCCACTCCTGTTGCCCGGCCTGGGTGGCTAGTCTGCCGGCGTTAGGACGGCCAGCGGTCAGCGTGTGGATCTCTGGATCACACGTGTTTTCAACCACTGCGCTCCATCAGAGTAGTTAACGCTATGGATCTCATTTGGATTGTGATATTAAAGATAAGATAATAATGTTAAACGGAACATGATGCTGTGATATTGTCACACCAAGCACAGACACACGGACTTTTAAAGGGGAGCCGTTGTTTGAATAAAGGAGACATTGCGATTAAATAGATGTTTTTAATGTTTAAATATTTTGAATAAAATGTTCACACACTTTTATAAATCACCTCATAACCTGACGATCGGATTCAGGGTCTCTGTAGTCAGCGTTGTAGGGTAGTAACGTTAGTGACAGGGCAGTAATGGTTAACATTAGGTTAAGACAATATCTTATGACATAAATCTAATCAAAGCTCGGGCGGGATTCTTTAAAATCACAACCCAGGCTTGTCTCCTCGTCGGTGTGCATCTGATTGAACAACAACTATCTGGCATTTTGGCTAAATCTGGTAAAACTAACTGGCGGGCAGCGGAAGAAAGCCTTGTTTTGCCCTCCAGGTGGG